>CM065489.1:9873587-10137209 GCA_004115045.4 Sinella curviseta
AGCAGCAACTCTTCATTTTTTCCTTCGTTCCCTTCGTTCGTCAACCACTAGAATTCAGTCCTAAAATAGAGAAGAAGAAAAAAATTCATGTCTTTTTACATCTTATTCCTCTGCATTCTGTAATTTTAATGATACGATCAAAAATGATGCTTAATATTGTAAGCAAAGCTACTTATAAGTATATATTATGTGTATAATGTGTATCGATGACTCTCTCACTGAAAACTCTTCTTACAACTCGTATTATTGCTCGTTTACTCTCACTCTTTTACTTTCCTGTCTTGTTATACGTTGACGATGATTTGATGAGAAAGTATGAAATGACAAGGAGGAAACACGTTTCTCACTTTACTACTACCACCACTACTCCACTCACTACTCTCTCTGTACACAACATTATTCCATTTCATCATCGTCATATTATTATTCGTCCTCTTAGTCGTATGCCCACACAATTTTCTTCTTCTTTTTCTCATCCTCAGCAACTCGAGCTACTTCTCTCCTTACAAAAGTAAACATGATGAACCATGTACTAAGAAACCCCACATTTCATCTTTTACTCTTCTTTGCTCATCTGTATAAAAACACATAAATATAGCATCTATATCTCGCTGGGTAGTTGTGACATGTCTTGTGTGTACCTACTTTAAGTCGTGTGCAGCAAGACATCGAAAAAAATCATCATAAAATAATGAGATGAAACATGAAATGACTCTCTCGGCTCTCACCACACTAATGTAAGTCATCCATAATGTACGACATGTGTTTCCCAGGATGTCCCTACAGAAAGAAGATGATGGTCGGAGGAAGGGAAGATATGATGACGGCGAGGACGATGATAATAATAATAATAATGATTATAGGAAAATGTTCAATATTATTAGGTGTTTACTGACAGACAGAAAAAACTGGAGCTATCGCGTCATCACTATGAGCTGTCATAGTTGTGCATAGTGTGTCGTGTCCTACCTTCTCGTTTCACCAAACGATTCTCTCAAGGTTCACTCACTTCCACACGATTTAAGTAGGATAACTGCTATCGTATCGAATAGTAATGGTAACAATAAAATTGAAGACACATTTCAAATATTACATGTGTGGATACTAATAATATTATTATTATTGCTTTTCTAGTACTACCTCTGCGCTACAACTACTCCACTATTACGATTACAGAACAGGCAAAATATAGAACCTGAGACACAGTCACGTTCAACTCTTTAAATTAGATTGTTATAATACCGTCTCTCTCTAGCTCGCGCGTCCATTCTCCTTTTACATTTTTTTCCGTTTTTCTCATTTGTTCGAAATACCATCAACTTATACTCATATCACGTAATTTGATTTGATGCAATATTGATCAGCACATCGTATAATCTTATTCGCATTTCTACGGAGATATATGGGTACGCCGACGCGGCTAGAAAAATACGCCTCGCAAAAATAAAGCAACATTCTGGTATACTGAAACATAGTATGTAGGACATATACCATGTATATGGCAGCGGTCGTGCTGAGAGAATCTGAAAAAATTATAAAAAATCGGCATTTTTCTTTTGCCAAACCCAGCAGCAAAAAGATACATTTCTTTCGTTTGCTATTTTTAAGGCCCATTATAAATAAATTGGACAAAAGATGATAACATCAGCATAATCCACCAACATGACGTAGTAGTCAATGTAATATTGTGATTGTGCCACTCAACGGTAAATGTTCAAGAAGTAATACAGATCTCCCGTTAGAGTAAGATAAATGCTTTCCATTTCATTCGGTTTAAGCGGTGATGCTTGGGTAGAAAAACAGGCTAATAGTAATGAGAAGTTTTAAGTTACGCATAAGATCACACTTCCCTCTTTCTACTGAGTGGATGCAACTGGAAAGGTGTTAAATGAACGGAAAAGGAATGGTTCTTTTCATGTGTCAAATTACTACATATACATGTATGTTCGACATACTTGAACCATCAATATAAATCAAATCTCTATTATCTGCATTTTCCTTACCGCACCACCACAATATCCTGTCTTTTGACAAGATAACTAACCTAGGGACGAATTCTTCAACATCAAGTTGGGTCCACTGGTAATGTGGGAAACGTTTTTCAACCCATGAAACTCTTTAACAAAAAAACCAAATGATCTCACTGCGTGTATGATTTTTACATTAACTGCAGCTGGAAATATATAAAAGAAAAGCATCCTTGTTAAAAATTACGAAAGTCTTGTAAAGGAATGCATTGTTGTCAAAGTCAGAATTGATACACAAGACGCAACCATTTGCTGCTGCTCGTACCGTGTAATGTGCCCTGAGCACTCGAACAGAGACTTGTTTCGATATTTTGTGTGTTGTGACATTACACTCTCGGAAAGCAAAATCTCTTGACACAGTATCCTGCTCAATATGACTGGTGACACCATCATTTCCAATTGACGTTAAGTTGGACAAAATAAAAGTGAAGCGTTGGAAAAGTGGTTCCTTGAAAAGTGAAGTGCGGTCCGTTGTGGTGGTGGTTGCATATATGTGATTATGTAACCAAGCACTGAGGGCGATGAGACTTGTAAGGAGAAGCCATAGGTTTCAGCCAGTGAGTTGCCCATCAGGACAACAAGGAGCATTAAGCAACATGAGGAACATTGTCGAGTAAAATGACGACTGAAAGGAAGTAGTTAAAAGATGACAGAAAATCGAAGTAAAAAGAAGTAGGTATGCACGGAACGGACGGAGAAAAAAAAGGACTTGACCATAAACCAGCTTTATTCCTGTCCCTTGTTTTTCATTCCGTCATCATCTTCTATCCAGCACACCAACACTGGAACACGAGATAGCCAGAAAAAATCATGCCATTTATGCACTTTAAGCAAAGATGTCTACGCCAGAGCTACAGTCATCATATTCCACTGGCACATCAGCATTGCACTTGAGCAAGGTACATATACTAGCTGAGCAGTGAACAGTTGAGCACAAGGGAACACGAACCATGAACCTTGAGCATTTTTATGAGAAACCAACAGTCAACAACGACAACAACAAAGCAATATAAAAATATAATACATAATACGACCTTAAAAGAAAAAAATACTCAGTCCCACTTGAATCCAGAAAAATAAATATATTTCAAGTGAGCACAGAGGCATCGCGTAGCCGGTCGACTGTAATAATAATATTAAAACAGTGTATGTCAAATGGAAAAAAAGTACATGCACTATATAGAGAAGAAGAGATGGGGAAAAATATACCGCATCTCCTTGCTGGCTATGCGTGTTTTCATGAAAATTTTCAACAAACTCTCCGGGATCTCTGCTCTATTGCTTATTGCTCCGCTTTTTACGACGGTAATTTAGACAAAACCTTATGCACGCAAGAAAAAGGAGCAACAGAATGAGAGAGAGCCAAAAAACCACATCATAGAAGTAACATGTCAGCAAGCATTATGGAGTAGTATCAACAAGAAAGGAAAAAAGCTCCGTTTTCAAGAGACGCTTTTGCTGGATGAGGGTGCAGTTGTGGAAGGAATGTATATATTTATTTGTTTGGTTCATAACTTTTTAAAAGATGGAAAAATGAATAGAAAAAAAACGTTGAGGGGGTTTTTCTTCGGAGAAGAGCTCTCGCCTCATTCTCCATCATGGCCAAGCAATCCACGCATAAAATAACACACTATGCTCGAACGGCAGCTCAACTATTTATTTAACGTCTTGTGGTCCACTTCCCAACCAGCTTTTATAGTAATATCCCCTTTTTTATTTACACTAGTGGTGGTGGAGGTAGTTGTGAGTTAATACACTATAGATCGTCATTCATTGTTGTGATGATAGTTTTACACAAACTATGTTTTTTCTCTTTTCCACATAAATTTAGAATTTCATTTTCTGCCGATTTCCAGCCGCTTTCCAGAAAATATATGGGCACAGTTGGAATTGGAAGGTTTAGAAAAAAATGGAGAGAGGAAAAAATGACTGGATTAACTGCGCGAAAGAAATCTGTCATAGAGCGTCTTGTCATCAATTATGTTTCTCTCACTGCAACTAATCTGATTTCTCACTTCCCCTTCCGAATCTCCCTCTCCCTTCTTCTTTATCATTACTACGACTTCCTATTACTCAAACTACGTCACCTTCACTTTCTATACTATACAATATTCATTCTATTCTCATTATGGCCAACCCTAATTATTCATTTCTTCACTCATCGTCGTTAAGCCAGTGTAATATTCAGTAAAATAATAATTCAAATACGACCAGAGAGAAACGTAATATTTTTTGATGAATTATTATTGGCAGAGGTGATCAATACCAGTTTTTTTTCATTTCCTCTTGATAATAGGGTTACCCTAGCTTGCTCACGACCATTAAAATCGACATTCATTTTTTATGGTAAAAACAGCGATTCACCACCACCACAGCCACAGCATATCGCCGGCAACTACTGCTAGCACCACCACCATATGGAAACTTCTCTCTAGCAAGTCTCATTTGACTGATGACAAAGGAGACCACCAGACCAGACCATGAAAACCAGCATTCCACAACTGACACATGAATGAATATACAGGCTCACCGCATCATTATCATTATCATCATCGCCGTCGTTGTTGTCGTTCGTTGGCACACAACAGCAGCCGTGGAAATGGAAAGCATATTATCATGTGCTTATACATACATGCACATTCATATTAATAACAAAGGCGTCGTAATCGTAATCATATCATCTTATTCATTCTCACTCAGAGTGGAGAAGGCATTATAATAATTATTACATAATGCATGTTCCCACAACTACTGCTCTACATCACTATAAATAATGATAATCGTTTTTCTACTAACCTACATCCAAGTAGGTACCCTATGTATACGTGTACAACATCTTCCTCAAGAAGGCGTTAAAAGACTTAGTTTCCTTCTGTGAATATTAAGTTTATATAATAGCTGGTAGTGGCAGCAACGACGACAGAACCTATTATCCATTGACATAATGATTAAATCCGATACTTCCTTCCCTTCCGTTACCATAACATCCATATACTTGTATAGATTCTCACCGAATGAATGAATAATAATAATATGTACATAATAACAATAACATAAAGACTATGAACAATATTATGCAACAAATGTATAGGTGTGTAAAAATGTATGCATATCATCTGTCTATATGAAAAGGAATCAGTAGTTTGTAATCATTTCCCTCTGCTTCCTTACGCCTGTTGTTTTGTCTAGCTGGTAGTAATAGTAAAGGAACATGTATAATTCTAATTCATTACTTTCTCACGACTGACAAGAAAGATGATGAGGAGGAAGCCATGAATGCATTAGCTGTCACCAACAGCAGCACTAACACATCTCTCTCTTTCTCTCTCTTTCTTCCTCCATCTTTTCTCCTCCTATTTAGTAATTCTACTGCAATAGTGCAAGCATATTATTATGACTACACCACCACCAATGTCACTGCGTATTCACCTAGAAGGATAGAGAGGGAAAATGTCACAGCTAGTTTGGATTACACATTTCCAGCGTGGTATATAAAAGTATAAACACGGGTTGAAAAAAAGCTTTTACTTTGATTCCACTGGAAACTAAACGGAAGATGAGTGAGCGGCAGAAGGAAATCAGGAGAGATACTTTGTATCTAGTAATATCTATACATAGTAACATGACGGGTTTATAATGTGTGTCTGCTACAACTACCCAGCTAGAAAAAATGTCTTTCTAGGAACATCCAGTCGTCAGATTCAATTCATCACTTTTTTTTGTATCATCAACCCTTATCATCATTTTCATCTTTTGTAAATCTGTACACGCATACATAGAACTAAGCTCATTTTACGGCTTTTTCTTTTACGCTGCTGCTAAACACGAATCCTGCGACAGAAATCCATACCGTAAGAATTTGTATAGGCATCCGTGCATTCATGCTCTTCCGTACACATTCATAAGTGTTTGGAGACATGCATGATTGTAATTGAATATTACATTGCAAATAAAAAAAAACCCTGTGACAAATGAGATAACACGAAATACCGCATCACCGCAACATGGAATAGCATGTACAAAATTCAATTGAATTCCCCACAGTTTTGTAGGAAGCGTAAAACTTTTTTCATCTTTCAAAATTACACTCTCCCGACACTTCTCAGTAGTAATTCACAATGCTACTCATTCATTTGATCGTTCACAGAAAGCGAGATATAAATAGTGGATAGGACATGGATGTCATTCATTTTATATTAGTGTTTCTTTTAAATGAATGCCTACTTACTACTTGCTGTAATGAATATGCATGCACTCGGATAAAAGAGTGTGAGAGAAAGAAACGTGTGTATCACTCACAGTTTTAGTTTCAGACTTGTCATTTTTAATCATATTATCACCATTACCATCGCCATCATCAACACCAGTGTGATCTGCTTCATCCCTTCTCCTGGCACTGTGACAGAAGAAAGAGACAAAGCAGCTAAACACGACAACAATCCGCTTCTTCTACAACTACCGATGCTTAGCAAACGAAAAGTTTATATATTTTTATTTTTTGTCTGCAGGCTTTTGGGAGGGCTTCCCAGCAACTCCCTTCAGACATGAAGTAATAATAGTTGTAGTAGTAGTTGTAATAATAATGGTAATGAAATGAGTAGAGAGCGAGAGCCAATCCAACGCAATATGTATTTCTACATCCATAAAACATGCATTCGTTGTAAAAACAAAAGCATGAATTGGGAACAATGTGATAAATCAAAAAATAAAAAACGTTGTTAGTTTTTAATAGTATTGCATGTTTCCTTGTTCGTCTTATTATTATTATTATTTTTACTGCTGTTATTATGTTACTGGCTCACTGGTTCAGCAACACCATAAAAACAACAAGCACCGCTCTCTGCTCGCCTGTCTGTTTTTAAATTTTCAGTCTGAATCATCGTAATAATATCTGTTTCATTAATTGAAATTAATGAAAGTTGAAAGAAGCGCTGTAATACAATCAGCACCAGTTCAGTCAGTTTAGCGGAAAACGACCTCATTTTCAAGGGGGAAAACACCATTTGCTCTTTGAAATAAAAATAATCACTTCGCCGCCATCGCTGCTGTAGGGAGAGACAGGGTGGCAGATTGAATGTTTTACATCCACTGAATACATATCACAAGGATATTTTCAATTTTAGTCAAGACACATATTTATTAAACACAAGCTCACTATTATTCTTGCCATTCCAGGAATGAAATTGATGCTAACGAGAAAACAAAAAACAATGTTTTGTATGCTCTGACTGTTAAAATCTCCCTGAAAAGAAGCATTATATGTGACCTGTACGTAATATATTATTCAATGTATCATGGGAAGTACGAGGTGGCGTAATTCAATACGAATTTAATATTTACACTTTTATACAAGTTGCACTCCTGTTCTTTTGCTACTGAGTGAGAAGTGAGAACAAATGAGATTCCCTGGAAAGGCTGCCCTTCATCCATTCTAATCTAAGCGCATTTTACTCAATTATTAAATTAGCATTATTACTGTGAATGGATCTGGCAGAATTATTATTGTTATTACTATTACAAAGGGGTGCGTATGTAAATTTGTAGAATATGAGAAAGGTGATATTTTTTTGCTCCAGTAAGTCATATAAGAGTTGTCATTAAGGCAACTACCTACATTCATTCATCATTTTTTTACACAAGTGATGATGATTTCATGAGTGCATAACAGTAATTCCCCTAAAAGGATATGCAAGCAAGAGGCAATAATGAAGAAATAAACGGGTTGCACACATTAGTAATGCACAAAAGTGGAAATGGTCCTACGAGGGTAACATTAGCACACTACTTTACTCCTCTTGGGTGGCAGCAAAAGTAATCTTAAATGCGTTCTGTGCATGTCGACTACAAAACGCATACAGTTAGACGAACATTTTATATTTATAATGGGAAATTTAATTTGAACAATATGTGTTGAGTCGTGTTTACAAAAGCAAAGAGAGAGAGAGGAAAAACATGCCATGTACTACATACATACGCCCTTCGTGTTTCTCATATTAATAAAGGAATTTTCATATTATATTTGCTTGGTCCATGCAGATAGAGATAATATCCTTTTGCACTTGCGAAAAACAGATAGAAGAAGTGGAAGGAGCAGTAAACACGCATAAATTTTAAGACAGTAAAACCGGCTTAAGTGATGATGTTTACTACGCCATCTTGCACGTTTTATCTAATGAATATATTATGATGTACGAGGCTTCCCCTGAATGTGCCAAGCAGTTTAGTAGCATTACTTTAACTATCTGTGTACTCCTTATCGGAGCAATAATGCCTTCCCATGTTGCGTTTCCGCGGAGCGCAAAATTCACGAGAAAGTAGCTGAGGAGATCATGTCCATTATAAAAAGTCTCATAGTTGTGTACTTAATGTTCCTTTCTGGGTAGCACACAGGAGGAGACAGTTTTGAGCTGGTTAAGCAGAATATAAGTGAGCATTATGTTTTTTTCTTCCACTTGTGTGCACAGTTACGAAATCCATTTGCTTAAATTTCATTTCTACCCGTTCACACATTCTCTGCGTCCACTTCCGGTAACGTATACTGTGCACATATTAAACTTTGCAAAAGTAAACACGAAATGTACCCAGCACACGAAAGGACTCTGGTTTCGGACAATGTATTCCTAATGGGATGCCCAGTAGATTCCTTGTTGTCAAAGGACTACCCACAGTGTCGTCGTATGGAAACATACAAAATGGAAACGCTTCCACTGGAAGTGAACCAGGAAGGAAGAATTACAATCGTTGGAAATACCAAATAATCATCGTTTAAAATTGTTTTTATTCGCCATCCTATTTACCTTGTCATTGCTAATTGAAAAAGATGGACGGTAAAGGGGTAGAGTAGAAAGGGATATTAGTATTTTTGTAAATTTAAAGTAATGCGCGTGCAGAGAAGAAGCTCTCCCTCAACTCATGCTGCCACTGCTGGGATCATGATGACGACAACATTACGATATGATTTTTTAAACACTGACTCGAAAAAATACATTCCTTTTCGCTATTACGCTAAGTGACATTTATCGGCAATAAAAAGGATTTTTTTCTTTGCAAGAGAAAGAAAATGACAATGTTTTCTACAATGATTTTTGCCCCTTTCTCTCTTGCGCGTTTTCTATGTCATTTTTTCATAAATTGCGTATCTTGCTATATCGCTCGTAGTACATAAAAAAGTTTTGCAGTGCCTACTCACAGTAGTACGTTATTTTGATGATATATATTATTATTGTTGTTGATGTGACGGTTGGTGTACACAGCAGGAAATTTAATATTGGTTTTGCCAACGGCATTCGTCGTACATGGCACAAAACCTTAAAACTGGCTCTCTGGTTTTTATCATCCTCATTATTATTATCAAGGTACAAAAAGAAGTCAACGATACGAGGAGGACGACTGATTGAAATTACATTCTACACAATTCTTACAAAATTGACAAAAATATTTCAACCACTTTTGAAGAAAATTGTAACAACATCCAACTACAAGCTGGTGAGAGAGAGAGGCATTACATTACGATAATATACCTGTTTTTTAGGCACACAAAATTGCACATTGATT
Source organism: Sinella curviseta (assembly GCA_004115045.4). NCBI lineage: Eukaryota > Metazoa > Arthropoda > Collembola > Entomobryomorpha > Entomobryidae > Sinella > Sinella curviseta. The sequence goes on from CM065489.1 coordinate 9,883,169, forward strand.
AAAGTTTAAGGAGTGATTGCTTTCTTCAACAACGTCGCAGTAGTCGTAGTAGCAGTACACCTGTAGAAAAACTCGAAAGAGCAAGTTGATCCCATAAAAAACTCTAAACCATGTACCATGATTATTATTGCTATTACCACTACTTCTACAACTATGTTTTCTTCTGTCAGCAATAGCTGCGTTTTTGCAAGCCTCCCAGCAAAAATTGAAGCAGCAATTGTTGTACTAGTGTGTATCCAACGTACACATGTAGCATTAGAAGTTGCATCAAATATCGAGAGTAAGTAGTGCTAGTGGCCGTCGTCATCGTCGTCGTAATAGCAGTGCCCTGTAATAATAACAAATAGCGTAAACTACTAACTTTCAGTGAGGTTGTTCTAGGACAACACTATCACAGTATGTCTGCTTACGCCATGAAAACAGCAGCAGCAGATATTATACAAGTTGCAGACAGCTCTATCTGAGAAAAAACACCAAAAGAGAGGCGAAATTGGACAGGTTAAGCTTCCCAATATAGGTAATAACATTATTGCTGAAAAACTGGCTTTTTATCCCTTTCTTTCTCGTGATGGTTGACTACCTACGACCAAGATCACTACTACTCTTTTTATACAGCTACTACTCATGAACAATTGAGCTTTTGCTCCTTCTTCTATTACCACCACTACGAACGACTACTTCTCCATTTATACAATTCGTCTCTATATCACCACCACCACCAAGTCACCACCGCATCAGTGCTCCTATCATCCTTCTTCTTCTTGCTACTACAACCGTGAGCTGAAGAACAAGATGGAGTACGGGTAAGAAAAGACAAAAAAGACCGTGAAGTGATGTAAGTCGTCATCATCATCATCATCATCATCATTTGAGGTGAATTAGGTTTTTGAAAAATATATATATTACGTATACGCATATTATGTTCATATTACACTTTTCCTCCATGTATGTCTCAAGCGCTATCGTCGTGTCGACTCGTCTCGTCCAATTTTCTCCTTGATAGAGTTGCTCCTCTAATGCCACTTACTTTTTTCAAAAAAAGCTTTTTAAGTTCACAGCAGCCTCAGCCGACATACTAAACATGGTACTTGGGTATTTTCTCATGTTGCATATTACATATATAGGTACATATATGTATAAATAATAAAAACTTGTACAATGTGTGTCTGTGAAACAGCCAAATACGTATTTGATAACCATTTTTTCTCTATCAAAAAGGCGACAAGTCGAGTTTCCTTCAAACTAGTGCAATCCCATAAAAATTGCATTTTTTTCTTGTTTTCGCTAACTCTAAAAATGCTATTGAAATGACTGCTGTTGTTGTCGTTGTGTGTGCGATGAGAATATAAAAAAGTGCAGTTGTGCTTTTTCCCTTCCTCTTTGCAATAATAACAATGATGCCTCAAAAAGTAGTGTACCATATTATTGCAACTGCAATGGATCACACAAAAAAATGTGACATGATCACATATCTCTTTAAAACTGTATCGTTCCTCTTTAATAGGCTTTCTGGCTCATTCACTGCTAGTATAATTCCGTAAGTAGAGGGAGAGAAAAAAATTCGGACTAGCCCAATAAAAATTGTAGGTAGATACAATACGGCACGCTTTATCATACCGTCTACTCTCCTAGATTTTGCTGATCGTCCGTATTATTATCATCGTCAGAAAAATAGAAAGAGGAAAAAAATGTCTTTTTGCTCTCATTCGCTTCATCTCATTCACCAGAAACGGAGCAGTAGTGTGTGATTGCTTCAAGATGCTTTTCCGTACAAAAATGCATGGCATACCAGATAGCATAACCGTTTCAAGATGAAAAAAAAACATATCATCCCAAGGGAAAAAACAGCAACAATTTATAAAAGACAAAACTGTTTTCCAATTCATGCCTCTCACTCACTCCTAGAGCATCAGTAAGCAGCGAGTCGGAGTAGAGCAAAAATTGTAATGTAGCACAAACCATGACTCTTCATCATCTTCATCTGCCTTCTTGTAGATTATAACAATATAAATATACTGACTGACGCGGCGGAGAGTACAACTTTTAGTCTGTGAGAAGTATGGTGGTGATGATGATGATTATGATTTCTTTTCATACTTTTCTTTCTTTATCCTTGTGTATGTGTGTACCAGAGAATATTTACGAAACAAGAGCAAGCATCAAGCATGACTGATGATACGGCATGACTGAAGACGACAGTGAACACAACAAAACTTCAACCAGCGCATGAGTCATAAATTACACTGATACACGTACGCACTATACTGGTATTATCAAGTTTTCATTTCTCATCTTTATACTATCAACTTGATATTATGATTATAATGGTTGGACTCAAGCACGAACAAAATATTTCATCATTATCGTCTTTTTTCATACTTAAACTTTGGCTGATAAAGTAACTGGCACTATCTTCATCGGCTCAAAAGCTCTTCACCGTTGTTGTTGTTGCTGTTGTTGTCCACAGCGAAAAAATGTGTGCCATTTCCTTCCTCTCTCTCTCTCTCTCTCTTTCTGTATTTGCTGTCATCATCCCTGATGCACGTATTTGATGTACGCTGGTTTCTCGAAAACGGTAAACAAAAATTGTCAATGCTCAATGAGGTTTCAAGAAATGAGCAAGCGAAATATGTATGTAATAACTAACAATAACTTAAACACAAATGAGATTCTCAGGAGGTACATTCTTTCACTGTTGACAACAAAAATGATGAGACAATGATAGCATACATTCTTGAGCAAAAAATAATAATGTCGACATTTATGAGATTTTGAGCAATTTGAAAATAATACCGAATCGTTGCGCGCATCTTCTCGTAAAAACGACCGAGGTCACCGTAAAATTTAATAAGATTATAAGAGGTAGCGCAAACACAATTTTATATTTAAGTACTACACATATGATGCTCAAATAATGCAATTGAAAGCTTTCATGCTAAAATGATTCCTTTTGAGTTAGCTCGTCCTGTATATTATGTGCTATGTTGACAATAAAACATCCCAGTGAATTGGAACTGAGAATTTAGTCGCCAACACGCTCCATGCATACTTGTGCAATAAAAAGTCGGATAAAAACGAATGAAAAAAATTTAAATTTACGTGAATGCATACCTACATGAATCCGTTTGCTAGAAAATGTTACATGCGAGCTGACTTTTACACCTTTGTACCCAGTAATGATAATAAATTAGGAAGGAATGATTGCCCAAGGAAATTCTTGAAAATATTAGGCAATTTGACGCTACAATAAAAGTACAAGCTTACGTGTAGGTACAAATTCTTTTTCAGAAAACGTCTATTTGCTTCCTCGTCAACTATATGGGTTCCAAACTTGTGATATCTCGCCCAACTATCGGAGACATAAAAGATGTACGCATGATTGTAATAATCATAATGTATGGTTAATCTATCCATCTCTCTCGGGTTACAGTCCGTTGACTAATAAGTGGGACAGGTAGAGAGAGAGTAGTGGTTAGCAAACATGATGGCTGCGTTGATGATAATGATGAGTATATTTTGACCAAGATGATACTTGAGAATCACATCATTATTATTACAACACACACCGAGATTCTGCAGTAGACGAAGACCACCTTTCCTTTTTCTGGTATCATTATCACCAACCAACTATGAGAAGCCACACCAAATAGTACATTGCAAACAGGCAAGATAGATTGTACGGAAAAATAGATACCGATATAGAGATGACTTGACTACTACATACTAGTATGGTCATGACTGTGTAATGAAGATGATGATGATTCGCAAGTAAAAATTCTCTCTTCCCCACGTTGATAATGCAAAAATAAATAAATAATGAATGTCACACCAAACTCATAATCATCCTATAATCATGTTCACGACGATGACTGTATGAGAAGAAGGATCATGATCATGATCTGTAAAGAAGGGACTCTCTTCTCATCTTATGGCTTTTCCTCCCTTCGTAATAATAGTAGTAATATATACCAGTCAATAATAAAAATGGATAGTCGTGTCGAGATAGCATCTCACGTGCGTATATGCCTGCCAAAAATGATGAGCTTCCTTTTCTTCTGCCAAATAAAATAGAAGGAAAAATAACGCTGCGTTCTCGTCGTCGCCGTCGTCGTCTTTGTCTACTTTGCTCCTTTCTTTTTGATCTCTCGCTGAAGATAACGGGAAAATCAGGCTAACCACAGCAAGCGAGCCAGCAAGCATGCATGCATGAGAACATGTCGAATTATATGAAAACAACTTGACTGGCTCACTAAGTAAGCACAGCAGTTAGTCTCTGCGATTTTTTACAAATATTATCCGACCAGCCTGCTTACTTACTGTTGTGGATGGTATTTTTTGTTAACGAAAACTTTAGAAAAACAGAATCCACACAAATTTCCTAGTCCTCTTGGTGGTGTCTTTTTCATCTTCCTCGCCACCACTGCTATTATCACAACAACGCCACTATCAAGACAGCGTCAAACGCTGATAACCATAACCTGTCTTTTATAAAGCGGATTAGGCACATATACTATATATGTGACCATGTGTGCGCGCAAGCATTGTTTTGGAGATAAAAAAGCAAGGCGGAGTAGTAGACAGAACAACAACACACAGTCTGACATTGTGACTGAACTTGAAGGGTTTTTTAAAACCTACAATAATCCCTACTTATTTTTTCCTACTCCTATTATAATCCACACATAAATAATGTACTTGTCTATTCTGTGTGTGCACATTCTTTATCTTCAGAGAAGATAATGCTATGCATGCGCAAAAAAATTCAATAACAACAATATGCCTTTGAAATATTTAATTAGCTAAATTGTACGTTTGTCACATCTTGTTTAGCGTCATAACACCACCACACCTACATAGATAAAGCACAATTTGCAAAACTTGGCTAATGATACCGAAGTGAGCTATCTGTCTACTATACTTGCTGTCTTTACTTCTTTACTTGCTAACTTCAGAGTGTGTCAATTGCGATGAGATTGAGAACCCTTGAACAATCTTTACGATGGTGGTACTATTTGCAAAATACAGTAAATTAATGAATGTCTTGATTAGAAAATGCGGCCTCAGCATCCTAGGTAAAAGTGCACAAACCTTTGGGCACTCTTGGTAATACTGTTGGTGCAAATTGACCTAAAAGTGTTACTTCCCAACATTGGATACATGGATTAGACTTCTTGGTAAATATCATGTACTTCTTAGAGAGATTCCAATACTGGCAGTAGTCCTACTAATAAAATGATGGTAATGATAATAATAATGATGTAGCCGTTTTTATTATTAATGTTATTGTATAAATACTCTTGGAAAGTTGGGAGGCCAGTTAAGTTTAGTGTGTAATTCATTAGAGCACACCCGAGCCTCAGAAGTTATTTAACAAACCGACATTTCCATTTAATTCTTGTGATAATTTTAAGTAGGTAAGAAGATTACTCCGCAACTTTGCTCGTCCAAAAAGTAGTATAGTAGTTTGTAGCAGAAGTAAGCAACTGCTCTACTTGAATTTAATCTCAAGTTTCTTTCTACATCACATCCCATCCTACTTGATTCGTCTCGGCTGCACTCCTTTTGTTGGTTCAATAAGCAGGCATGGATAAAATTCGTAGTTGTAGCAGTTTGGGAGGTAGCAGTCCAAGTATGTAAACGCAAGTAATATAAAGTACTCGAAAGAGCCTCTGCTCAATTTTGGACGAGCAGCAATAAAATGTACAAAGTTTCCACGTTTAAGCTTATTATGAGCCTCTAGTTGTATTATTTTATTTTGAATATCTTTTTCACGTACATCTGTTACCGTAAAAACACACTTCCACCACTCGTTTTTGTGCTGCCACCGCTGCTCCGGCAATATTTGCAGAAAAGTAACTGGCTTCGTCAACTTTTTGTCTCTCGTCTTTTCCTGATATGCACTTAATGGTAGTTAGTTAGTAGGAGCACTTACTAGCTAGTACACATAAGCAGCCACGGAGTAGTATTTTTTTCTTGCTATTCGTGTTGCTTGGCAAAGTTGGCATTCAACAAAATGCAAACTTTTGAAACTACAAGGCGCAATTCTTCCAACGTGAGCAATATCAAAAGTATAGAGACAGAGAGATACGTAGTTATTTAGACTTTTCAACTGTATCTGCATAATAACAAAAGCCCGCATTAGTGCAAATATTATTCCTATAGAAATGAAATGAAAAGATGAGTGGTTCCGCCCATTACGGCTCTCTTGTGGTGGTGACGGGAGAATAAGAAGAAGACGAAAGATTCTGACAATTTCTTTAGGAAAAAAAGCTACTCATCTTGCTCGTCTCCCATTTCTCAAAGAGGCGGTATGGTAACACTCTCAATTTGCAAATATCTCAACTCCCTTGCTGATACAGATGACGATGATGGTGACCCATCCCATTTATACCCTAAACGTAAAAGTGTACATTCTTTTTACTGTAACAGATAGCGAGCCAGAGAAAGATACGTTTTCTCTCTGGCCTCACATTACCTCATTTCCTAGGAAAGCGTACCACGCCACCACACACACACCAGCATATTACCGTCCATTTTCTGAATCGTGTACTAAATATGCCTACTCTAGAGCAACCGAAAACTACGATACAGGTAATCTAGGTAAGTTGATATGCCTACCTTGTTAGTCTCCTTTTTTCCCACATCATCATTTAAGTATTCATTTTTACATTGAAAGCCGGCTCATTTACTATTTATCTTCTTTTTTAGAAAAAGGGAATATGGCTCCATTATCCTCATACGCCGCTGCATTCAATAGCAGTAGAGCAGGTATGTATGCTTGTAGCTTGGCTTGGCGTATTTAAAAAAAGAACTCGGTCGACTTTTCTAATAATCTCGTAGTCGACTACTTTTACCTTTTGTCATTCAACTGCTTTGTAGCAACCTACCCACTACAATTCACATTTATTTTTTTCTTCTCCTTTTTCTCCTTTTCTTCCCTTCTTGCTATTTTAGCACTTTGCCCATTATGATTATGATGATGACACATGCAGAGCAGCAAGGAGAAGCAACAGCAGCACTGTTAACAAAATGCATGGAGTAATTGACAGTATACTAGATTTTTATTTTTACGATGATCATCACAGTATTGTTATGTACGTGCGTGAGCGGAGTTAGGTAGGCAGACTGGAATGGCATTCCTCTATACACAGTTGTGGTTGCGATGGTGATAAGCAGTGTGCCAAATAAAGTGGAAGAATAAGAAGCCCTTTTTTACGCTTTTCTCTTCTGAAAATTGCGCACTATCATTTTATCTTGGTTTTACCCATTCTACATCTCTCCGTATATACCGATATGGTATAGACTCCTTCTCGAACCCTACTTTCTTCCTCGTTCTTTCCCGAAAACACCAGAGTCATATTTAGTTTTGGGTACACATACGTTTTTGTATAGTGACGACCAAGTATTTATCCTGCCATGTCAGTTTTTTTATTCTCCTTGTCCTCTTCCATGATGGTAATCATTATGTCCACTTGAAAATGTCAGCAATATGTAGTGGGAAGCTAAGGCAGGGCAAGTGATGGAGAGGGTGCCTACACGTGTAATCTTAGTAATATGCCATGAAAAAGCAAAACCGGCATCATCATCATCATCCGCAGCAGTAGCACATTGTCATTTTCAACCTCTCCGTAACTAATACACTATCCAAAGCGGAACAAGGATACACGCTCTAGAGAATAAAATGCATGGACGTGTGTGTGTGTGTGTGCAGGGTATACGTAGGTAGTGCAGTGTACATCTATAAAATAGGAGCCGTGTTTAATAATTGTATGAATGTATTTAGGCAGGCTTTGTTGTTGTTGCCCTATTTCCACAGAGTGAGCACATCTGAAAAGGAGCGAGAGACTCACAGAGGTTCTTTTGTCCTTCACACTTGTGCATTCTCGCTCACTACTAGACTTACTTTGCCCAGAAGAGAGAAGAGACGATCCTAATACTTTTACCGTGCTCCTTTCTTTCCTGTCCTTTTGACTTGGTGGTACACAGCAGACACGTCACTATGTCTTAAAAAGAAGGAGCACATCATCATCGTCCATTTAAACGGAATAGCAGCAAACAGGCAAACCATGCGAAAGGTATATATATAAGCTTGAGAAGAAGTGCAAAGAGAGAACAATCTTTGGATATGGTCGTATTCAACGGACGTTGTTGCTGTTATTCTGTTACAATTTTTATGTTTACTTCTAAAAGAGAAGAAACTGGCGATGATGATGATGATGATAGGAAGACACGCAAACAACAACAAGTCACAAGATGACCAAACAGCAGGCAGCCACAACCTGCTAACAAGAACATCGTCAAGAAAGCGATACGACCCGCTTCTTAAATGCTCTCCGTTGTTGCTGTTGTAGCATTCATTCGGTGCTTTTCTTATTTCTTTCTGTGAATGTAGAAGGAGCAATCAAACGAGAACGTGATTGAATGAAGTGAACAATACGAAACGAAATAGAATGGTAAGAAAAGGAATGCATAATTGCATATGGCTTTAGGGTACGTGCAGTTACATAGAAACATGGTTTCAGGGCAACTGCAATTTGTTGTTGCCTTGCTCTTATTCGTATCAGTTCGTACATTGAATTTGTTGCAAATGATTAAAAAATTGCTTACTGTTGCTAAGGACAATCGAACGGGGAATTTTAAATGATGCCTTTCGAGGGTAAATATACGCAGTTTGGGTGTCTAGGGTAGCGTAAATATGAAGAAAAGAGTCACACTGCAGGTATATATTCCTACATCGAATTCATTGGGATAGTGATAGGAAAATAGCAGCGCGGAATGAAATTTATTGCAGGGTTACTACTCATTCTCTGGATGTAAATTTTACGCTGTCTTATGGGATTGTGCTGAAGAGCGATCGTAAAATTGTTTTGCTACTCGCTTGTATGCATGATATTTATGCTCCTTTCGTCTCAAAATGTGTAAAACTTATTGTAGGCGAGCATGCTCTCAAAATCATTTACAAGGATAAATAAAATACAAACATGTAAGAATGTACGTATTAAATAACCCACCTATAATGAATATACAACTCAATTTCAATTCTGCATCTGAAATATATATTACTGTTAAATGTGCACTTGGAAAACTCACATTTGTCCGTACGGGACCATTTCAATGAAAGAGTTTCAATTTCCACAACTTCACTTACAGGCACATACGGAGCTTTACACATTATGCATGTACCTTTCCGCTAGGATTGTGTGCATACTTGTTTCAACATGCTTTCAATATCTTTATTCTGAAAAGGAAGTATTTGACAGTTGAGAGGTAAAATGGGATTTTAAGGTCGTGGTCCGACGGCCTTTCGGTCACTCGTTAAAGTTGATCCCCTACCACCGCCTTCACAAAATAAAGTTATTCCACGTGAAGAAACAACCGAGGTTGAACCAACAGAATTGAAGGATCAAAACTTCCATAGATTCCATGCTTGAATATATTCTCGTCTATATATGTACCTAGGTAAGTGCATACATAGCTATACAATATTATTCACAACCACAGTCTGTCAGTTTGGCTTGAGGCCACTTTGCAACATTTTTCCCTGGTGATGCCCATAAATTTTTTTCTGACCTCAGCAAGCGACAAGTGGCAAGAGATGCTTAAATATGAAAAATAATCGTACATGAAAAATCTGAGCTTGCATCTATGTAGCTCTAGCTATACTGGGTATCATAAAGAACGAACATAGATACGCACGCAAACATTTCTGTTGAAGAGATGTTAACACAAATTTATTTAGGTACGCAAAAAGAGATGCTGCATCTATTCTCGCTCTCTCTCTCCATCTCCCCTGTTTAGACAATTTGTTTCGGTTCAAACTTGTACATCTTGCTCTGGTAAAATAGAGCAATCAAGAGAAACGACTTGATCTTTAAAAGGGAACAGCAGCAGCAGTCGATACAAGACATATTGTTACAACAACAATAGCCGCTTCTTGCAATAGGAGCGTAAGAAAGGCAACAGAAGAATCTATTCAAATTGTACGACGTTGTAAGCCAAGAAACCTACCAACCATCTTTTTCGTTTCCTCCTTCCTGGTTTTTGATCTTGATGTACTTTCTTCTTCCTCGTTTATACCTACAATCATTGTAGTAATAGTAGTAGTGGTCTCAGTTGTAATCATGAATAGGGTCGATTCGATACATTCATTCACGGCGCTCATTGTACATGCATCAATACAGCATACTATAGACAGTACCTCAGTAGTATATACCCTATATAATCTAATACATACTACCTACATTGCCCTTCCACTTGATTTTTTGTCTCGCTGAATCTCAAAACCGCGGTGTCCTCTTTCATTCAACTGATTCACTCACGTGGATTTCATGATAAAGATGTATAAATTACAGGAAACGAAAGTGAATGCATAAATACAAAGTAATGGAAGGGGGCCATGTCTGACTGTCGTAAAAAGTTTGTCTCCTTCTTTTCAGATACGATATGTTGAAATTGCGTAAAACTACAGGATCCCCTTTGTGAAATGGATCAGGATCTATCAGCAACTTCGATGGGGAAAGGAAAATATGCTTAAAAATTAGACGTTCAATTTAGAATTGTTAGGTATGGTTCGTTGACATTTCTACGTGGAGATATAGCCAAAGTGCTTCTAATATGTTGCCGACGCTTTTATAAATATACTTCTTGCTAGTCTGAATCAGGTTGGAAATTGCCGTGCTGTTGTTGCACTTTGCTTCTAAAGGACAGATCGAATTAAAAGTTTTTTGAGAAGAGAAACCGCAGTGTAGAATTGTTGTTGTGACAGTTACAATTCCAAGGGATTTACAACAAACGGGCACATTATTTGATGCAGTTGTAGCAGTACGGTAGTTGTAGTAGTGGATGTACCAGTTCTGGTGCTAATATAGTGCACATGGAAATTTCCATCTGGGAGTTCCACTATCTCTGCCGTTTCTTTTTTTGTTTTCTTTTTTCTTGTTATTTTCTGCAAAATAAAAGTTGACAAGTGGGACCCGGAGCCAACCTGGAATCCTTTGACCAGAATAAAAACACCAGAATAACGAGGTCGACTATTTTATTCTTGTTTGTACCTTTGCTCCTCCGAGAATTGGATACATTTTCAAGTACCTAGCGAAAACCCCTGCGAATTTTGATGTTATACACAACTTCTTAAAAGACAAGTTGTAAAACAATTCACTGTGGGCAAACAAAATCTCCAATGAAAACGTTACAAAAGGAGAAAAATGGGTTACATCTTCTTAGATTATATCAGCAAAAAAGTTGCAATAAAAAGGAAGGTATAAATGTAAATTCAAGACACAAACCTATTTTACTATCCACTTTACTTTGCGTGAGTGTTTAGTATTTTAGTCTCATTAATAACTTGTCATTGAATGAGAACGGGAGGTAGTGAAAAGTTTTAACAATATGCGGGTTGGCCTACACGATACATACGCATAAGTAATATGAATGAATATATAAATTATGTTTATTAGCCACACATTCCATTATACATACATGCATATCCTATAAATGCCTACATCTTATGCGTAAATATTTCTGCTCCTCTCTTCACAAACCAAACCACCAAGAGGGAGATGTACGATTTGCCATGACTTTTTCATTTTCTACGAAACCAGGAGATATTGTACTCTTTCCCTGTGCCCATTTCACCACTACCACCGCATCACCCAAAAAAGAAGAAAAGGAAAGTGAAAACTTGTGTTAGTAGAGGAGCATGAATTGAATAAAATCGTGTAAGAGTGGTGATAGCATTGCATAAATATCGTGCTCCTCATTCACTTCATCTCTCAATCCGTTTTTCAGCAGAAACCAAGCTCGGGAGTCTCATGCGTCGTCTCTTCTTTTCCTACTTTGCAATAAAATTCTGCGACAGTACATGCACAGCGTCGTCTCGTAATACGTACGACGACGACGAGTCGTTTCATAATATGCATTCTTTTTCCCGCATAATATATAGGAAAAGCTGCAGACATTCTTGTAGTGGATTTTTTTCCAATGTTGAGTTACGCCAGTATACATAGGTACTACAATAATGTATCAGAAGCAGAGCACAACAGTAACACCTCTTTTCCCTTCACTGAAGCTGAAAATTATGAGACAGTTGGAAAAAAGCGTAAATCCCTTGACCAGTGAGACATATATTCGTTTGAACGACAGAACGAACGTATGGGTACGTGTGTAAAAATGTAGTATTTTTTCGGTTTTTAAACCACTTCGTTCGAAAAAGGGTCACTACGACGAGGACAACATCTTCTTCCAGTTCAGGCAGCGACAGTTGTAGATGTGTTTGAGGATACTTGCCTGTTTTAAAGCGCTTGTTATTGTCAAATGTCCTCTTAGTTTCAGTGGGTGGGTGCGTGTGCTAAACATGATAAGGAATAGAATGCATAAGTACCACCGTACAATGCAGACGTTTTTTAAACTCCTGACAAAAATTCTAAGACTTCTTTATTCACGTTCCCGTAAAATGGGTACACATTTTTTCCTTCTCGTCATCGTCTCGTGTTTGTACCTCCTTCGTCAGTACTCCAGTCTGTATATGTGGTGGACTTTCTTGAGGAAAAAAGTTCAAGCTCTAATTTTTCTGTACGGAAGTTAGATTAAATAAACACAGACTTTTCATACAAATTATATACCCGTATCTCTCTATACAAGTGTGCAAACTATTTTGTGAAAAGCAATGCCCTCCTCGTCATGAAAGGATGAGTCTATTCAAATTTTTTAACAATTACGCTGAAATTGGGAAAGGGAAGAAAAGTATGTAGGCTTTCCTCTATAATCTGTATCATTTTTTCGCTTGCCCTGAAACGATGGTTGGCCTGCTTCCTTGACAAGTAAAGTTATCCCTTTTCAAGTACAAGTGGTTTCTCCACACGTGATCCTCACTGATAGCATAGCTTAGAGATTTAATAGAGTGACGACGTAAACTCTATAGCTGTATAAAAAACTCATGACAAGAAATAGGACAAGTAGGCGACTTGCAGTTTATTGTGACACAAGGCAATATAGGATACATAATATTATCCCGCTATATGCCCTTTTTATGCGATGTGCCCGGCAGCAGAAGCATGAACACACAAGTTACACGCGGCACCCACACGTACACAGGCACACGAACATGTTTACAACAGCAGCAGCAGCAGAAGAGGGACATATTTTGCAAGAGCGGAAGAAATGTGTTCCTTCACACTTTCCAATAAACTTTCTTCTTGTTGTAGCGCCACAGCAATGCAAAGAGTGGACATGTGAAACCAACTCCATTTGAAGGGAGTATGGGAAAGTAGTAAATATTTTTGGGACAATGGAAAATTGTGTGAATAACTTTAACTTTTCTTGCTGTTTTCGGAGAGACAAATCAATTCAGTATGTTCTAAAATATGTGTTATGCTTCCAACACCCGTTTTTTCATATTCATCATGGTAGTGACTACCCCATCCCAGTTTCATTCATTCAGAGTGGAGCTTACCACCACCAGAAAAGAGTTTGTTGTAAGTTTACAGCTATTTGATTACTTTATCCACAGTAGAAGACCGTTGGCTGACAGCATTTGTTATTTTTCCTGTATAAAGTTGCATAATGTTTTCATAACCTTTTATGATTCAACCATATATTATAGTCACATCGGTATGATAGCTATGACCAGGCAATGACTTTGCTTTGGCAACTTGGACCAAGAAGAAGAGGACGAGAAGAGTTGGAACAAAAATATTAAAATACTTACTGTTGTACACATTCGGTTTTGGAGACGTTATTTTGAGAAAAGTTGAATTTGAAATAGCTCACTAGTACCATGGGAACATTTCGCAGAGCACCCAAAAAACCAACCAGCCATTTGACTTGACTTTGTTAAAATAAAAGTAATTTTGTATTTACGTAGTCGGCCAACTTTGTACTGGCTGGTGGTAGTAGTGGCAGAATATAAACTTGCTACATTTTCAGATGTGAGCAAAGAGAGAACGAGAGAATGGGCTGAATACATTATTTTATTGTTTTCTGCTCATTTCATAAAATAACACTTACTTTTCTGCATACATTTACATATATATGCATAGGAGATACACTGTACTTGTGCGTTCGTTGATTATAGAGAGGGAAAGAGAGAAAGCACTTACGGTCACACTTTCCTCACACTACTCACTTGCCAGTGTGGAAAAACAGAGAACACTCATCTGCTACTATAATTATTACGAATTTTGTGTTGAAACCGTTTCGGTTTGGTTCACTTTTTTGTTGGTTGGTCGGTGGGACGCCTGTTGGGTGGAAAGTAATTTTGCGCACAGAGTCGCTAAACAGAGAAAATTCCTCTAATCAACCGGTATTGTTTCCCTTTGTGTGGCTCGCTGAATTTAATGCAACACTATTCGTTTCTTGTTTTCAACAAGATTACGCAAACACTATTTAGCAATCTCCGTTCGTTGCATAATCACATTACTACGATATAGAAAAAAATGTGTTTATTCGTCTCCTTCGACTCAATCGCCAAAGAAGGCGGAAACCACTGCAGTGTTGATACACTCGACAGTGTTTTAGAGAATTTTTGTTCGATGCTGTGGATATTTTACTGCTCATGCGAAAATTCTCATTTTTCACATGTCATTACAATTACCTACCTTCACCTAAATACATAAATAAATAAATATTTCATCGGAAACAGGTGGGCTTGAAGTTATACGAAATTGTGTACTGAAGAATGGTTTCTATTTTATGGGATAACTGATTCTCTACACGTCTAAACGCACGAAACGGTATATACACCGTTTATTTCTAGTTGTTCCAAACTTCCGTGTTGTGTATAAACAAATCTTTAAAAAATATAAAAGAAACATTGTGGTACTTACAGTAGGTTGCAGAACGTTGCTCCAAAAAGACGGCACACATACTACCCTGAAACACACAAAAAAGAAAAATTCGATAAGACTTGTAATAAAGTATGACTGGTAATAGGCTTGATATGAAATGTAGAGAAAGGATAAATAGGTCTAGGCAAGCAACTAGATAAATATAAAAAGTACAGGAATAACATAATTTCTCATCTGAACTAATAGAAACGCAGGAAAGATGACGACGACAAGAGAAGAAGAGAAATGATCTTGTTGGCATTTGCTGTCTGCAAAAAAATACTTGCAACAACATTTTATCAAAATGAGTCTTTCTTTTTCTCCGTAATGGATCTGGATTCATGAAATATATATATACAGACGTAATGGCTTTTTATGTAGTACAGAGTAGGAAAATATATGAATATGGCTATATCATAAATAATATTGTATTTACAGAGCTAGATTTTTCTGTACACGCGCGTTCTCTCTCTCTCACTGTACTGGAATTTTGGTGAAAGGTGAAAAATTACAGCGAGTCACTTACTTTCGAAGTTTGTAGACGTGCGTTGTTGCTCTATAAACTCTTTGTTTGCCATTTTTTATTCTAAATGTAATCTACCCATCATCCAGAAATGAACTAAATTCGAGATATTATGTACATGTACGTACTAGTCGTTCAAATAGATTAATTAAACGACTTGTCATATAGGTAGTCGTTTCAAATGTGCATACGTAGAGCTTTCTACATGATTTCTACTGACAATCCCTGTAAATGCAAATGTTTACGTCCAAAGCCCACTAGCTCAACAGAGTGTAAACAAAATGGAAGACATAAATATTGACATTGTTTCTATTTACAGATGCTTAAGTAAATACACGAAAAACAAAGTGAAACTTATAGTTAGCAGCATATGTACATAATGTGTGGATGAAACCGAATCAGATATGAAGTGGAGCCATTTCTCTGCTTTCCCTCTGTTATTCAAGAAATTTTCTTAATTCACTTCCAGCGAGCACACTTATTGCTATGCAGTAAGAGAAGTTTGGTTTTCCCTTTTATTAATATCATGGTTTATTGTTATTTGCGATGCACGTCCGTCTCAAAAAAACAAACAAGACAAACAGTTGCTACTGCTGTAGGAAAAGTAGGTACCTATGTCTCTTACGTACGAATAATAATAACTTATATGAAATGAAGGAAACTTGCGACTTGATGGAGGAAATGGTTTTGTAAGAAATGACAGTAAGCGTAATAACAACAGTTGGAGACATCTATAATAAATTCTGCATCGCTCACACAGAGAAGAAGGGGGGATGACAATTTTTTTCTGTGGGAGCAAAGTAAAATTGGTCTACACATTTTGTTGAAATCGGATGACAAGGCAGAAGACGTACGTCCGTCCACTACTACCATGGGCCTTGGTGAACTTGCTCTAGGCCAGAGGAAAACACCGAGAAAGGAATAAACCAAAGGGAAGATGAAGAGAGAGGGGAAAATAAGGAACAAGTTAAGTAAGTAAGAGGGATGTAAAGTCATGCCATCAAAACACCACCACCAAACACCAAAGAACATGCAAGCACTTACATTATATTACTTTTAACATGATATTAAATTGGTTGGGTTGTTTGTTGCTACACTAAAAGGGAAGCAAAGTTCCATGAAAAATACTAGCCTTTGCTATTGCCGCTGACATAGCATGCCATGCATCGCAAACATTATTAATACCAACAACAGAATTTACCACATCTAGCAACCAGCCTTTGTTCTTTGAGACAGCATGTATATTCTTGCGGTAGTAGTCGAGGTTCTCTACTTGAACGGGAGGCGATGGATAAGCTATATGGAATTTAGATGAAGTTAGCGGACGGCAAGAGAGGGAGGAATTTTAGTGGTAGCGGACCAGAGAGTGAAAAAAATACTTGACAAAAAGTTGATGAAATGGGGAAAGCAGGAGCAGCAGTAGCAGCAGTCTGTTGTCGTCGATGCCACGGTTATTGCTTCATACGGAGGAAGGGAAAAAATGTAATGGCATTTCAAGTAGAAGCAGAGGAAAAGTCTGTACACACGTTGTAAAGTGGCGATGATGCTGATGATGACTTAGTTGGCTAGCGGCGGCGGCAGTGCCAGGGAAACGGTGTGACAACGCTAAAAATTGTCTATAAGGAGGAAAGGAGCAACTTCTGTCTCCAATTCCGTTTCCTTGCGTACACGTACAGAATAACATGTAGTATCTGTGCACATATGTAGCTATAGCTGCATACGCACACAATATGCTTTAAAGTACATATCACGTATGCTCCTGATTCCACTACTCTCCTTTCAATCCATTGTCCGAGTGGAATGGAAACCGAGAAAAAAACTTTTTCCTCATTCTTTTCAACACCATCAGCCCTTGCAGTTAGTCGTAGCAAACACCAACAGCGAACAAAAACCTGGAGGATAAGAGGGGAGAAAACAGCATCGCGACGCGATGAGAGAGATAGAGAGAGAGGGAATCTCGTTCTCACTCATGGAAATTGAGTCGTGCAAAAGAAATGGAGTTGTAGCAGCATCTTTTGTCACTCATTACGTATCATCAACTAGCTATCATGACACTCTGATTTAGGATTACTTACAGCAATTTTTCTTCCTTTTTTCTGACCTTTTTCTTCCCTTCTTGTTCAACAAGGCTTGTTGTATGACTGTGTACGTGAAAACTTTACAGCTAGGGTCATTATTACCGCCGTCTATGGATGTGTGTACAGAGTCATACACATTATTATTACTACTGCACATCCCTACCAATCGTTTGTCGTTCTGCCCACGGACTATTTTCATCTCTCGGTTTGCTCTCTCTCTCTCTCTTTCCGTCTCTCGCTCAGTCCTCTCACCATTATTATTCCAAGTTGAACGAAATGAAAAAATATCATCCCTTGTTTCCTCCCGCTCCTGCTGTTTGTGAGGAGAAGCGTGCATTCACACATACATGCATTCTTTTACTTTTTTCTGGTTTATGAGTATAAAATGCAAATAAAATAGCGGACGATGGTTTTCCTCATCCCTAACGACTGCAATTACGAGGTCCCCCTTAAGCAGTCGTCAGATAATAACTTTTAGAAAAAGAGGAAAATAGCAAAAGTCTTTTTACGAGAGAACAAATAATCTATTTTATGATTGTGTATGTGACCATTCATTTTAAGCTAGTTTCCACTTTCACATATTCATGAAAAAGAATAAAAGAGAGCAAGACAGCGAATGAGAGCGAGAGAGAGAGAGTAAGCAAATAGTTAAAGTAATGAATAACAAGGGAGTCCAGACATTTTTCATGTGTTTTTGTGCAAAACGTCATGTTTTATTTGTGACTACTGTAATATGGTTGAAAAACAAGAGCTCCCTTCTTCTCCTTTCTTCAGCAGCTTTGTTGAGTGGTACAACTAGCTATATGTACATAATAATATAAGCATATGTGCACTGGTAGTAGTGGTCCTTCAAGCAGCATTATAACCGGAGCAAAAAAAGTGTTATTAGTGGTGCACTGGACCAGAGCACTTTTCAGTTGAAACTACACTAGTACTTTTCCAAACAAACAAACAAACGACGGATAATGTAGTTAGAGCATACATGTGTGTAGAAGAGAGAGAGAGAGGAAATGTGATTCTTTTCATTTATAATAAGTATCAAACGTTATAAAAGTAAGATTAGGTGGAACTCTCGACTCGCTCACTCATACACAAGCGAAATGTAAGCAGAAGCAGTGGCGAGTTTGCTTTTCTCAAAATCAAGGATGCATATACACCCATATACACAAATATACACGGTCGGACAAGCAGACATTGCTTTTGCACGATTACATAATGTTCCAACTTTTTCTTCCTTCCTTCCTTTTATTTTTCTCGTTTGCTCTCTCTCCTCTCTCTGTCTTTCTCTAGTTCTCTTTCAAAATTGTTTGGTTTTCAACCGACCCACCGACATTGTAGCACCGACCATCATTATAATATACGATAATACATGTATGAACAATAGAAAATGTACAAGATGTGCCTTTCCCTCTCTCCTTAAGCTGGAAACTGAGAGAGTGAACTTTACTGGCGGTGGTTGTGGCCCTTCTGCCGTCGACGATTCATTCTTTTCTCTTCTGTGAGAAGTAAACATATCGTCGTTGAATAACGTGAATGGCTAATATTATGACGCTACTTTTTCTTATTTTTCAGCTGGGCATGAAAGGATATGCTTTATATATAAATATACATACATGTTATATCTATGTGTTACGAGGAAACCTGCTGGAGAGGGAAAAAGAAGTTGTTTGGCAAACTCTTTGCTTGGACTACTGCTTGTCTGTACGTTTGTAACAATAGTTGTGAAAACTATCTGTCTCAATAAAGAGCCCATCTACTCGTCCAAATGCAAACCCATAAATGAAGATGTGGCAAATAGATGGGAAAGTAGAAATATATAGGCTTAAAATATTATATAAGCGAGTATTGAAAATGAGAGTATTTATATATAGTAAATCTGGTAAAGAGGTATAGTAGTGAAGCAGTTTGGTAATGTGTGACTTGTGCGCAAACAAATAAGTCACAGATTTCAACTTTCCACGAGAGAGAAAAAAAATACGAAAAGAAAAATCCAACCTTTTGCTTGAGTAACTTACCACCAGCCCTACTACCATTCTTCAAGTTGAAAGGCAAGATTGAACCAACCACTCAGTTTTATATGCTATTTATTTCCCACGTCTACGAGAGGTACATAATACGAAGCGTTTGTAGGTGGAATAGATTCCAGGAATACTAGGAACCAAGTATGGATGTTCTAATAATATTGAATATGATTTTTTTTGCTTCTTCCCCTTCATTTGTCTCAATGTTGGCTCATAAAATGTAACCAAAAAACTTGAATAACTTTCTTACGTTTTCCCATTCTTCTGAATACACTGCTCCTGGCGCTATAATACCGTTTACTTTCCTATAAGTTTAGAAACCTTCTGTATTCGTACTTCAATAAAATAACGCTGATTCAAAATGAATGAGAACAGTTAGTTGAACATAAAATGTGAACCTTGAACAACAACTCTCGAATACACAAGTAAAAAAATAAAGAATGGAAATGAAAGGAAAATGAGTTGGGGGTTTGCGTTGACTCCAGTAAGCAGCAAAGCCTTTTACTTTTTGCTAGTTGGTTGGTTATGAAGGTATTACACGAATACATATTATTATTATAGATTATAGGCATGTCCCATCCTCGTCTATCTTGCCTCCCATCACATTTTCAAAAAGCAAAGAGCATGCATAGCTACTTAGTCAACCAAAGCCAAAAACTCAAGTTTCATTCCTCTTCCACAATCTGATATATCCTGTATGAATAATATAGCATCAGTTGGTATATAACAGGTTTGAAGTGAACAGAAAAAAGGAGAGAGCTAGTCAATGTCGAGGTGGAGATGGAGAATAGGTATAAAAGTTCCTCCTCTATCACTTATCCAACAGCTCGCATTACTACATCAGCGAAAGAAAGTCACACTAACTACAAACTAACTACTAACTAGATATAAGAATGTATCTGAAATGCGAAACCAATATCCTCTAATGAGTTCCCTATTTTACTCCTTGTACATTTTTTCCAAAAAAATAGCAGACGTTTTATCATTACTTTTCAGCAACGTACTATATGTTACAGGCTGCGTCTCTACGTCATGCTTATTATCACCATGCATGTTATATGGAATGTTCTACATGATCCGTTATTATGCGTGGACTAGAAGACAACATTAAGTAGCAAAATCGGTGCCAAGGCAAGTTTCCTAGTTTGCTTTAGCAGAGAAAGCAGTAGTGGTGGTTGAAAGGGAAACGAGGAAGAGGCCGACTTGCTCGCCAACAAAAAGTACTTTGTAAACACACAAGATCCTCGTCTATCCATATACATTTTTTTCCTTTGAGAAGTTGAAAATGGCTGAATGTATTTAGTCGTCAACACTTGATTGAGCATGACATAGTAAAGAAGAAGCGGTGTAATTCTTGCAAAATCAAGTATGTATAAATAATCTACTGACTGAGTGAGAGAACGAGAGGAAAAGATGAATAAATATGTACAGGAAAGGGATAATAATTTGAAAGGAATATATATTGAGCCTCGGTGCGTACCAAGTGCGTACCCAAATAATGTTCTATAAAAACTATTCATCTTGTATGCCTTTTCTGTCGTCGTTTGCTCATCGAAAAAAAGTGTAGCCCGACGTGTAAGTACAGATTACAAGTATACATAGCTGCAGAAGTATGGATAAAATAAGTTTTCACTCCTCCTTATAGTAAAGAGGAAGCTATAGATTTCTGTTAGTTATTTACTCTCGAGCAAAGTGTAAGACATGTACACATAGTCAAAACTCATAATTCACGCAGTGACTAAGCAAAGTGTGGCCCTCGTGTGTGTGTTTGCCTTGTGGTGGCAGAGAGACTGCTGGTGTTTGTTGGTGGTATGGTGGCTGTATGGGGGAGATGAAGAAGCAAACGACGACGACGATGTTGATGATAATGCTTATTTTCTCTCTGGTCTCAATGTTCCTCTTTCTTTTCTTCCCTCTTTTCTTAAGACGCTAGCCTATTCTATACTCCACTCATCTCAACTACTTACTATTATTATGCTTGTGCTATTAGCAGCAATTTTAGCTGTGGGAATGGCTTTTCTTACTTCACGGATACTATGGTTACTGTGCACACTTGAACTTGGAAAAATACATTTATTGGCTAAATATTCGTTAGTTAGTTCGATGTAAACACAGACAAACAAACGTACATACAGGCCAAAACGCACAAACACACTAACGCACTTACTACTAACTGCTGCTTCATAACATATATCATTGTGGTGGTGGTGGCATTCCAGTAGTCTAGTAGGTCTAGAAGTATTTCTCTTGCTCTCTGGGGAAAAATAGACTCCACATTTAGAATTTTTTTCTCTCTTTTGCCCGCCCGTTCTCGTTAATCACGTAAAAAGCATAGTTTATTTCAAACGTATGTACCAGCGCAACTTTACTTTTTTTCTTTTCTCTGTTGCTGCAAATACGGAGACTGTACGTACACAAGAAAGCAGAGTAATTTGGTAAAGAAAGCGTATGTATCATGATGGGAGACATGAAATATAATTCTCGCCGTACTTTTGGTGAAATCATACGTACCATCTCATATATGGACTTCTCTTTCGTTCACGAATGAAATTGCTCTCATTATTATTAGCAGTCGGAAAAATGGTGGTGGGTGCACCTTGGAAAATTAGGGAATTATAAATGATAGCTGGCTCGCGGCTGGTGTATAACTTTCAACTTAAATTTCAATATAATTAAGTAAGTGTATATATAAGGTACGGGCTCTGAGACAAGTATTTACTCTTTTCCTGCTCAGACACCCACAGTCAGTCGTTCATTTATTTTTGCCGCAAAGAATTGTCACTGGCTGTTAATAAGGTAGATATATGGACTTAATCTAACCAAAAGTAAAAAAGTCCGTGTGTCGCAGGAGTAGTAGTTGCAGCAGCAGCAGCCACCCCAAAATAATTTATCTCAGTTTTCAAACTTTTTTTTAAAAAAATACATAGATTTAGCCAGGCAAAACTCAAGTTGGAGTTTCTCTGTTTTCATAGTATACATTATGAACAAGACAGTAGAAGCAGAGCTGGAGCATAACGTTTTTTTCAAAAGAATAATACCTAAAAAAGTGAAAACCTACAGCCAACTCCAGTTTGTACTACGCCACCATGAAGACTTTGTAAACATTAGTATTTATAACTGGTGGAGAGAAATAGAAAGACAAACAATTTGTGTAAAGGAGCATATGCACTCTCGGTGTATATACACCGTTTCTATCCAATATTTACGTTTACGTTTGCATCTAGTTCGTTTCTGTTGGTTTTTATTTATAAATGTACGAAAATAATATGATGTATGGCAAGCTGAGGGAAAAGGTGAACTTCCTAAGAAATCTCCTTACTTTTCCCTGTGAGTGTTTTCTTTCTCTCTCTCTCTCTATCCATCTCTCTCTCTGTTTGCTACTTCTCTTTTCTGGGCTTTTCATCTTGCAACTAATAAATAAACTCTGTGTCGTCATATTTATATTTTATGGAAGTATCAAAAAGTACAAAAAGGGAGACGAGCTTAAAAGAATAAAGTAGAAAAAAGGTTATTACACTCCTTCTTCCCTCCTGTCACGGCTCACCCATTAACTCTCCACAGTATTTTATGCTTCGCTTTAAGTAAGCAAGCTTTCAGAATAAGTACATTGCAATATTTTCCCTTAATTTATATATCTGTATAGTAGAGTGCCTCTTTCGTTTGAATTTTCTGGTATCCTTATTAAATCCTTCTCTATCCTTGCCGTCATCGCGGTTTCTCTCTTTTCCGGTGCTGCTTACTTTATTGCTGGTGCTTGCTACAAATGAGGAGGAGGGCTCCCTACCACGCTCACTGATAGATTCAAAGATTAAGTACATGCTACTCCTACATACATACATATTCAGATAAATTCATTATACTAATGATAAGACAATCCACTGTAGTGCTGCGTGGTGAAGAAGATGAAGAGTGGTAGATGTACACACTATTATAAATGCAACCTTCCTTTAAAATGGGCACTCTCCTGATGATGCTTCGCGATATAAGATAAGCCATTCACACAAGCCACTATTCTACCACTTTCTGTCTGTTTCCACTTCTCTTGAGAATGAACGTGTCAAAATAGTGTAAGTTCAGACGTGTGCCTCCCTTTGTACTTGTGTGTCTATGGCCTTTAGGTATACGGGCACATGCAGCATTATTATTATTATTACAGTAGTTGCGGTGGTAAGTAGCCCTCCTGCATGTACGGTAATCCATCTAAAGACAAAAATTTGTCAACTTTCCTGACTTAAGCTTGAAAAGACACACGGGGTCGACAACAAAAGAAGCTTTTCACAAACACTTCGGTTTCTTCATTTCCCCATACAGTGGTTTACTGTTACTATATATCTGCTCTCATACAACAAGATAACATATTGTATTGCTTATCAGATCAAGAACGATAAAAATAATGTATGTATGTGTATTTGCATATTATTAATAATAATACTGACTTCAACAACATTCTTTTCTCCTCTTCGTGTGAAATATCTCACCGGAGGACTAGCTCCATCCCGTTAGTTATTATTATAATAACTATTATGATTACAAAAGTGATACATGCCTCATGGGCTCGGTCGGTCTCTTTCAAAAAAATATGATATTATGCATGCACGATAAAATACATTTTTAACCAACAAAACTGGTTGAAGCAGCAGTAGTAATAGTAGTGGGGGTAGTAGAACTGCAGCTACAAAAAAAACTGCATGTTGTTCTGCCAGTATGTGTATGTGTGGATAAAATTGAATTTAAAGGTTAATAAATTGCTCAATGTTGTTCACTGACTAGCTAAAGTGCATCAAGCACACACACAAGTACAAGTCCGCAAATTGCATCGTCGCCTAATAATAATACTTACGGTATGTATGTAATCCTTAAAGTATAATGTAAACAATGTGCAGAATCACATCCAATCTTACAAAATTACATTTCGCCTCTTAATGAAATGCAGAGGCCTGATGGGGATAAAGAGAGGGGACCAGAAAAATATGTAATCATTGTTGTTGGCCAAAAGTGAATTCCTACAACAACAACGTGACCATTTGTATAAGGCAAGATTATTAAGTTATCGCGAGTAAACAGCATTAGTGTCTCTCGTCTCTTTTTTCCTCCGCTGAATATTTACTAATAGGACACCACCACCACTACCATCATCATCATCAGCCCTAAACTTCTTGGTTATTACAACTACATACTACCCCTTGTCTGACTTTAAGTATTATGATGATGAAATTTTAGAGCGCATCACCTTAAGCCAAGCTAAAAGTGCTTATTACTACTTACTCACTCCCGAGCTGGTGGTGGTAGGGAGCGAACCGGCTTTTATGCGCATCTAATGTCGTCGTCGCCAGCCAACAAACTACAACAACTGGAAAGTGGCTGTTTTGGCTTAGTGAGCTGCAGAAAATTTAGTTGTCGTAAATGAAGCCCTGCTTGGCAGTAAATGCCTTTTTATTCTTCTTTTTTTTCTCTTATTCTCTTTTTTCTTGCTCCTGCTTCCCTTTCAATTGTCTGTGAGTCCTTTCAAACAAACAATTTCATTCCTTTACCTCCAACGAAGTGGGAGCCGATTCAAAAGAATGGGAATGGCAGGTAGGGGGAAGAACGAAGAAAAAAATGGAAGAATTGTTTGACATTTACGTTGCCTAAATTTGCATCTTTAAAAAAAGATGAGCAGGAAAATGAAGGTGGTCTCTGGTTTTACTACAGAGGCCGCACTTAACATTTACCTACTCTCTTCTTCTTTTGAACACAATGCAAACAAGGGACAATAAACATTTTTTTCTTAATATGCCAACTAAAACCGACTGAAAAAATAACACTAAACGCACACACACAGGCGCTACCTCAGTCACTCGCTTGGTTTCCCTTTATTTTCATTTTCTCTCTGACTCATTTCTACTCACTCATTATACAAAATAAACATAGCGCTGGATAATTTTTACCCCTAACATCTGAATAGCCAGCATTTGTGTAACGAACAAAAAATCAAGAAGGCCGGCTCTCAAAACGAATAAAATCGGTTGATGTATCTATACTTGTATGTGTATATGTATTATCTTTGCTTCATCCTTCATACCTGCTGGTTTTATGTACAGGATTTTAGTTACCATTATCACACTCCTGCTCGCTTTATGGGAGTAAAATATTTCGAATAACATAAATTGTATATGCATTTATTTGCCTAGAGAAAAAAGTACCACTCTCGACTTTCATAAACCGCCTACTAAGCGTTTAATATCCGTCATCATCCTGATCATCATGAGAACATAAAAAGTTGCGTACAACAGCTCCCAGAAATTGTAAAATAAATTCATTTTAAACGATGCGTAAAATGCCTGACTTTTCGGTGCAGAGATAGATGGGTAGTTAGATACACCCTATCAAAGATGGTGACAAAAATATTACGACTACTACTAGTTTAGCACAAACATTGTCGACACACACTTTAAATTATTTCCTGGTAATTGCAAGAGGAGACTATAGACCAGCAGAGACAGAGAAAGAGGCAGCAGCATGGTGTGGTGGTGTACTTTTTATTAAAAGAGAGACAAAACAGTTTCCAACTTGTAAAGTACTTAAAGTTTTTAAACTTGCTAGCGCTTATGTTTGTGTTCAAGTGTCATCATCAAACATCCTCCCAGTGATCATCATCATCATCAAAGTCGTTCAAACAAGATGGGGTTCATCAGCATCATCGTCGTGTCGGCCCCATAATAACAAACATACACACTTTACACAAGTCTTTTCTTACTTTTTATGACGCATGGTAGGGAACACTACGACGCACTTCAACTCCATCCAAGCCTGCTCACTCAAAGAGTCCGCAGTAATAAGGTAAATGTATGGATTTATAATACCGGAAATAGCTGAAGCCTACCTATTTCCCGTTTTCATGCATAATATTCAGTATGACTCGTCCCTTACCGCCAACGCTTGCTACCAACCAGTTATAAACTCATCATCACCATCGTCATCATCAACACTAAAAGTCATCACAACCACCCCACTTCTTCTTTTCCACTATAGTACCACCGACTATGGTATAGTAACCATTTGAGTCATTACTGTGATCATCATCAACATCGTCATCCCCGTCTTTATAGTTGCACTATGAAATTATGGAGGCTAAAATTCCAAGAAAAAGTCTAGCCTTCCATCAACACTGTAGTGAGCAGTGATCAGCATGATGTGAGTAAGAGGAAAAGTGAGAACAAACAACAACAAGAAGGAGCCATGGCAGAAGCCAGGGAAGTTGCAGAAATAACTTCCTGTACTTACGACCGACAACTATGATAGTGAGCAAGTTTGAGCCCTTAAAAGTTTAAAACAGCAAGTAGTAGGAAAAGGAAAGGGCCGTAAGCGAGTTGTAAAGAATAGCGGTACTGGTGGTACTGGTATAGCAGTAGTAATAGAGCAGAAATACGTATGCACTACTACCACAAACACTAGTAATATTTTATGGAATACTTACGACTACAGGCAAAGTGAGTAGGAGAGAGAGAGAGAGAAAGGAAGAATGAAGAACGAGTAGGAAGTCAAATTAATGAATTATGAAGGATGCGAACAAATAAAGCAATTAAATCCTCGTTAACTACCACTCCATTTCTCACTTCTTCTCCCATTCATTCATACGTATTAATTTTCTCATCAACTTCAGTGTGTTACCATTGCTGGTAGAGTACCAGCGGCAGCAAAAGCAACGTCGTCGTCGTCCTCATCATCATCATCATCGTCTTCCTCCACTTTTCATTCCTTTTCATTTCAGATGAGCACAAAAAAAGTCGTGGCTTTTTACTAAATTCTACTTACGTCGTGCATCATTCCATCCAATCGACCGGAATATGTATAATTTTTTTCTTAGCTAAATGGAAAATATATAGTCTCCGTGTGTTCTCATTGTCCTCGAGAGTAACCTATCCGCCAAAAACTTTATTCATAATATCTGGAGGAGACGAAGCGGCAGAGTTAGAAGTGAGAGAGTAAATGCTACTAGCTACTGAATTGATATGCAAAGGCATACTATTTGAGAAATGAGCTATGCATACATGTATATTTCTCTCACTTTTACAGATTTTCTCTTTTGCCATTTAGCTTGACGATGATTTACCGATGAGTACACGTAATGGCTTTTACACTCCGGAGAGTGAGAGAGAGGCACATACAATAAGTTGCTTTTGAACTCGTCCTTTTTCTTCCTTTTCTCCTCCGTTGTCTGGCAAGAGCATTGCCGCTTTTTCGTCTTCCTCTCTCTCTCTCTCCTCCTTTTTCATATACGTTTTCACACGCACCACCACTCTCATTTCTTTTTCATTTTTACCGTTTCATTGCTTACACATAACTTACTCTTCTACCTTTCGCATAAATGCCTTGTCTCGTTTACTGCTCTCCTCCACCACCTCGTCGCCTCAGTTCTTGTCTCCAGCAGAAACAGAGGCTGCACAGCGGTAGGCAGTGAGGCAGTGTGAAAGTACCAAGTAGAAGCTCGAGGGCTATAAAACTTGTGTTCAAATATGCATATGGAATTTATTAAATCATTTCCCATCAGTTTTAAATTGTTCCAGAAGCAGATGGCAATTTAGCATTTGCCCTTCATTTACATTTTCTCTCTCACACTTTCTCTTTTTTATACACCCTTGTTAGTGATCACGGTTTACAATCCAGTATCCAATCACCATCTTCTTGTTCTCGTTCTACACATGTTTTTTCATCCTTTCTTTTAGCACCGTAGGATTTATAGGAGTAATATGAAATGTGTGTTTTATGTACATCACAATAATAATGCGTGTGAGTGAGATATGTCTGCATGTATTTCTTTCAGAGGAAAATCATAGAGTTCACCTTGCCGTGCAATTTCCAGCTCTATTATCTTGCTCGCACGCTTTGATCACTCTGTCAATCTCTTGTCTTCTTTTCACATTGGCAGATCGTCATCATCACCATGTCACCCACGGTTTGCCATCTCCGCCGCCACCACAAGTAACAACACCACAAAATCATCATTGCCACCACCAGCGGAAAAATAGAACTCAACGAACCGCTTAAATGACTGCCGAATTGAATACTCATTCAGCAACTCATTCAAGAAAAGATGAGAAGAGAGCCGAAAAGACTACTACTACATACTAGAAATCGCTTGGTTCGACAACTGGATTGATGAAGAATTGAGTGTTTGTTACTTCGCCTGGTGAACTATCAACAGCACCAGTAGCATCTCAATTCCCCACAAAAAACAGCAATGATTTGAACCACATAGGAAAAGTACGGATGTCTTTACATTTCGTTGTCAATGATGATGATGATAAAAACTACTTTCCGCCTGCATCTATTTGCTTGAACTGAACCATGAGTAATGTGGTGTATAGTGAAAGGCGTAGAGCAATAGGATCTCTTGACAAAAGAAGTCGAGTACTGTGGTTGTACTGATGGTGGTGGCGGTGGTGGTGATGATGATAACAGCTCGAGAAGTGAGCATTCATTCATAGAAGCGCCATAGTGAACGATTCCACAAAACGACTGTCAGCCACAACTACCACACCACTGTTCTCTCCGTATTCCGCATTCTCTCTCCTAATTACACGCAAGAACTAGACTATTGTTCTTAATAAGGCTGTTGTTCCCCGTCTACTTATTACGTGCATCAAGAGGGCAAGAAGATCGTCGTGTCAGAAAAAAAGTAGACGTGGAGAGAAAGAAGAAAAAAGGCCAATTTGGAAATCCTTGCACGACACAACCAAGTCAACATGTGCTATCCCTTTAGTTTCTATAAACTTGAGCAGAATGTAATATGAATCCGTATATCCCCATCTTATGATATACACATCTCTCTCTCTCTCTACGAGTTGAAGGACTTGTCGGTATCTTGTTTACTTTCTCTCTGTTGCCATTTCTATTAACGGTTTTTATCTCGCCTTTTACGCTTTCACTTGTGATGAGGATGATTGTACTGTGAGGCACATTCTAATACACCAGGCATATCAGTACAGTATGTAGGTATGGATGCCTGGAGAAACTTAAGTAGCTTTTCTTTTGGAACTCGAGCAATCACATCTTCTTGACCCAAAATGATGATTTTTCTTTCACCTCACTTACCTCTCCTGTCGTTCTTGACAAGATACTTCTTTTATATCTTCACATCATCATCGGGTCAGAAACACATTCACTTGATTAAACTCTATTTGCTCCACATAAGCACTAGGATGTGGTGACACATCATTTATGTTATAAAACGTTTATAATACACCCAGTCAGAGTCAACGTTAAAGCTCCTCCTATCAAAAAAAAGAAAGCGAACCTTTTTGCAATATGTACTTGCTTGAGTAAACATGCCAGTTTTTTACTTCATTTTTTATCACTTCTCCTTTACAACCATTTCTACACATTTTCGATTCCATCGAATCACCGCCACCACTACTGCTCCAATTTTGAAATCCACCATAATTGAGGTTTTGTGGAAAACTGTTTGGAAAAGGAATTAAGTGAAAAGTATTGATGTGCTTCAAAGAAAATGTGATTTTCTACGAAATACAGTTATTTTTGGAGCAGCAGCAGCTCTTAGGTACTTTGATGTTGTTAAAATATTATTTCATGACTGCAGTTGACATCATCCTGCTGTGTTTGTCTGTTTAAAAGGTACACTCATTTCCTAGTGGTGAATTAAATGAAATTGTAGGTTATTTAATGAAACAAAAAAATGTAGTTTTTAGTCGTACTTGTGTGTCGAGTACGCATCTCTCTCTCTCTCTGTCTCTCTGATAACTAGTACAAGACGACATGTTCAAAACTGTTTCTTGAGAACGTCTTGAAGCATAAATGTAGATTTTCAACAAAACGCAAACCAAAAAAAAGAGAGAGTAGAGAGTGTGGAGAAGTAGTTCCCTAAAGTAATTTTATTAGAGACATCTTGTCGCGTCAACTTCAGTATTGTCATTTAGAAAGAAGAGGATGAGAAGTAGTGAGCAGAGAGAAACAACCCATTCTGATAGCTTACTTCCTCTCCACTCTTTACGTAACTCGGGTAATAACTAGTATTTTCCAACATTTGATAGTGAAGAACGAAGGAAGAGGCTCTCTGAACTAGAAGAAATAGCTCTCCAGCGTGCATTTTGGGAAGCCCTTCTGTTCGTTTGCTTACAAAATTTACCAAGTGAAATGTCAAAGTTAAGAAAACAAAACAACAGCCATTACTTCCTGTTTACTTGGAAGGAACATCGAACAAGACGACGTGAACTTGTGCGTGTGAAAAAAAACTTCGACAGAAGACAACTCCATTTTCTCCACTATCCAATCCAACTTTATATCTTGCCGAAAATTTACCCCTTTCCCTGAGAACAGCAAGAGTGAAGAAGGAGGAGGAGGGCCAGGACAACGACAAAGACAACACGACGATCATCATCATGATTTCCGTTACAGACAAAGACATCTCGTGATATTGGAATGGAAGGTGAGATAAGAAAAACAACAAGAAATCTTTGGTGTGTGAACCACAGGAAAAGACTTTTTGGACGCTGATATACTTATTGGTTCGATTTTGGGAGAGAGACGCAAGGGGAAAGTTGAAATTACATTGGCCGCATGTGATGGCAGAGGTATGGCACATAAAAGTGTAATAGGAGTAGTAAGAAAACATGGGCATCCTAAAGAAAAACTCCGTCGATGCCATTTATGCTTGCATTTTCAGAGACAAATCCTACAAAAGCCAAGTAAATAGAGCACGTAAGTACGGACAAGGAAATGGTCTGGCACGTTTCTTCCTTCCTTCTTCTTATTCTCCTATACTCATTTCCAAGTTGAGTTTTCTCAAAATCAGTGGTGGTATCAGTGGTGCTGTACGTTCCTACAACTTCCTTTATGCCAGAACAAGAAACTCGCCCTTCCTTTCTTGCCTTTTAACTAAATCCATAAAGAACTGTCGCCGCTGGTGTCACTGACTGTTACACCGACTGATACACTACATATCGCACCTTCCATGCATAAAACACTAGAATAACCAGACGACACTGCGGAAGTGGCATCAGAACAAGTAATAGCAACAAATCGTGAGGTTTTTCCTCTAGAAAAGACAGCTCTTCTTCTCCTTCCTCCTTTTCCCCTCACTGAATCTTGCTGGCTTTATCAAATTGTGAACAGTCAAGAACAAAGACACTCTTATTATTATTATGTCTTTCCATTCATTCGACTGTGTAAGCATAGAGTCTACACCAACACCATCGTGCCATATTATTAAAAGAACAAGGAGGCGACAGACAAGGCAAAACGCAGCAGCATATCTGCTGGCACTGCTCTAGAGCAACTCAAAAAGAAATCGTGAGCCACATGCCTGGAATAGGCAAAAGCTAATAAAGTAATGGTATATAATATTGCCTGATGGACCATTATATCAATAAGTGCAGAAAAGTATCAAGAGGAATGACATTGACTTGAAAGAGAAGGAAAACGTGTGTCACTCCGTGATCTGGAATGGCAAGCAAGAAGAAGAAAAAACAGCCGGTGGTACTGAAGTTCTTGTGGTGGTCTAGTATGTAGCAAGGACATTGCACGCGGATGACATAACCACTGAAACGGGAGAAAAACGTGTTGTGTCCTTCAAAGAAATATAGACAAAAATATAAGTAAAGAAAAAAGGGTCGTGCGGTTCTTGGGCTGTCTCTGCCATTTCCAATGTACACATATCGTTGTAGCACAAGTAAATATGCAAAACAAACAGATATAGTTTATATATACATATATATTACAGACGGAGAGAGTAGCGACATGAGCAAAGGGAAATGAATTTCAAGAGACAGCGACGCAAAGAGAGAGAGATTCTTTTCTCCTTTCCATACCTTCCTCTGAGATTTCCAATGTCTCTCCAGTAGCATCAAAATTGGTCCATTGAAAATGCGAGACAGGGGATCGGAATCCTATCTATCCATCTAAGCTCTCTCCTTGTACCACGCACACACACACATTTCAACTACGAAGCTCCCTATTGCCGTCATAAAATTACCTACGTACGTACGCAACGCATAGCAACGTACTGACATGAGTAAGAAGGAAGTGAGAGAAATATGAAAAACTTATTTTTTTGTTCTCCCCAACTTCAGTGTTCACAGACAAAACGGAGAAGGAGTGTAACAAGAGAAAGGGTTACTTTCCCTCTCGGAAAAAGACAAAAGATCTCTCTCTACACCACCAGTAATGGATACAAACTACTATATGCAAAGCTTGCTATAAACGACGCACTACTGAACTAAAAGCACATTCCAAAAT
The DNA here is from genome assembly GCA_004115045.4 of Sinella curviseta. Lineage (NCBI taxonomy): Eukaryota > Metazoa > Arthropoda > Collembola > Entomobryomorpha > Entomobryidae > Sinella > Sinella curviseta. The sequence goes on from CM065489.1 coordinate 9,915,846, forward strand.
GTACCTTACGACTGATTCTTTCACTTTTTTAAAATATAAAAAATATAATAATAAAAACAAGGAGACAAACACGAAGAAATGAATGCGACCATGAAGAGAAAATTGTATTAAGGAAACATCCACCAGAAACGTATAGCGATAAATCGGGTTAAATCGGAGGAATATATCAGTCGGAGGCGACGCTTCTACAACAAAATTTATGACCACAATTTCGCTAATGGAAAACACTTTCCATTCCTGTCACGACAATACAACACAATAACACACACATTATAGTAACAGTGCCACATACACAAAACAGCATCAGCAACAAAACAACAATATCACCAGTAACCACCACCACCAACAGCTAGCTAGAATAAGAAGCAGTTCTCATCATCGTGAACAACATGAACAACAACAACATCCACAACTTGCAAGCTCTTCTCCTCGTATGTCTCTACTTTTACATACGGTAATGGTGGTTACTAGAAAATGTAGTGAACAGTGCTTTTCAGTCATGTAGTAATAGGCCAAGTGACTGGCTGAGAAGTTGAAATGCATTTCTATAATGTGTACATAACTAGAAACCGAGAAACAGATAACTGTTCTCGGGTGCGTACATTTCTAATATGTTCAACTGAAATGTAATAATGGTAGCACTAGTGTAACCCTTACGATGACAAGAGTGGTAACAATCATGATCACTTGCATCGCATCTAGGGAGGCTGCCTACCATCACCACTACCGTATCTGTTTGCTGTCCTTGTTTACCACCACTTTATACCTACTGTCTAGTGTACATGTCATCATAACATCTCCGGCAGCAGGAGAGCGGTTGTTCAACTTGAGTATTGGCTATATTATGTTGTGGGTATTTACTAAGAAAATCATGGTAAAACTGTATGGTAATAATAATAATAGGACACTGTAAGTGCAGAGTTTTTGGACGAATGGAGTAAGTCTTTAAGTTGCTGATTGACGACAAGAAAAAAAGACAGATAATAAGGGGAAGTACATCTCTAGCTACTTTCTCAGCCGAGCGTCAGAACCACCCTCGCATTATCAGCTTAAATAGCCCATTTCAAAAATAGAACTTCTCCTTGTCCACGCTTTCTCTCTCTTTTGTATGCCTTGAAAGTTGGAGAAAGAGGAAGAAAAAGTGCCTTCTAACAACTTGAAAAGTATCCTTGATGATGATACCCTGAAAATTTTCCTGGGTTTAGTGAAGCTGTAAAAAATGTCAACAGACGGCACATAATAATACATAAACTCAAACATGGACTTGCTTAAAACTCTTCCTCTCCTTGTAACATTTTCTGGCTGTTACCACGATATTCGTGTACATTTATTGTTGACTTTTTTCACAACGTCACTACATACTTACTTAACAAAGTAATGTTTCTGTTGACGGGGCTTTCCCTAGACTCCTTTCTCCTTGCCACATGTTCAGTTTCTTTCATACCGTCTCTATATGTACGTCCGCTCTCCGTTCTCTCTTGTTGACCTGCTCTGGTTGACGATGTCATGGAGATGTGAAATTCTACACCCGTTCTCTACTCTCACTAGCCTCAAAGTACATGTTTGCCTATATGTATGTGTATGTCTGTATGTAGATCTTATTTCGCCTTAAGGAATGAAATACTCTCCCCACAGTAATGTCAGACATATTAGTCGATTTTTCTTTGCAAATTGAAATGGTGCAGTGGATAAACAAGCAAGCAAAAGCCCACAAAATGCACATCCACTGAACTGAGAGAATGTGATAACTACTTAGCTAATAACTATAAGCATTCCATTGTGCTTCTAGAAGGAGCGCAACAAGATGAGAGACAGCCGTAGTGGTCACCATGAATACTGATTACTCTGAGACTTGTATTGCTTCATCCCAATGGTGATCGTCAAGACGAAATACGAGGAAAGCTACTAATAAGCACAACAGCCATAATAATCTTTCTTAATCCAGCAAGATGAAGACAGTGAGTGTGCAAGTATGTGTGCATGTGAGAGAGAAAGGCTGAGAGTAATGAAAGGAGTACTCATACAACAGAGAAAAGTAAACTGAGGCCATGACCATTATCATCATCGTATCAAGCTCTACTACTATTGTTTTTATTATGTGTCCACTTGCCTTCCCTTCCTGTTTGCAACTTGCTACTATTGCTGCTCAAGAGCTTGTTTGGATTTCCTGACTGGACTTTCGTAAAGGAGCGTCTTGGTGAGTTGTGACTCTGACTCGCTCAAGTTAACTCATAGTCAAGTCAGCAAAAAAGGAATATTGTCGCAGTTGCCAGAAGACAATGAAAGTTGGTGGTGATGAGATAATCGTCATCATCATCTATATAGCAGCATCGTGTTCCGTATTTTCTACATAATAACATCGTCAAGGATTTGTTGTTTCGTGAGAGCGCTGTCATGCCCAGCTCCAGCCACCACCACTTCCACTTATTTTGCTGATGTTGTCACTATGTCATCAGGGCGATACTATCTTATAGCAGACCTTCATACAATTTTCTTCTTGATGAATGTATATACTTTGCATGTAACCGCATCCCAGAGCAGAATCTCTCGTATACCTATGCAAACACGATCATTTTTTTCCGTCTTGTATAAATCTATTCCATTATGTCAACAATTATACTGGAGCATTTGCTTGCTCCAAAAATACCGTATTCTATTATATTGCCTGTCTGCCTGTATTCTGTATACATATTTACATTGCATGCCTTTTCTACTTCCTCTCTCCCCATCTATTTCTTCTGTCTGGTGACAAACTGGTAAAGCCAGTTAGTAAAACTTATTGGATCTTCACCTAACAACTCTATCATCCATCTCTTTCTTTTTCACTTCCTTCCCTTTTGAGACTTGCTTACTTTTTTCTTCTCTACACACAGCAGCAGCAGCATAGCAGTGTCCCCGTCCCCATGTAACATGAAGCAAGTGCACTCTCGGATGGAATACGGACAACTGACTTCGTCGTTATTTTTTCTCTCGTTCGTCGTGAAGCTGAAGTTGATTCAGCTTGGAAGACGGCAGTGACAAAGACACGTACAGATTGCCAAAGCAATAGCTCTCAATTAGCCAAAACAGCAGACGAACCAAATATTTTTTACAGCCACTTCTACAAGCAAGATAATGTGTGCCATTTAAACTAAAATATATCCCACGGGTAGCAAACATCCCCATTTATGTATGCATTGTCCAGAGAACTTTTTCATTTGTATCACTCTATTACAATTGTAAAAAGGAGAAACGTAAGTAGGTAGATATATTTATGGGTGGGAGCATTATAGCGCAATATAATGAAGGCACTTACTTTGAGCTGCTCTGCTTGTTTTGTTTCGCGAGTGAAGGAGTGAGTGTGTGTGTCTATCTAACTTTTTTTCCTCTGAATGTAGAACTATTCTTCGAGTCTAGCATCTACTCTGATTTCTCTTTCCTACACATTTGTTTGTTCCCTCTTTCCATTAAATTGGCAGATTGGCGTCCGCCCAATCACATAGAAAAATTACGAAAAGTGTGGTTTCCTTTAGTTTTCAGTGAGTTTTTTGGTGTGAAGGTACCTACTTCTACCACTACCATCATCATTATCATCATCACTATATCCTACTTACTGAACAGTGGGACTGTCAGCTTGGCACCAAACAAATATGAACCACTCTGAATTTCATTTGGCTAAAAAACAAACTTTTTCTTCACGGGATAGCCAACAACTACCAACACCAGTACCACTCATCATCCTTACTTACCATCAACACTATTACTTATTTAATTAGCCTGGCTACTCGCTTATCTCTCTCCGATTATAATGGGCTTTAAGCTAGACAACCCTTTGAAAACTGTACAAATGCTAATCACTACAAAAGCTGTCCTTCTTTTCCTTGTAAATAATGTCATCCCAAGCCGCCCGTGCATTATGCCAATATTTTATACCACACACATTCAGCAGAACATGGCCGCGTGCTTCGGCAGCTCCCGTAAAAAGGGTTTTTTGTGTGTTCACGTGGATTACACATGTATGTTTTTTTGGCGTTTTGAGATACATACATTAAATCTAGTATAGTGGTAAATAAACGGGAGAAAATAATAAAAACATTATGCCGCGTGCCTTATTATTTGCTTATATGTATACATTCTCAAATTCACAATTTTTGTTGCCGACAACTTGGTCATCTCGGCACTACCACCTCCTTCCCATTTATTTTCCTTGCCATCATGATCAGCATTACATCAATGCAATCAAACAAGCTTGTATGCATTACCATAAGACACCACTGACTGCAGCGCACACGTACCAACATAAACACTGCTTATCGTAAAGATCATCTTCATGCAATCGCCACCCTGCATGCATTCTACTTGAGCTGGCTAGTGTGTTTACTAAAAAGTATAATATTATCGTCATCTCACCACCACCATTGTAAGTATTCACAAATACTACTACGCGAGAATAAAATATTGTTCCTTAATCTTTCCAACAACTTTTCAACTTACTTCTTTTTCCCCTTTTTCTATTTAAATAAAAAGTTTCATATTTATAATCTTGGAGTTAAAATATTTCCCCTCGAGGATTCACATCAATCTAGGAGTTACACGGCTACTTTTATTCGTTTTATTTCTACATACATACGTCTGATAGGATGTTGTGTATACATACAAAGAGGCCCATCAGCACTTTCAGATTCCTTGCTGCAGTGAATTGTACATCGGCTTAAAAGGAGATACGGATAATGGAAATACTCTGGAATTTTTTCATCAACCCTTTGAATAAATGTGCACAATAAACCATGCATGTACAGCTAAAAGCACATACATGCCACGCGTTTCCCTGTACAAGTGCATATCTGTCGCTTGCGCCGTTATTGTTGTAGCAGAGAGAAATTGAGAAGATGTAGATAGAGCACACGCAAACAATCATGGAAATACTGTGTACCATCTCATCCATTTCCTTCTTGGTTGACTCAAAAAAAGTGCAAACAAATCACATCATCCACCAGGAAACCCCCCAAAAAAAGTCAGCCCAGCAATAAGTCAGTACACACAGTCTTCTTGGTAATATATTGGGGGCATCCGTATCACTTTCAATGAAATCCAATGCGCTTCTAGTTGGTAACTTTCAAGAATACCACAGTAATCTCGTCAGTTCCTTTTGCACGGAGATAACATGGAAGAGTGAAACAACCCCTTCTTCTCTCCACATAATCTATATTTTTGCCTGAGCACTTTGGATGTGCGTGGCAGAACGGTATTAACCTACAGAGAATTGTTACTCACACAAGGGCTTTTCGATGAAACAATGAACATTTTCAGAATAACAAAAGGAGAGAGAGATGGAAAAAATGGAGGGTAAGCTTGCTGGTGCGGTGGTGGTGAATGGTAAATCATTATGACGAAGATAGGAAAAAAACTTGATGCCATTCTTATATTTCATGTTCATTTATTATATATTCGGCAGTAAGTAATGCCGTCATCGTCGTCTTTGCAATGGCAGCAGTAGTCATCTCATGATTGTTTTATCAGCTTTCACAGCCATTTACCACCCCATCGACTTTTTATTCCTTTTTTTGGAAAAAAGTACAGCATGCAGTCAGTGCACATGCAATCTCGTAGGGTGGAGCAATGCTATTACCGAAACTACCCTGCCTTTACTACAAACACATAATATATCACCGTCGTATAATTTTATCAGTTGGTGCATAAGTATTTTATTTGAATGGCGGAAACCATTTTCTAATGTACACACACACGACACATAATTTTCATTTCCTTCCTTTCAAGCACAAGCGTATATAAAAATTTGCTCTTTTTGTCTTTTCAAATTGCTGCTTCTGCTTTCAAGCAAAATTATACGTGAATATTGTCGAAGGAAGGAATGATGGTGTGTGATGTCAAAATATTATACTGCCATTACACACTGCACTTGCCTTTTAATACCGGAAATTTCATCACAATTTTTCCCCTTTCCTTCAAAGCAGAAAAAAATATTCAAGATAAGATTATTAGATATGGCTTCGTCATACCAAACAATGGAAATATTTTTCCTTAATGTTCTTCAGCAATTATTTACTTTAAAAATGTATTAAATGCTCTCATTCTCTTGATGATGATGACCGTGGTGGCGGTAATGACGGTTAGCTGAGCGAGTTGTTAATTTAACTTGAAAATGGTATCGATGTGCTGGTAATTATGCTGAAAGTAGCTCTGAAAATATATTTTCTTTTGTAAAAGTGCTGTAATTATGAGAGACCCTATCAAGCAGTTTTATTCTTTGTCTCTAATTTTCACCATTCTCAGCAGCGGCCAAACATTTTTACAAATTAATTTCTAAAAGTATTAATCTCTGGCATCATACAAATACACGTACATGCTTAAAAACGTTTTTTTATAAATAAAACAAAGCGGATACAACAATGGTTTCACTCATGTTTCTACTCACTCCACAGAATCTCATCTTGTGTCAATTCATCCACCTTGCTTGCAGTTTAATAGAGACAGACAACAATGAAGACGAAGCTAGGTACATACATGCATAATACTCATACCGATGCCATGAAACCTTGATGTAATGATGATGACGATGAGCCTCTTTTGTGCAAAACAATAACTTTGGTGTGCTGCAGTAGCCAAAGTTGTGTGATGGCAGAGGTGCTTGTGTAGCTACAACGCTGCTTGGCTGAGCAACACATTCTCCACCTATGTACCTCGATGCCTGGGCTTGAAAAATAGGATTCCTGCGTAAGATTGATGGGTCCTACACGGCTAATTATTTTCAAAACTTGGAAACATTCATTACAAATACAAATTATGTGCAAACGTCAGTTTCCCATGAATTTTCCATTCTCTCTACTTCTATTGTTGTTCATCCTCATAGTATAGTCTCTCCTCGTCATCGTCATCAACATGGCCAACCACACCACACATCAGAGCTTTAACACTTTCTTCTAAGAATAAGGAAAGAAAAAATAAACTTTGCCAAACTTTTTCCCTAAGTAAAAGAGCTTTTTCAAGCACAAACAAAGCAGAAACATTAGCGTACGGAAATTTAATGCCTTTTCTTATAAAATGCGGTGGATACCTACTACTACGTTGTTGTAAAGGAAGCAGTGACGATGACTATGATGAGGATGATGACGATGATTATAATTCTTTTGCTAGGTATACAAGCATTATAGGTAATAATAACATTAGGAGAGTTTGCAGTGGTAATAGTAGCAGGAGTAGAGTGATGCTGATAGCGATTGTACATGTGCATCCACCAAGAAAACTTTCAACAAGAATGAAACGCAGCAGTAACAAACATCAACAACAACTGCCAAGACACAGTTTGCATCCAGCCATTAGAGGCACAAAAAAGTTGTAGAGACATCGAGAGCGAAGGAGATATTAAGGTTGTATTACCTTTTCCTCATCATCTTTTCGTGCGTCCTTCTTCTTTTAAGAGTCAAAGCCCCAAGAAATGAAAACAGACAGAATTTCTAATATAGGTGGTAGTGGTGGTGGTGCGTACGAATAATATCTATGTTGTAGGGAACCAAAAGAGCTAATGCTGTGGAAGCAGCTAAAACCTCATTGTTATAGTTACACTCATGGCTTGGATTGTTAATGTGAACCGTCAGTGCAGCAGTAGTGACGGTTGGTGGTAGCCGTGGTAATTTCGAAGATGCCGTTTACTAATGACTAATGTGTGATTCAGGCATATGTACTTGAATGTATACATATATTAAAACCATGTAGCTCTACGAAAAGAGTATCCATTATATATGCATATATTATTACACTTATTACAGTGTGAGCTCACATCATCATGGCTTGGCCACAAAACTAGTCTGGACTGTAAAATAACACCGGAGGCTAGAAACGCATTACGAAACACGAAGAAAGGAAATATTGCCCGAGGCTCAGTTCTAAAAGTAAGGCGAGTGGAGTCGTAGTGAGTGAATCCACGATATATCTATCTGGCACAGACTGGCAGCGTACGTGAAGAGGAGGAAGTACCCTTAAATAACGCAGATCAGAAAATAATACACCTACCTACCTACATAATATATGTTGCACATCAAGACACAAATTTCTCGATCCACATTACTTTGGTGAGAGGCATTCACTGGGGTTTTATAGGAGTCGAGTCATATAGTAAGTGCATCAAGCAAGGCAAAAAAGGGGTACCATCATATAATCATCATCGTCGGTTCAGCATTACTCACTGACTCGACTCACACAAGAGCAAGAGAAGAGAGTGTCTAAATAGACCATGCACACCAGATTGGTTTAAACCCAGGGGAGAACTCACAAGTGGAATTATAGATATTATTCGCTGTTCTTATCCACCCGGCTGCGTTGTACCCTTGTCTTAAGTGCCTCACCACCACATTGGAGTCTCGGGGAGCTAATGGAAAGAGAAAGCATTAGCACTGTTGTGTGTTTGTGTGAGGAGACTGGAGACTCCTCCGTGTGGTGAGAATGATTCCTTAATATTGTACAGCAAAAGTGTAGCCTTCTCTCTCTCTCTCGCCAGAAGGTAAGTCAGGAAGGAGGCTAATGGCTAATGTTGCTCAAACGTATCAAGAGAGTCAGCCACAGGCAGACTTTAAGGTTTGGAATATTTTCTAAGCCTTGATGTAGCTGCTGGCAAACAGGGAGAAGAGAGAAAAAACCTGGCTGCCTCACAAGAAAATGCTATACTGAGGATCGTCTTAAAAGAAAAAAAAACTGCCACAAGTTACATCAACAACCAACACCACTGCCACCACCTCTTCTCTTTTTACTCTGTATCCTCGACATCATCCCACCTAATGCATTGTTCTTTAAAAAGCTATTTATTGTGCATTGTGTTGTTACCTATACACCAATAATAGCAACAGTAACAACAACAATGCAATATACTTTTTCAGTTGCGTTATGCATGAATACTTTCTATTGTTTGGAAGAGCTGAAATGGTTTGTTGTAGTGGAGCGATGTGGCATATTATACAGCTTATATCCGTTTTCCGTGCTAATATATAGGTAGATAAGAGAGGGTTGGGTTTCCGTATAATAATATGTGCATAAAGTGCGTACATATGTTTATTCGGTCTACTTGTTCTGCACTGCTTTTAACCAAATAATTTGTGCATCCATCCCACCTCTTCAGCTTTGCCTAAAAGTTTCAGCAGAGGCAGGCATCTTGAAAACATTACTGGAGAAGAGGAGGACGGGAGAAATACCAAATTACTTGAACTGAAACGAGAAAGAGCAGCAGTGGAAAATACAATAATGGAAGGTGTTGTTGTTGCTGATGATGTTGGTATGCCGTTGCGTTTTTGGATTTTTAGTGGCAAGAAGGCAGATCCAAATCCACAGTTTACATCTGTGAGAGGGGGGCTGCTGCTTATTGTTCTTCTTCCATTTTCATGCTGCAGCCACTCATCCAGGTAAGGCGAAAGGTATAAAGCCTTGAAGCCTTGTCAAGCTGCTGATATATTACTTCCAAAACATGTTACCATTCTAACATTTATCTCAATTCAGAAATTCACAGAGAGGTGGAAAAGGAATGTATTTTAGAGGAGAGTGTTCTTGACTCTTGTAGAACCGCCACCACCACCACCGTCGTCGTTGTCATCATCACTGTAAAATGCTAGCATCACTACCAGCTTGTCTGCCTCCTCCTGGTTCTATACCGTCGTCGTGCCTTCTGACTCAAATAGCTTAAGTACAAGATTTTTTTTACTATTTCTCAGCTCCACCTCAAGAAGAGGCGAAGAATGCATTTTATATTCTTATCCTTAAAGCTTAGCTCCAATTTCGAGAAAAAGTATCAAACAATAAATATCAAAGAACGCAACACAACACCACTGTCGACGGGAACAACATCAGCAGCGCCAAGTGTTTCAAATGCTTGCAGACTGTTCACAGTTTTCTAATTCTGTACCTCCTCAGACCAGCAAAATTCCAAGACGAGTCGTAGATATAGAGAGAGAGAGAAAGAAAGAGAAGAATAAGTAAGAAGATGCGAAACGCAAGGAATAGTAGGAGGCGAAAGAGGGAAGTAAAGTCTAATATATTTTTGGAGGAGAGTGAAATGGATGTATACTTTGAAACGGTTGAATGCTATCAGTGTAAACTAGCAAAGTCCTCTTTTCTTCTCTCTCCTCCATCTATTCATTTTCTTTCCTGTCTTACCCTCTTTCCTCCTTTGTTTCTTCTACGTCTCCTTTCTGACGGAGTGTCGACGTCGGCAAGTCAGACAGAGTAGCGTAGCGTACACGTTTTCCAGGATGCAGTTCACTAATGTCTTGATGCATTAGCGTTGTTTCCCAAGACATACAACTTATTTGTACATTGCGTATTTTGCTCCGAAAATGCAAAACAATGGAAAACAACATATTATAAATTCTTCAGCAGATTTGCTCCTTCTCTACTAAAGCACGTGTAAAGAAGGAGCTCAGCACTATAATATAAGCCGCTATTATAGTATAGAGATCCATCAGCACCAGCAGCATTCGTTCATGCGGAGGAATGTATACTAAACGCGTCAAGTGTATAAGAACAAAGAGTGCCAATTTTGTAGGAAAAAACTGGAATGGACCACCAAAAAGCAAGATTGACTACTGGATTTGTTTCACTCACTCCTAACTACTAAACATGTACGACGTACTAAACTGAGGAAAGCATTCTGTTTTTTTTCTTGTCAAGAATGTCTGAATTCAGAAGACGACTGCTAACTCCACTCGACACACAACTTGTACGCAAATGGACTCGACTAACTAAGTATATGTAGTAGTAGTAGTAGTGGTAGTGCCAAAAGGTTCACTCTGTGTCACTGGATTAGTACAAAAAGCTCAGCGATACGCAGTGACGGAGTAGAATCTCCGTCACTAACAATTACATCAACGTGCTTGCCTCATCCTACCGGAAGAGTTTGTTTTTTCTGCTGTTAATGTTTTTCCGCATGTTTCATTTAGAGAAGAGAGAGAGCTTGTAAAGTAAAATATCTAGAGCAACGACATAGTCTACTTTGACTAATAGCATTTACATTTACGCTTACACCCGTATATGTAGCATTTAGTCTTAATATGGAACCTGATTTTGGCGAAATTCAAAAAAAAAGAACTGCAGTTGTTGTTAACTGGCAAGGTATAATAATGTATATGTATCTATATTTAATTTTTCATGCATTGTCTGATTAAAAGATATATACAGCAACACCGTCGCCAGACGGATTTACACAGAGCTTGGTGAAAAAAGCAAGAGCATACAGATTTCGCTAGGGAGAGAGATGAAAAAAACAAGAAACAAAAGAGACAGCGGAGAGAAATAGATGAAAAGGGTTAATGATATTGTTTTCAATGTTCTACGTTGTTGAGTCAATAGAGAGTTAATTATACGGTAACTTACAGGAATGCTGATTTGTCATGTCCTTTGTCAGATGTCTCCGAGGGATGTAGAGATGTTTTTTTGTGTCAGAGTTGAATAGCTCCTCTCTCCAACACTGTTTCTGCTGCTTTTGTAGTTTTCCACAAATGTAAACTTTACAACTTACCATGCATCCACAACAACATATATACTAATAATAATAATACCGAAGCACAATATTACTGTTTCGCTAGTAATTCGCGTGGTTTGTTCCTTTTGTTTGCACAAAACAAGGACTCTGTTTCGTCAATGTCGAGCCCTGTACTTGCAGACAGAATGCAATAATAATCTGTACGTGTATAACAAGTAACTATGTACGTTTTTTTGTAGTAGAGTGCAATGTCACGATGATAATGATGATAAAGATGGTTGTTGACGTTGTCGTTACGTTTGCCGCAAGTAACGGGTTTTTTATTTTTTATTTTGCTATCATTAACTTGTTCACAAAAACTAACAAAACTCTTTTTTTTCTTTTTATATTCCTTTTAAAAGGAGACCCAGAGATTACGTTGTTTGAACTAATGTATTAATATTTTTTGCTGTATATATACGCTTCCTTAGTATTTGCGTAGTTATAATCACGTGATTCCAGAAAACACTGTGTAGTGAGTGGCAATGCATTCACTTTTTATTAGTCATTCCACCCGCAGTTTATTTTCTTCTTGGGATACTCTTGTCAGCGCCAGAAGGTGTAAATCTGCAACAATAAAAAAAGAAAATAAATATTTATTTTAGGGGTTTATTCTTTCAAACCTTCACAACATGTTCCTCTTATCATATCCATTCTGCTACCACATACTATATAACACTCTCTTTAACACAGCTTTACATATGATACGTTTTTTTCTTTTCTTTTTCTTCACTTTTTATGTGCAAAGTATCTCTTCTTCGTGTGCAATTACATCTTTAAAGAAATAAATGCGCCGCGGCTGTTATTGTTGTAACTTTTTCACAGCAAAAAGATGGTAATAAAAGCGATCGCATTCCCGAAAAAAAATCTTTTTTTTTCTTCTCCTTCAAGAAGGCAAAAATCTCGTGTTGTCTTCTACCCTCAAATTAGAAGGATAATGTTACATTCTGCCAAAGCAAAAAAATAGAGTCTCTCTCTCTCTTTGTTTATTATGCTCAACGACAATCCGTGAAAACGACTGAATCCCAGTAATAACAATAATTGCAACAAAACCAAGAAGCACGATTCTATGAAAACTAATGTTTCAAGATGAAAAAATGTGCAGTACATTACATCAAACAATAGAACAAGTTTTTTGGTGAATCGCATACCAAAGAAATGCGTATATGTACATACGTATAACCAGAAGTAATGTTCATTACACCCGCACCACACCATCATTACCATCATTGTGTTCATCATCTTCATTCTTCCTGACAAATATCATTATCGGAGGTGGTGGCAGTGGTGCTAAGTCACAAAAGAAGGAGGAGAGGCACGGAACGAAAATAACCGTTTGTTGCATTAAGCAATCCAAGAAGAAGACGCAGAAGAAAATACTTGCCACGACATTCTTCATGCATTTTTCCACTTGCTTACTTTGCCATATTTTTTTTCGTGTTAGAGGATCTTGTTACCACAAGGTTCAAGCTCAAAAGCAAGCTGACTTGCATATCCAGTTCCAGTCATATGGAAACAGAAAGGGAATCAACAGCGTTCATTGTGAATGCTTAGTCAGCCTTCAAGAAGGAAAAAAATGATTTGCTACGTGAGCAAAAAAGGAGATGATCTGGTTTGTTGGATGAATCAAATAGTAAAATGATGAAATGTAGTATGCAAAGTACACAGATGGCTTCCTGCCCTACTGAATATTACAACTTTTTTTTCCACACAGAAAAGAAAACTGACACAAATCGGTGCATAAAAAAGACGAAAAAATTTGGTGGAATGAATTGCTCTCTGAAGAAAACTATAGACATTTTCTTTGAGGGACATTTTTTTGCTGAACTGTTTCCTTTGCAAGTAAGGCAAGCCATAATATTATAGATAGGCATATGTGCAAATTGTGCATGTATGTACACATGTCCTCTTATAATTCTACTATTCAGCATCTTCGAAAGTGTTTCCATGTGGATGATTACAAGTCAAACGTGCAGTATATTGTAAGGTAAGTCACCTTCCTCAAAAGAAGGTACCTACCAGCAATTAACAATAAAGGATGATGAGGTGACGAAGAGGTTCTCTTTCTTTTCACTATAGTGAGTGCCTTCTTTTTAAATGCTCAAAAGCTCTGCTTAAACTTGGGCGACAATTTTCTTTCCAATAGAAATGTATATACCTACTTGCAATCTCCCTGCAGTTCATAACTACCTGACCTGCAAAAAAATCTTTTTTTTATTTAATATGTTTGCCTTTTCATTCCTGCGAAGTACATACATATACGTACTATTATTTCTACCTTTATGATAACCAGAAATATTTTCCAACTTTTTTCGCCTCGTTTCTCTGGCTTCCTCTCAACTTTCCGTCTCCTTTCTTATTACTTCCTTCTCCTCACCCAAGGAGAAGAATGAGACGAATAAGGTTCCCAATGTGAAAATGAAAGTCCAATGCAAAAAAAACTTTGCGCTAAAAGCAGAATTTTTCTGTCTTTCGCACATAAAGTGCTCTTGTGCTTACGACTGTACTAAAGTCTTACATATAAGTATTATCACAAGATTTCGCCTATTATAAAAAAGGAGAAGAGGAGATGCAGAGAGAAAGAAAACTCTTAAAAAGAATAAAAAAACTCCTTGGCAAATGGTTGAAGTAACTGATTAAAAAGTTTAATACGTACATACATACATCACCTACATCATGCTTATTATGCATACATAAACAGCCTTTGAGTCGCATGTTCTTGTATTTATCTATGTAATATAATTGTTAACTGCTTGCAGGAGCAGCAGTTGAAATCTTATTCGCATCTAATTATACACACATCACAATGTCTCATCTCCACTGTTTTATTTTTCATCTTCTTCGTCACACACTCCTTTGTCTCTTCTCCACCAATTTTCTTTATCCCTCAAAAAATATAATTCAACTCCACTCTTGCTATTATTTCACATTTTTTCCAACAACTTTGCAACCAAGAGTGAGTTTTTTTTCTGGCAAGAAGGAGAAAAGGAGAGAGAGAAATGAGAATTAAGTACCCAAAAGCTGACTCTTGCGTAATATCCTACGATAATAATAATAGCGAGGACGATGGTGTTGGTGATGTTGCCGTTGTATGCAGATGCGGAGAGCAAGAGAAACAATTGTTTTTGTTTTTTCCTAAAATCCTATTATGATTATGCTTCATTTTATAACAGTGAATACAATTATTATCATATCTTGTAGCTTTCCATGAAACCCCTTTTTTATACTCGTATGGTCTCCAGCAATAAAATATGTACATAAAATATTCTGTTATGCATAACTTCTCGGCTAATTATCAAAATAATCTTCTCGAGTACTTTCAATAATACCAAGGTAATTTTACCCCTCTCTCTTTTGATATCAAAAAAGGAAGAAAAAAAGTAGAATATGTTTAGTCTACACACAGCAGTTGTGTACTTTTAATGATGGTTAATCTGTGCGGTGCTAGTGCTACTCGACTCTTAATTACCCAAGATGAAATGGCAGATTTTTTTGTTATTTTGTTTTTTTACCATTATCATCATCAGACTTTTTCCTGCGTCTCATGGAAACTTGCTGCACTACACCACACACAATACGCTATTATTATTATTCCTTTGATTGAGCACATGATAATAATAACACTACTTGTATGTATCTCTTGTATAATAATACTATACATCCAGTTGTTCTGCTAGAATGCTGTTTATGCAGGCAAGCATATCCGTATTTTCTTCCACGCGGTGTGTGGCGCTGATCGCTTTTCTTTTGACTGACTATGACTGACGGTTGATAGTGCAACTTTTTGATTGTAGATGATACAAAAACATGTAAAATTGTTAAGCTTGTATGGCGATGCGATGCTGCTTCTGCTTTCTAGTATTCAGGTTGACTTTTGTCAGCATTTCTTATACGGTTTAAAAAGTGAGACGAGGACGCGGACGATGATGCTGATTTTTATCAGATGAAGTAACGTGTGAAAGTATAAGTAACTTCTTTTCTTTCTTTTTTCCCCAAAGCAGAATAGCTCCTTTATATATTATCCCATTTCAGAGCTCCTCGTTTCAGTTTCTTTAAAAAAAGAGAGTGAGCTCGGTAGTGGTTCTTGTAGTGGTAAAGGAGTTCTTTGTTGTACAAAACAGAAATGATGTGTGATGTAAGAAATGTTTAAATGAATCGGGCTATCTTGTAAATCGTGTTGTTGTTCTGGACAAAAAAAGTATTACCAAAGAGTGATAGTAATAAAAGAGGAGATACTATAACTATTACGATTGCATTGCATACCTTGTGCGGGCATACTCACTAATAATATATATGCATATACTTATAATGATAATGAAATTTCCTGTAGCAGGAGAATAAAAGGCCTGCCACTTCTTTATATTTACTTGCACTGAAAAATACAATGGAAGACGAGTCGGGAGAGAGAGAGATACATAGATAGAGAGACTACCTGAGTTTCTGCTAGCTTGCAATTGTAAACGCCAACGTGTTTTCAGGAAGATCGGAGATGAGGAGAAGTAGACGCACAAGTAACAATACTAAACACGACATGAAAAATCACAAAAGAACAACTGTTTTCTGCATTTCTACTTGTTTCTTTGTTATCTTTTTTTTGTGGAGTTTTTTTTGCCGTAACTTTTTTGTCAGTTTGCTGTAATAGTCCTTCAATCTGACTTTCCTTCCCTTTTATCATTACCATTCACCAATTTTGCAGCAGCAGTGCTGGAGGTGGTGGTGGCAGTGGTAATTGTAGTAGTAAAACACACTAGTAGAAATGATGAGGGAGAGGATAGTATTCTTGGTAGAATGAATGGGTGTGCAGCTTTAGTTCCAGGAAAAAAGATCCCCAAACTAGCCTTTCACTTTTTCCATGAGTTTGCTCCAGAAAGCGTGAAAATCGAGTGAAACATGCCAAAACACACTAGAACATTTTTTCCCGGTGTAAATGAGATACTTTTTTTCGTCTTATTATTGGCAAAAGAAGAAAGCACATGGTTCGTTGGTGTGTTTAGTGGAGAACAAGACAAGACACAAAAAAAGAGAAAGAAGTCAAATAGCAGCACTGGTATTTTTCTCTCCTTTTGTGTGTGTACCGAGGTGGTAGAAAAGTCATCCAAGTGAACTCAATCTTACTTTGCTTTATGGTTTGTTTCTCTATTGCGAGAAAATATGCTCACCACTCGTGTTACATTGGTTTGAAATGAGAGAAAAATGAGGAAACCCAAAGAGGCTCTGTGTGAGAAAGAAAGAGAGGAGTCACAACAGTAAATAATATCTCTGTATTCTTTCCATCTGTCTGCGATTGTACTGCAGAGAGAGAAGGAGAAGAGGAGGCCAAAATTCCAAGACCGCTAGCACTAGACAACTGAGCTCACTTTTGCTACGAGACCCGAACTTTGTTCTCGCTCTTTTTTTTTCTCCCCTTCTTTTCCCCGTTTTATCTCTCTCTCTCCCTCAGTCAAGTCACTACTACTGCCTCTTCTTTCACACACATGAAACCAGCAACAACGGTTTCCCAAGTACAAGCAAGCAAGCAGTGCAATGGCAGTGGTGCCTCTCTTTTCCTCTTCACTTTTTCTTTCCTTCTCTATTCACCACTACCACCACCAAACTGACTGAATGAGCAGCCGACCAACCAGTCTTCTCAGTGACTACTACTTACCCGGATCTCGTGTACATTTCAAGAGTCTATGGCATCCATATAAAAATACAGCGTTTTTACCACGGCCGCTGTTATATTTGCTATCGCCATCATTTCTCCTGCTTTATTCTCTCTCTCTACTTACTTTTGCGGACGAAAGCTGCCATACTCAAATACACGGAGCCATTTCTCTCCTTTTTCTTTCTCTCTCTTCTTTCTTCGTGTACAGATAATATGCTTTCAAGCAGCGCACAAATCAAAAATTCTTATCCATAGTTGTCGGATGGGTGCCAGCGACTAACTTTCCAAAAGGGAAATCGTGATGGAGCCATGAAAATATATGTACATAATACATATTACATAGGAGAGAGAAGTACGGTGAAAAAAAGCAGCAGATCATTGCTTTCGATTTTTTTGTCTATTTACTTTCCTATAAAAAAGTAAGCAGGCAGGCACGTTTGTCCAAAATATCAGTGATTTTGACCACAAAGCCCTATAAAAACAAAATCTGAACATTTTCTCAATACTTTTCTACCTCCACTTTCTATCCATCTCTCTCTCCGCTTCCTCCATTGAGACTCTGAGTGATATTCCATTACGTTGCATGGACAGCGTTAATCAACTGATTTTTGAATGCATTTTTTCGAGAAACCATAACCAGTATTTGAGATGATGAATAAGTGGATATTTATAGAATTCCGAGCAAAAGTATGCGATTCAGTAATAATTAAGTTTGTATGCTCCAAGTCGAAAATATTTACGGAAGGGTGACTGGACTGCTCATTGATCATTCTCACAATTTCCAAGTCCCGATTCAAAATACATGTTGATATTGATATGATGAGAGCCAGTCTTTTCATTATACAGCTTCTTCGGTTCCGAAATCGAAGATCAACGCACTGAATGTCTTTTTTCTCCTTCCACGAGTATATCTTGAAGTTTATAGTTTCCCTTTATAGTTTAGCTAAGTGTGCTTCTTCAATATATTTTCTCTTTGAGTGTTTTATAACCGCAGCAGTTGTGTGTGTGTACTTTACGTACATATTATAAACCCATATGAGCTTTTTTCCATCATACGCACAATACGAAACTGAAAAGGGCAAGAATAACTTAAAGTCGTACCAAATTCGTCATTCAACAATCATCGTGGCAAGAACTAGAGCTTTTTATTCTTCTCCTTTGGGCTATATTTCCTTCACTTTTTTTCCTCCTCCTATTCCTCTTTTCATCATTTCTCCCCGTTTTTTAGTTTTCGATTGCCACTCACTTCTCATACTCTCCTCGAGTATTTTTTTCTCTCTTCTTCTTCTTGTCCCGTTTTGCTCTCTTCTCTGTCTACTTATGGCATTTTTGGTTTTTCTTCTTTCTAATGTGAGAGTGCAGAATGTTGAATGTCGACTTTTTCTCTTCCTCCCTTCTCCTCACAACCATTTCTTCTTCTAGGATTTCCTTGATTTTTCCAAAATCCTACATGCATTCCACGTGGAGCCTCGTCGCAGAAGGAACAACTTACCACTACCATCACCACTACAAGCAAGGAATAAGACGATGAGGACGAGGATGCGAACAAGGAATATATACAGATGACAATAACTCACTTTTCAGCAAGACAGTGGGCTGTGTGTGTGTGTGTTGAGAAATGATGACGAGGAAAAGAAGAAGAGAGTCAAAATGAAAAAGCAGAAACGAGAGAGAGAGAGAGAGAAAGACGAAGAAAAAAATTTGAGTACAAACGGAAAAATAAATTCCAAAAAGATCTATTTTCTCTTTATGCTCAATCCGTAATAGTACATACATTTATATTACTTCATGTATGGGCGTGTTTGTATGTGAATCGATTGAGAAAATAGGAGTACCTATTTTCTTTCCTTTTATATTCCCATTTTATAGGTGATAAGATGGATCAGATATTTTTGTAAAAAAAATATGATTCACGGAAAAAGAGAAGAGTAGTGTGTGTGCCTCTATCATTCCCTCTCCGCAAGTTTGACAAGTTTCACTGTGAGAAGTCACTATAACCGTCACGAAGATATGTACAACAACTTGCTTTTATAATACTTTTATAGAAGCAAGAATATAGCCATAATAATAATAGCAATTCCCAATCGGATCAAACATAAAGCCTCCATAAGGTTCGACAACTCCTAACTGACTTCATTGGAGTTGCCAGTACTTATACCTACACCAGATAAAAAGGCATATGGTATATTTTGTAAACACATATAACATGCTATAGTAAATCTGAGTATATGTCGACATAATAATTTTTTTGCTACCAAATAAGTATGGCGGTGGTGGTACACTCTAAATGGTTTATGGTCTACCGAAACAGGCTTTCATCATCATCATCATTTTCATGTCTTCTAAATGTCTGTGCTATTTACCAGCACAACGAAGATACACATGGTTGACTAAGCACTATCCTTGACGATTTATTACAAAATGCTTTTTTTCCTACTGCCTTCTAAATGAACTGATAGATAGGAACAGCAGCAGACAAGGTAACTTGGCAATAATAGGAATGGAAGGTGTAGCAAATTGGACGAATTCGTGGATACTGAAGCAGAAAGGTAGCAGCATTAGCTTTATAAAATTGAAAATAGCAGAGAGAGAAAGAAAATCGGCAAGGTAAAAATTATTTACAACCTCATTTATGTGTTGTACACGGTATAAAATCTGTCAATAAACTAAAAATAGCCTTTGGCTTATCATCACTTGTACCTCTCTCACTATCTCGTTTCTAAATTTTCCCTGCTCACATTTCCCCAAAGACTTTGGAGATAGTAATGTCGACGCTGTCATCCTGACAATATTCCATTCAGGCATGCACACTCTCACCGCATGGAGGCATTTTTTCTCATTGTGCCTCACGGTCCTCATTACCTGCTCGCTCACTTGGAAACTGACTCACGTCCTACAATTGTATAAAGAGTAAGTTGATTGATACTGAAAATACCTTTAAAACCGCTGCTAGGAGATAGTGAAGCTGTGGGAGAGGGAATAGAATGATGACTAAACGGTATCCCTACACAAAGCCACCACAATTTGAAGTTAGTCACCAACTTCAAATCTAAACAGCAGCATCAGTCGCACTCGCAACTATAATTGTAATGTATACTGCAACTGAAAAGTAGTAAAGCAATAGTGAAATGTTGAATGTAGTGTTTGTACTAGTGTGGACTCTCAACTGAACTCAACCGGAGAAAATGTACTGTCAAAATTAATTCTAGAATGGAAATTGGCATATTAGTCGAGTCTTGAGTCAACATTGGGGCAACGTCTGTCTGCTTCTCTCATTACACATCATGCTCATTTTTTACACCTAACCCTTTCCTTAAAGTTTTATCAGAAAGTCATGTTGTTTTTATCTTATGAAAGTCATATCAACAGTAAGAATTAAGCGACTCTTTTAATATTTAGGATAAGTACTTTTAACATATTGGTTGCGTTGTCGTGTCCACGAAGGAGCAAACGATATACCAAGTATATACGTAGGTAGGTAGAAATATGAGAAGAAAAGTTTTCACACGTTTCAGTTTCTTCAAGCCCCAACAGTCAAAGGGAATATAATGTAGCCATAAACGTTCTAGATTTAACCCTAAGGCACTTTCCAATTTTCAATATTCATTTAAAGGGGAGATGATGAGGTTGATGTAAGTGATGATTATCATCATCACCATCATAATACCGTACACTGATTTATTCATGCATTTTTAAAGTTACGCAGTTCCCATCATCATCATCATTTTCCTTTCCTTTTCCCACTTTCTGTGTTTCGCATCTCGTTTTCCCTAAACTTCCTTTCATTCGCTTTTTCATTTACAGTGATGATCACAAACACACAGAGAGACAGTGCGTACATGTGAAAGAGATGACTAGAAGAGGAGGCATATGTTTCCTCCATCCATTCTTCGCAGATATAAAAATGAAGGGAGCGTTTAGTAGTGACGATGTAAAAGAAAAGAAAAATAATAGGAAGAAGATGCGCTATAAAGGGAATGAGACGATTTTAGAAAGATGTCGGATAAAGTATACCGACACAACTCATGATGTTCACTCTTCCTCTTCTTCAAGAAGCTTTCTGTGTGCGTGAGTTCCATTACGTGTGCGTATATAAGAATAGCCTTTTTTAGTAATATACCAAAATATCCCACTCATCCAATCGCTACACTATCAACGGAAAGATGATGATGGCGGTGGAATAGTGGTAACACGGCTGCTTGTCATACAGTTTTTCCTGTAAAATGTTTTTTTTTTCTGGGGGAAAAAGAGTCAATATGATTTCTCTCTCGATCTTCTCTTCTCTCTTCTAGCTTGTTCTCCGTCTCAAGAATCGTAATATTCATCGTAATCCACTTAGAATGACAGACACCCATTATTTCAGTATCCTGTGCATTTTCCATGTTCCAGTGCAGAATTCATGGTATTTTTTTCTTGGGGACTCTTCTTCATTTCGTATCCTGAAGGAGCTGCTTCCAGTATTTTTTCCACTTACTGCTTCCACTCTGCACAATATTGTACTGATTTCTTCCCAGCTGCAGCAAACAATGAAGAGTAAAAGAGAGTGAGATAGAAAGCGAGCGAGAGAGAACCAGATAGAAACGTGAGGGAGTGAGTGACTTGGTTGCAAAATCCCTTTTGAATTTATATTCATGTCCATGTCTATACAATAATAAAAATTATTATTATATATGTCCTTCTCTGAATGCAGGCAGTTATTGTATATTGCATTATACCATGCGAGCATCTATAATATAAGCTAGAAGAAGACGGAAGCCCCCAGATATTATTACACTTTCGTCATTTCCCTTATTCTTAAAATTGAAATAAAATCAGTTCAAGTCTTCAAATTTCCTTATTTACATAAAATATTATAATATTTAATACATACTAAGAGGGATCTAACGAAATGTTTTCCGTAATTGAATGAGTACACATATATATACGCTGTGGGAGTTCATGTGTATTTTATTGGCTTTCGTGTTACGCATAAATGTCACGACGAGTAAAGAAGGAGACGAAGAACAAGAAAGAACAAGTTTGGGAGAAAGGAGGCTGGCAACAAGGATGATGAAGACGAAACTGGCAAAGTTATCTTGTGTGCCGAAATAGAATTTCCTATTTCCGTTGTAACATCACTACCAGTTGTGATGGTGCCACTTCCCATACTCAAATACATTTATACAACCTTGATATGAGTGTTACAACATATTTAATAATATCTAACAACTCTGTATACTACCTCCAACTACTTACCTATTCTACTGGGTTTCACGAACAGTAGACCACCTTTGTATAAATACGTAAGATGATGACGATCGCAATGATATAGCGTTCTCGTTTATTCCGTGAGAATCAACAATCTGATTTTTCTTAGCCAATGTCATGCTGATTTCATCAAAACTTTCGTTCTCACACAGCAGCAGCAACATTTGAGCATAGGTAAATTTCGCAGTCCACCACTCCTCCCCTTGCCCCTGTGTTTTTCCCATCTCATGTTTTTCCTTAAACTCTTAAACTTCCTCGCATTAATTAATATGGTGATACTTTTCGAATATGATTTTAATTAGAATGTCACAAGTGTTAAGCGTCCTTTTATATCGTGTGATAGTGGGACGGGACATATGCGATAGGAAGGTGGAATGACGAAATTTGATTCTCTTATCTGCTACACTCTTTCAACATTCTTTTAATCTTACTTATCATCAGAATTCAACTTCTTTACGCAGTCGTTTGACGCCTGTCTGCATTTCTTTGATAATGAAAGAGAATGTGATTAGCATTTCTTCTTGTGTGAGAGAGAGTCAATATACACAGATGAACGAACAGTTTGATGATACTTCACTCAGTCATGCACGCTATACTGCTCCGTCTGCTGAGCTTGATGACGACGACAACCAACAAAAGAGCAGAGAGGAGAGAAGAGAAACATAAGAGCAGTAGCAGTAGTCGCAGTGGCCGTAATAGGAAATAGGAACGGAACAGTGAAGTTTGTGATGATGAAAATTGGATTAAATCACATCAAATGAATCTCTGTAGATTGTACAGATTTTCTCATGGAATACATCTCAACTTGTACACCAGTTTCATACTTAAATTGTTATGCAAATATTTTATATGGAAAAGAGAAGGTAATTTCAAAGGAGAGAGATGGAGAGAGAGAGAGAGAGAGAGAGTAGCAAACGGAGGGAGACTTTCTTTTCGATAACTTCCGCTATATGCACACAGCAAATGTCGCTCGATTGAGTGAAGAAAAGGGGTAAAAGAGAAAATCAACCCATAACGCTTAATATGAGGAATAAAGATGTTTAGTGTGCTCGTGTAGTCATCGTTACACTGGTGGCATGGCAGTTTTCAGTAGTGCTCACTTTTTCCACATGACTCTTGCTCTTTGACTTGTTCCACTTGAAAGATAACATTTACCTCAATATTTATGCCTTTAAGCAAAGGTGATATTTCCCATCCCTTCTTCCTGCTGACTTGTCGTACCCAGCGACAGACTTGTGAGTGGGAGAGAAAGAGGGTACGAGAGTGCACACGAGCTGTTTCTTACTTTAAAAGTGATCTGCTGAGAAATGTTGCATTAGGAAATTCAAATATGTATCAAAGTAAGTATAAAACGATTGAATGAACAGGAAAATGATTCAGAAAAGCGTTTTATTGCTGTTTGTGTGGGCCTATATGTGCAGTAAAAGTAGTTGAATGTCGCTTCTCGCACAAAATTTCATCCCATTCAGCAACTTATGTTTTGATATACGCCGATAATACTAACGTGCGTCTGTATATTACATGTAAATGTTGTCGTTGAATATTCCTTTGTAGTTTACGCTTCCTTGCTTATGTTACTGCATTATATTACAAATAACCTATCTATAATGTTCCTTCACTTCTTCTTCTTGTGTAAAGAGTCAATTCCAGGAGAAGAAGAAGAAAAAAACCGTTGCATGTAAAAGCTTTTTTCCGAATCCTTTTCATACGGCACCGACAACAATCAGATTCAGAAAGATGAGAAAAAGATGTTTTGCATTTTACGCACCAGGAGAACCACCATTTCATAAATACTTCTATAGAAATGGATTCATGATTCACTGGCAACACATTACGTGAAATGGATCTTGATCCTTCTGTGAAAGCGACAACGATGATGACGATGATGATGGCGACGATCGTCATGACAATATATCCATACAACACGAACATAAATATAGACGCAAGTAGGTATTTGACTTTATTGAGACTTGTTGTCGTACAATTTATTAAGTAGCAGAACGCTACCCAGAGACTACTTCATAAGATTTGTAGAATATTTCTGATCTGCCGTCCGTCTGTAAGGTTGCTCTCTAACTTCTTTACGGTTCTGAAATTTCCTTAATAACAAGTTGCTGAAAATGTAAACGAGTAGATGATAAAAATGATGTTATGTATACGGTACGCCATTTTAGTGAGTAACTGTTAAGCTAAAATATTCTTGGCTACTTGATTAAATCAACACAACTCCTGTTTTTAAGGATCAAAGGAACTGACTTGTGTCGTGTAGAGTTTCTTCATTATTCTCTGTGTATGTTTATGTGCATGCCATGCTAAACTATTAGTGTAAAGATTACGTGGCACATTTTTCTTCCCTTCCTGAAACTTGATTGCACGCTGAGCTTTTACCACAGATTCGTATTATATCATCATATAGGAAAGTCATCAGAAATGAAAACATTATTTTATCACCATTTTGGGTTTGAAGCTAATTCTGTACAAAGTACAAACCATTTTCAGTAGTTTTTTTTGGTTTGTCGTTTGTATAACGTCTATATGTAACGTTTATCAGAGAAGAATAACTGGCTGTGTGACAACAGTGACTCATAATACGTTATCTGAATGTATTATATTTTTGTTCAGCTGCCACTATCTCAAAATACTAAACTTCACAGTTCAACTTTAGTAGAAATATTCGAACGTTGTGTTTCGTTGAGATGAAAATGGCTGTGATTGAGACTAATAATAATATTAATAATAGGTCACGTCTTGTAAATAAACACATTATATGACAGAAAGAGCTTACTTATTCATCCCCTCTCACGAGGCACGAACATAAATTCTGAATTCGAACATAAATTGCTAAATGTGTTCGATTCGTAAACAGTCAATTTTAAGAGGATAACTTATTAATCTGGGTAAATAATATGAAGCCCTTCTTAGTAGATTCATATATGTATGCTCATTGGAAATAACATAATATTATGACGACGGGTAGCGCGCACAGATCTACTACGAAATTCATATTACGACTCCATATTCGTAGTTCAAAAGAAGCTTTTTACATCAGCAAGCCCATGAGCAGTCCTGAAATTAGGTTGTCAACTGAGCGCATTAATCTGCTTTCACAACGCTTGCTTGTTCGTCCATACTTTGCTCCTATGCTAACAACAAAAGAATTGAAGCACTTTTGTTAATTCCATCCAATTCTACAAAAGCTTTCAAATTATCGATTGACGAATGGTGCTTGCATAATATTCCGTATGCCTAACATTTTTTTTCGCAAATTAAATGATGCTTCACTGTCAGTTTAGTACTATTTTACTAGTATTGAGCAATGAGTGTTTACACGAATCCTAGGATTTTTTGTTCCGACCAAAGTAAACATATCGGGCAAGTACAGGAATTGACTTAAATTCTCTGTCTCTTTTGCCTCCTCCTGTGTGTATTACATTTGAGAACGCCGACACACATAATAATACGAGCATTGTATGCGTAATTTATAACGAGACAGAGAACTATTTGTGTTATGTTACTCCGGTTGAATCCCAAAGTTACTTGCCAGTACTTGATTTGATGCTAGTTTGTTTGGAAGGTGTGTTTAGTTTTCCCATTTCATAAACTCATGAGCTCTGTCTCTCTCACAACCACTAATTTATTCAATAGCAGAAGAGATTCAGTGTACCATGCCAAGTTTCAGCCAATTCAACTCAACTGGTCTCCTTGTTGATGCCCACATAATAGAAGCCTGATTCTTGCCACTGCTTTTGCCAAAAAATTATATTCACTCTGAGTGCTAATTCAGAACAATTTTATTGAGCCGTACAACTCCTTTCTTCTATTGATCACCAAAGAATACATAGGAAAGGTTATCTCTATATACTATCCTTTGCATTCGTTCCCTCTCTCTTTACCATGAAGCCATATAATCTTACCGTCATCATCATCATCACTGCCACCGCCATCAGTAAGTACTTTTATGTACTTTCCCTCTATACATATATTGTACACACAACAGTCAAACCACATGTTCCGTTGATAAGGAGCTCCAAAATGAGCCCTTTTACGTCTCCCTTGTTGGTCTTCCCGTAATCAATATCAAAGTGCCCAAACTTCCCTTAAATTCATTATAGCCGTTGCTTCTGTATAATGTAATGAACGTAATTTACAAACTTTCCTTGCTCCACTGGAAAAACATAAATAGATGGTTATATGAATTTTCCTCGGCAAGACAATGGCAGAGCGAAGGAGAGAGAGAGAACAGAACAGCTAGGTTTTCCTATTTTCTTTTGGCGGCTGCTCCTGTTTCTGCTACTACCACTCTTTCCCGAGCTGTCCCTTCACTCCACACATCTGTAATAATAACAAGTCGGAGCGAGCGCTTACTTACTCCCTTCCTCTCAACAAAGTGGCTTCCCTTCTGTAGTCTCTTACTGCAAGACTGGAAAAGACCATTTGCACAGGAGAAGCAGAAGTCTTTACAAGGAGCAAGTAGAGAGAAGAGGGAGGAAACACATTCATACCCACCTAGCTGCAAACATGTCTAAAATATATACGTACACTAGTTCCTTATGTCATAGTTCCTCAGGGAGTTCCGGTTGTGGAATTAGAAATCACTCCTCCAGATTATATATTTGGTAGCCCTCTTGTTCGCCTCTCAACATGATTCCATTTGTCCTCGTACTACTATCCATACATGCATATACGCAGTGCAGATACCCACTTCCAAAAAGTGGATGACTTCATTTTACTCAAATTACACACCGAATCAACTTATACCTTTTGTTTATA
This sequence comes from Sinella curviseta, assembly GCA_004115045.4. Classification (NCBI taxonomy): domain Eukaryota; kingdom Metazoa; phylum Arthropoda; class Collembola; order Entomobryomorpha; family Entomobryidae; genus Sinella; species Sinella curviseta. The sequence continues at coordinate 9,943,007 of CM065489.1, forward strand.
TTTACAGAAGGAGTAGTAGTGGCCTCGTTGGAACATTTTCAACCGGCACACACTCTCCATTTAATGCTTCAAGAACAATGATGCAGAATCTACGAATTCGATTGAATGGGAAAAAGTTAAATGAAAATTTATAATATGGATCCAAGGATGGAAAGAGGCCCATGTCCCTAAAGAAAATGGGGAAATGCAATAATCAGTAATACAATTCCCAACAGCTCCTGTTGCTGCTGCTACTTCTCGCAGTAAAAGTAATAGCATTGTTCCCTTCTACTAGTAAAATTCGTCGTCCAGTCATCCATTCTTTCCAATCATGAAATGGAAATCCACTGAGGAATCCGTCTAATTTCAAAGTGAAAAATAACGATATCAAATACAGCTTCTGTAATCACAAAACAAAACTCCCATTCAACCGATTTTCAAAGAAGGGTTTAGTTTCTCCTACCAGCAACTTGATTTCTGACAGAGTGCCATATGATGCTATAAAACACGAGAGAGAGAGACAGAAAAAAAGTGTATTATGTTAAAATCGTGGAATGAGTTTCCAGTCAGGCAGACGGAGCCATGTCTATAGTATATCAAGCGCATATAATGAACGAATCGGATAGGAATAAATATCAGCTTTCCATGATGAATAATATACTTGATTCGAGTATTTAAATCTGCAGAGTAAATTACGATGATGATGAGGACGAGAACGATGATAAGAGTGATTCATTGTAAAATGGAATACTTTTAGAGAAAGTAAACAAAAGAGGATCCATGGATGCTAATTCATTCATGCATAGTTTCAAATTCAACGACGTTCTTTCCTCCAATAAGGTACGTAAGCTGCTCCACACAACTACTACAGCCGCGCTTCTCTCCTCTCTTACGATAATTACACGATTGCATTATTCAATTTCCAACTGCTTTTACTGATTCATATTCATGACTATGATGGTTATGATGTTGATGATGATATATAGAAAATAATTCAATACGAGCATGCATGGAGGCGCAGAAAAAGGACAATTTGTATTCAGAAAAGGGAGAAAGCAGCGGAAAAATCCATTGGGTACGCTCTAAATTTTTCAATGATAAAGGCAACGGTAAAAAATACATCATACATTTAATAAGTGAGGCTGGGTTTAATGTTCTGAGGCGACTACCACTACACACACACACACTTTCTGACTGCAATAGCCCTATGCAAACTGCAGACTAATTTCCAGACATGACTTACTGGTCATGATCGAACAAAAACATTTACAGGACAAAAAATATAATATGGATTAGTCTCTAAAAGCGTACTTCATTCCTATACGGCCTAATGTGGCTGAAGAGTTAAAACGCTTCCTCTTTGGATCGTGTGGGCTGGATACATGTCTACTTAAAAATTCGGATTATGAATGAACCCTTGTATAACACCAGAGCAGTGAAATTTTAATACCGACAAAACAGAGGGAAGCAAAGAATTTTGCTCTACAGTAGAATTTGAATAAGTTCAGCCGCACAGTTTTCTCTATTCAATGGAATTATTTACAAAAAACGAGAAAACAGAAGTGGAACGATTGGGCGAATGAGTAGTAAATTTTTAGTTAGTTAGCCAGTTTATCATGGAATTTCAAGTAGGTATACAGTTTTTTCAGTTTTATAAATAGTGCGCACATAACCACAAGTTGAAGCTTTTTTTCCTCAGCCTGCTTGGCTGCAAAATTTCACGATCCGTGGAAAGATTGAGCTTTTGAATAAGAGTTCAATAGACAGGAAACTTCTTGCTTTTGTACGTTCACTTTTCCCTGTCTTGTTACATTTTATGTGTCGTTGTATGTGCTATTATTATGTTAAAAATATATATATATGTGATCATCGTAGAGCGTGGTCGGGATGCTGAATACCAACGGAAACAGAGTCATATATTATGATACTACAATATATTTCCCTCTCTTCAACTCTAGGAGCTGTCCATTAAATGGTGAATAGAGGGAAAAGTAACAACCTCCTTTACACAACCACTCACTCTTGAGCCACTCGGTTCATACTTTCAGCTTTCGAGATGATTTCGGTGCGTTGCAGAATATGTGAAATCGGCAAATAAGGACATTATATGGATATGTATAATGTAAGCAAGTAAATAAGAACACTTGTATCAAGTACGATTTTCAATTGAACATTTTCCCAAAATCATGGTACGCTCATGGAGACATGCATACAGTTTCAGTTTGGATTATATCTGTACTAGCACATCTCGACGATGGTAAACGAGGCTCCATGCAAATCCAAGTATGCATGCATGCATTCTTACGAATCGACTCGCCACGCCAGAGATCATACACAACATTACAATTCACAATCCAATGCATCTTCTTCAACTCCAGCATAAAAGTATTAAGAATGCATGAGTGAACGCATACATTATCCAGTTTTGTACATGCGTGTCGTTTCACAGGCATGGAAAAAATGAGGACTGTTCAACTTTCCTCCCGTAATCCCATATTCCTCCCGTCTGTCCTCCACTTAAACAGTTGTAGTTACACATGACCGTGTAATAATGGATTTTTTACACATAGCCCGTTTATAGGCATAACGTAATTGTGCGGACAGTATTAAATCCGTGATCCGTATTCATAGTCATTCCAGTTTTGTTTCTTCGTTTCGCTTTATGTCTGCCCGTCAGTGTACTTTGGGGAACCGTTCAAAACAGTGCTAACTTGGAAGCACAGCACAAAAAGTGAAAATGTAGCACAAAACGAAACTGTGATAATTTCGCTTGGATGTAATAATGAGAACCAAGTTTCTCCTTGTTGCCCAGACATTCCTGCACGTTGTTACCTAAAAAAAATTCGCTTGCACTACTGACCGGAAGAAGGTTTCATTGCCTTGAAAAGTAGGTAGATTGCTATCATCATCAACCTCGATAAATTGATTAAAACAGTCTCCTTGGCGAAAATGCTCTTTGGTGGAATACAAAACTCTATGAAATGGTGTATCTAGACCGAATGCTCAGAGAAGGAGAATCAATAAAGAAAGGAAAGATGTAATGATCTCATTAAGCCTTATTTAACTACAGCTTAAAATATTAACAGTTCCTTATACGACGACGAGAGGAATCCCAAAGTCAATTTAATTTTGTACGCACACTTTGCATTTAACTATACATATTATTATTGTTATAGTAGCGGCGGCAGTAGTATCCACTATACAATGGCACATTACAAACTTTTCTTGATGCACACGGCAAAAACATTACTCCTCTGAAAAAGTAACCAAGCCCAGAAACACCCACGTACTTATCAAGTCTATACACACTCACGCATGGAGATGCATGCATAATGGGATATCATTAAATACAATAGATTTCTAGTTCATTCAAGGCCGAGTCGAAAAACTTTCTACTACGCTATAAAACTTGGACTCCATCATCATCATCGTGGCAGCGGCGGCAGCAGGCAAGTAAAGAATTGAATGGTTTTGAGGAGAAGTACCATCGGAAAAGGGAGCAGGCAAAAAAGCCATCTATAAAACACATAATACATCTATCTGGTATCTATGTAAGTACTATCTATAAAATTTGTGATCTCAACTTTTTTAAAGGCTTTCATTTTTCAAACTTGTTAAAGAATTGCTTGCGCTCTCCTCCTCTTCTGCATAGCAGCAGCAGCAGAGCTCATAACAGCATACACTACCATAAGTTGCTGACTGAGTGAGTATCCGCAAGCTTCTATTAATTTTACTACTTCTAACGCACATATATTCTTTTACTATTATTTTTATAGTATTTCAGAATTACTTGCGTATTATACGATTATAATAATGCTGTTCATTCATGCTGGTGGTGCTACCGTTGTTACAGGTTATACGTAAAAGGCTCTCGCTGTGGCTCTGTCTGCTTGTCCGCGTGTAGCTGTCGCTCTTGCCCTTTACTTTTTCCTTATATAGAAAACTGAATCAAGCCAATGCATATGATTACAGATTAGAAGAAGAAACGAGAGAGAGAAAGAAAAGAGCTTGATAATGCAAATCGGCCCATAAAATTTCCCTTCAAACTTATTCCTTCGTCCGTCTTCCTCCTAGAGTAGTAACAATACGACTTACTCAAGCACTGCACCACCGCGCGCTCATATAAAAACACTGCCTGTTTTATATACGATCCTCTTCCCCACCGCAACTGCTACTTGGAGAGAGCAGCAACAAATGCCTGTTCACTCGGAACTTTAAGAAAAAATAAAATGGGATATAGGAGAAAAAAAGAATAACCAAGTTCAACAAGAGAACTGTATAATATGCATGTGCACATTATTCAGAAATCATGCAAGAATAATGATACTAACCAGTGCCATTTCTTGGAAAATGTGATTGAGGCACCCTGACTCAAAATGTACATCCTTCAATAAGTATATTATGCACATTATTATGTGCACACGCGCGTATGCCCAGAATCCATCAGTAAACTCTGAACGTTTTTCTTTGTCTACGCTGCCATAATGTAAGCAGAAAAAAGAAGATGAAGAAGAAGATGGTGAATATATACTTTTTCAAATTGAGCGTCAACCATAAAGGCTTGAAAAGAGGGAATTGTAATGAGATTTTTTTTGTAAAAAGTATACCCCGTTTTTCTGTGACTTTTGTCGTCGTCGTCGTCGTTATGAAGGAATATATACACTTTTTGTTGTTTCCTCTCTCCTTCTCTCTCCCTCACATAAATTACTATTATTATAGTAATCACCACCACAAAGAAGCCAAGTATGTAGTGCAGTAATAGGAAACAACGTTGCAATGCAATGTACTGATTTCTGATGATACTGAGATGATGACGATGATGTACCTAAATATATATGATGGAAGTAGTAGTAAGTAAGCATCAACTCCATTGTGTACGATTATTATTGCGACTCTAAGTACATCACAATTGTTATGAATTTCTTGTTGTTGTAGCATCTATACCCAGAAATATAGTGCACACAGTTTTTTACACGTTTTACAGCAGAGCACAGAGAAGTGTTCCTTTTTTGCCTTGTGTTCACCACCACCATGCTACTTGTAAATAGTTACCCACTTGCTTCTTTTCAGTGAGATTTTAAATGGCATCATTTTCAGCTTTTACTCTTGTATTTAATGGTCATGAGCATCATCATCAGTGTTCCAGTAGTGTGGCAGTAGAAGAAGTAGTGGTAGTAGTAGATATTAATAGAATTTTAAGGGAAGGAATTGTTATGACTTGCTTCCCTTTCTTATTCTTTTTCCTCTCCGGATTACATCCATACATTGCGTTGCTCCAGAAAAGTCACACAATAATAACAACAACAATTGACTTGTTACCCATTTGCAACTGTAATAACGGCAGCCAGTTCAGCGACTCTGCTGACTGAGAGCACGTACAATGACGTTACACGAAGGAAATGTAATCGGTTTCTGTGGTTCTGTGGTTGGAAGGATAGTGTGTAATCCGAGGAAAGGCAGACATTCGCATGGCGACTAATGCCAAAAACTGTGACAAATAAATGCACAAAGTGAATAATCAACTAGGCCAGTCTCTGTAGAAATGGTGTGCATTATGGTGACTAAACAACAGCAACAACTCATGCTTCAACTGGTGAATCTTCTTATTCATGATAATCATGATCGTAATAACAATAATAATAACAATAATGCCAAAACCGCTACCCAGAGGAAGATACACAACGGCAGTAATAGTACAGACATAACTTTTATGAAAACTCATGAGCGTGATGATAAGGTTGCGTCATAGCACAAGATGAGCAAACATAATTTTTGCTGTTGCTTCTGTGTGCAATAAAATGGCAATATTGTGAAGAAGCGACGGTCAATACACCTAATAATGGTCATGCTGACGGACGTATGTATGGGTGAATCAGAATAGGTGCTATTGTTGGTCGTTACATGTATACGCTTGCATAACAATGTCGATAGTCATGTGCTACTGACAATATAAAATGGTATTTCCGCTTGTTTGCACAGAGAAGATAAGTCTCTCGAAATTTGCATAATATTCAGTCGGATAATCAACGACTATAGAGTTGTACCCTCCCCCCACCAAGGTTTCATTACATGTAAGCACAAAAACTGATTTTAAAAGTTGCTGATTCCGAGAAAAAATACTCGACGAACAGAGCGTTCGCTTTCACCAATATCTATCTTCATTTAAAAAAGGATCTATACAGTATCTTGGCACTTGCTGGAGATGAACCTTATCAAAGTGATGGTGGTGACGCAACCATGTACTCAAACATACATTTTTCACGACTTTGGGATTTGGAATCTGCCTTTCCCTAAAAAATGTGCCCGTATTTGTATGTATAATCAATATTGAAAATGCTATAAGAAATAAATGAATTTTTATTACTAATATAAGCAATAAAATATTTCCCCAAAAAATAGCAAGTTAGAAAGAAAGCTCTCTTTTTTGGCCGGGTTCCCAAATTTGTTTGTATTATCTTGGTTGAAATCATTGGATATGCATGGCATATAGCTTGTACCTATATGTGTGGAATGCGGGGTTTGTTTGTTGTATTTACAACGAAGCAGTGAACCCTACCACTAGTGTTTAGAATAAATCCTTTAAATTGGTAAAAAAACAAGTTATAAAAGTTGGATTTAAAGGTTTGCAAAGTAGAAAAAGCTATGAAGGAGATCATCTACTAGCGGGTATGATCGGAGGGGAAGTCGTCAAAACAGGATAACATGTAATAAATAATAAAAAGCGGATGTGAATGTATGTGGGTGGTTCCATTAAAAGACAGGAACCACAACAGTCTTGGATATTTTCTCGGCGCTCGTTCAATATAAATTGATAGTTGATTATTCGACTATTCCGCTTTCCTGCGTTTATGAAATAATGAAAGCATGTATGGCTGCATAACTCCTGTCAATGTTTCCTTCTTTTCCTTCTTGATCATCATCGGAAGAAAGAATTGCAAAGAGGTTCACTTGAGCAGATTTGTCGTCTAATGTAAAAAATATTCATACTGCTCAAGATCGTAAAGAACATTTTCCACTTATTTTATCAAGTTGAAGGTCTATAAGAGACCTATAAAAATGTAATTAGTACAAGGTTGTAAAATAGAACCGACTTCGCAAAATTACTGCTCCCTTCTATCCGCAACCTACTAAATACTGGATCAAGCTTTGAGCAGTTGAAGCCGGAAATCTTTAATGTCTTTTTGTTATCATGACAATCATTTTGATTCCCTGTCAACTTCATGTTGTGCAGAAAACATTCAACGAAGAAAGTAGACTTGAGGGGAAACGAGTTGATGCAAAACTATTAAATATTTCCTTTTGACAGTCTCACTTAACCATGTTTGCGTTTTCCCAATTTATTGATATTATGTGAGAACATAAATATTTTGTGGGGGCATTTTTGAGACAATCAAATACAAACAAAAGGAGTTCGCATTTGCTCGCCAGAGACATTTCATAATATTCTTTATTGTTATTGAGTGTATTTATATAATGTTCATGACTCATTTGGGCGACTGAACAAGTCGATGAAGCTTGCAAAGATACATTGATAAAGAAATTCCCATAAATTCCCGGTTTTTACTGTGCATATATCTTCATAAATATCTTTATGTGCTGGTGGTTTGGTTTGGCCTGCTTCTGCAGTCGTCCTGGTGGTGGTGAGTGAAGGAGGTATAGTGTCAAAAGACACAGAGCAAGGAATAACTTTGTAGCCGAATGACTTCGATTCCACTTCATCGACCATAACTCCTTTTATAGCCCATCCTATCTTGAGCAAATTTGCCAAAATGATCATCTCAACCAACGCTTTACTCTCTCATTCATTCACTCACTCACTTTTGCTGCCTGCCCAATACAAGATTCAACTTAACCGAGTTACTCATGAGACTATAAGCAGCCTATGATGATAATATGTACATTATGTACAGTACATATATTCATACATGTATTCAGTAATATCAAAGTGCAGGGTACAACATTTTGATGTTCCCTTCATTTTCCCTTCTCATCTCTTTTTTTTGCCCTGTCCCGCTGCTTCCCTGGAACGTGTTCTCTTTCTGTTGATTTACTTACGTCTATTTGATCCGCTGGTTTTCTGGTAAAATGTCTAGGATAATATGCAGCCCTAGTCGGCAGTTGTGTAAGAGAAGGAGAAGACATCTTCCTTTCAATGTTTGGACAAGAGTGAAGGAAACCAAAATCTCGCTGACTTCATTCATAATACACACAGCCTTTGTAGGACTGACACTGCATTTGTACAGATGTTGAATGTGGCGGCGGCGTTGGTGGTGGTGTACTGGTGGCTGCTGATGGTGAGGAGTGTAACCAAAAATGATTCGTATACTCCCAGATAGGCTCTGCTGTGACGCCTAGATTCAACATCTCCCCGAGAGAAAGAGAGAGAATATTATGCCGTTGTAGAGTGCAATAGAACTCCTTCATAAAATCCGTTTAGAAGCGTGTATTTCTCTTTCTTGATCTTTTCCAGGGAAAAAGCCCAATATTGCAAGCTCACCTCTTGCTCGCTCAGTTGGTTTCTTTCATAAACCTTAGAAAATACATAGTCCATAAAGAAGTATCGGACAATTTCAATAGAAGCACCACCACCATATTTTTTTTGAGAAATCAGTCTGTCATTGATTGTTAAGTCAATCTGGTAGTGGTAGTTGATGGGAAAAGACTGAGTGACATGAGCATCTCATGTATCAAAAAAACCACTTTTCTTTCGTCGTCTTCATTCCGGGATAAAATAGTGCATCAAAAATCCTTTTCCTACAGATTCTGGTGAAAGAACATATTTCACCATTTTTTTCGTCTCGGGGAATTATGTGATTTTTTTCTCCTCCTCCATATACTTGGTGCCTATTTATGCCATTTATATAATTGTATTAGGTAAGTAATACTGTTTGGTTTTTAGGTCTAGCCCTCGCTGATATTTAATTCTTTCGTGTTGTAATGGATAGATCCGTAAACGGAGTAAACGCTGGTCATCTATTACGTATTTAACAACTGTCTAGCTATTATTGGCCTATATAATTATAAAAAATGTCCAATTTTAGATTAGGTCAAATATTTATTTGAGAAATTGAAAGGTGCTTCAATAATATACACTAATCTTGCCAGAAGGTTTTCATGATTACAGCCATCATCCCACACATGAAATTGAACATAATAAATAAAAACGTAAAAAAAGAATGTTTTGAAGAAGATAAGGAACGCTTCCTAGTACTCCCCTTCGGTAATAATACCACAATGTACCCATCTATCTCTATCCTTCAATCTATATGTAGTTACTTCACTGAAAAAAGACGATTTGTGCTCAGCAGCAGCAGCGTTCCTTTCTTCTTACAAAAAGGAGCAATATGGACCGAGAAAAATTATATGTGTGTAATATGGGTACATGTACATTACGTTATGAGTAAGTCATAATAATGATAATGCCATTTCTTTTTCTCTAATATTTTCTCAAATTTCTAGCTTATTACAGTTCTCTGAAGCGGATTTCAGCTGTCCACCCATTTTCTGTATCCGTATAAAACGCGAACTTATGCAATGCGTTCACATTATTATCCACATCGCATTCAAGGAAGAAGAGACATTATATGCCTGGTTAAGAATACATAAGTCTACTTCCAATGATCCGTTTCGTCTTTGAGCAGCCCACAAGAACTTACTCTCCTCGCATGATGCTACTATTACAAAACTAATGATTCGACATTGTACGAGTCCCGTACTTGTCTACTTTTTCCGTACCACTAATAATAATAATAATAATAATATGCAGCATGAAGGAAGCGTTTACGCTTAGATATAGCATAAGTAGAGATGTAAGTAAAACGGTTTAAGGACAAAGTTTTTTTATACTCTTCTGCTGCTGCTGTTCGTTTAGTTTTTTTTATTATAACCGTGTCGAGATAACATATTTATATATATCTTATTTTGTGATAGTGAATAAGAAGAAGAAGACGATGCTGATGATAGTTTCTGCCTGCCTGCCTGTTTTGTCGTATTAACTTCTCTTCGTGTCTTCCACACTAACTTGTCTTGTCTTCTTCTTTTCTATTTTCTTGGAACATCAAGACGAGGACATGTACAATAATAATATAATATAGTTAGTGGTCGTAACTTTGATTAGAGATTTTTTACTATCTTTCGTCGTATTCTTTTGCGTATATTCGAATCCTTTTTTTCTCTCTTTCACTATCTCTCTCTCTCTCTCTTGTATTCTTCCTCTTTTTTTCATCAAGTGGCAGGTTCTCTTGTTAGCAAAAATCCTGACGTTCGCATAACTTCTGGTGCAGCTGATGATGACTAACCCATGCCTATTTACTAACTTACAACAACGCAACTCCTCCTGTTTGCCCTCTTCTATCAAATGCACAAATATTGTCTAACTTGGCCCGTTTTTTCACCAGAGACTTGACTAATCGTCAGAGATTCTGAGCTGGTTTGCCACGAATATATACACACAATTGCAGTACACGTAAGGTATGGTTTTTTTTCTTTTTTTTCTTTTTCCTTGTACATACAACAAATACGCCATTATACATCATCAGTAAAGTACATCTCTTGGTCTTCCAAAAAGCAAACCAAAGCGAGAAGTATCGTATCGTATCATCGTCATCAACATCATTCCCTTCTCCTTCCAACCCCCAAATTAAGCCGTTTCGGCACTTACTTGAGAAACACGATAAATCATGATTTTTTCTTTAAGAGCCAGTTGTGAAATCTGACAACGAATTCTTTTTTATTCTTCGTCTTCTCAGTCTTGAGCCGTGAAACGAGCATTGATAGAGAGAGAAAACCGTATGTGTGTGTATTACAACCATACACAATACAATTTGCAATCAATACCTTTAGAGAAGCCAAAAAGGCAATCATGATGTATAAATGTGCACGGTTTTACAGTATCTGTCGTTATATGCCAGCCAGGTATATATGAGCAGTGATTTCTCTGATACTACTATTAAACTCAATCAATAATGTGGCTAACGACTTTTCACATGTGGCGGGCTTGAAAAACGATAATTTTTCTTCATACGAAGAAGAATAACAGTTACAAATGCTCATTACAATTATTATAAAAAATGAGAATCCCGTTTTTTCGTTAGAAACAACCAATAAACCACCCTCAATCAACTCTGACCTGAAACTGGATTGATAACTATGGTGAAGGAAAGCATAAGTCATCCTAAAAATACTACTTATTTGAAACATCCAAAACGTACACATCCGCATTTATAAATGTTGCCAGCTTCAGAATTTTTGGACAGCACATCAGAAATACATACTTCTTTTTTTTTGAAAATTGTTTAAAGTAATGTTTCTCTTTTTTCCCTCATGGTACATACTTTAAACACACATCTGCTCTTATTCTACAGAAAAATGAGAATTTTTTAAAAGTGTGTGTGGGGAAACTTTACTCCTCGGCGAGAGATTGTTCACACCCGTCAGCCAAAATAAGAATGAGACGGTCGACATCTTATGGCAAAGTCAAAAGTGGTTTACTTGAGTTTCATCTACTCTAAAAACTGACAAAGACTCACAGAGAGTGAGAGAGAAGAAAAAAATCATTTTAAACGGGTTTAGGTGCGATAGTTCAGTGGCTTTGTGTTGTATTATTTGTATTGTGCAGCTTTGCGGTCTAAAGTTTCAGCAAAAAGAGTTATATTTCAGTTTGTAGTTGATCCCTTCACTGTAGCAGCAATAATAATGGGTGGTTGTGTGCTTATAATTAAACCAGAAGAGTGCCCAACTTGAGCTAACTTTAGGCTCTAAAGTGAATAAAGTGGGAAGCGAGAAAAAGAGCAATTATCTTGATGGACGCCAAACTGAAAACTTGTTCTAGTCAGTCAGCCGCAGCGCAAAACACCGCCACAAGCAGCCACATTCACACATGTCTCCCAACAAAATATCTTTCTCTCTCTCTCTCTCGTACTTACGCACTTAGCCAATTGTACATTTTTGTCTACCTTTTGCTCTCATGTATATAAATACTCCGTAAACGTTTAATATAATAGCATGATAATATGGCAAAAGACTGAAGGAAAATAAAACATTTTGTCACAGTTTTCAATTTCGAACTAGACGTATGCTTCTTATTTTAACGAAACTTGAACGAATCTCTGGCATAAAAAAGCCAGAGAGATGGAGAGAGAGAGAAAGAGAAGCGACTATACTTGTTCTGTTGAGGACCCCTTTCCTTTCCAAATGCTCTTCTTCTTACCTACCAACTTAGCATTTAGTCGCAATCCACTTCTCCACACCACATGGATATATGTATAGACGACAGGAGAAGGAAGAAAAACGCGTATATATACAAGAGGAAAGTTACTAGTTAGTACTACGATAACTTAACTTTTTTCCTTCCTTAAGGAATCCTTTAAAAACACTAAAAAAGTTGTTTCACAAAGAATTTATTACTTCCTTTGTGGCTGGAAAGACGAATGGGTTTACTCCTTGGTGCGTAGCTTTGATATGTCCCCGCATTTTTTTTACTTCTCTGTTCTTCTCCCCGTTCCTTTCCAAAATGTACATTTCTACCATTTTGGTAATGTCGTAATATTATAGCTTTATGGCAGAGGAGGAGGATGTGGATGGATATTTAGAAGATTTTTGCCACGGAAAACGTGCGTACCACCGCCGCCGCCACCACCACCACTGCGAACTGAACTAGATGTTGAGATGTACAATGTATTTGGATTTATGTATATACGATTATATGACAATAAGATTTTTTACAATTTTCTCCATACGTACGTATGTATGTACTTGTGTGGGCAAGTATTGTACATCAGTTTCTCTTGTACACTGGTTGAGATTTACTCCATGACCCGACATCTTGTATTTTTTGGTTTTGTACCAACAAAAAAAGTGAAGCATGGAGTAACGATATACTTCCTTGTACACACAAAAATAATAGAGTGTGGTTTTTCGTCATGAAGATTCGGTTTTTTAAGGAAAGCTCTGTTTTGCTACATTTTTCCTCCGTCAGAACAAGAAAAATATTTGAATATACATGCATACATATCAACAGACACTAGACAGGGCACTTAATCATGTTTTTCTTGTATACGCACACAGCAGCAGCAGTGCTAATAAAAATAACAGAGTCAGTAAGTGTGCATACTTAATACACAAGTTTACACAACCTATAACCTTTTTGTTTGTACCGGGATCGCAGGAAACAGAGAGAGAGAGAGAGAGGGAACTTTTCACAAGTAAACATCAGCAGCAACTCAAACAGAGAGAAAGAAAGGAAAGTACCAGGAGGTTCTTGAGGTACGGAAAAGTTATAGCTATCTAGTGCCGACATATTTTTTAAGCAAATTGCTAATAGTTATCAACAGAGTAGGGAAATAAATAATCGTATATTCTCTTTTTATCCTGCAAACTTTATGGGATAAAAAATATGTATATATTTTTTTAAACAAAACTTTCATTTCTGTAAGAATAGCCACAGCAAGCAGCAGCAGAAACAACCGCATGTTTATATTGTGATGACTTGCAACAAGAAAAACATTCGGCCCCTTGGAGAGTGTTTTTTTTTTGTCTTTTTAGTGATTTTTAACAAAGAATTAACAGTTCTCTAATCTCAACGACGACGAGGAATGACGATGAAAGTTTCTTTTTAAGAAAAAATGTAAAAAGGAGCGCACATAATATAAACACAAATATAAGTAGGCTGTTGAGGTAGAAAGAAACGCATTAAGATTAGAACATTTCCCCATGGAACGCCACTTTCTTGGAATGCATACTGCTGTTGATGTGTGGGATGTTCTACTCTACATTATCTCTACACATTTTTTGTGATTTTGCTTTTTTTTCAAACAACACAAAGGCAGCATTATAATTGAACACAATAACAACAATATTTCGAACATGTACACATTTTCTCTTTCTGTTATGCACCAGGAGTAGTAGTAGTTGTAATAGTAGCAGTAAAGTGATGATAACTGCTATCAAAGCTTTTACGCCGGCGCCCTGAAAAGGTAATATCTTCAATTACACTGATAAATAATTCTGGTTCTACATTACCACATATTATCCTTATAAGCTTGCTAGACGGCCTGCAAAAAAGTCTTTTTTTCCAACTAAAGCTTATAAGTGAAAGAAAAAGATATATAGATTTTATTTTAAAATAAGTATCACACGTTATTAAAGTTGAGAGGACGTGTGCTTGCTCAACTCACTCTCTCACTCCACCGAATATCATGATCGCCACCGTTAATATAATTCCTACATACATTTGTGTTCAACAAAAAAAAACGCTGCTGCATCCCTTTTCCATTTTTCTTCCAATTTCTCCGTAAAAAATATAATCCACAGCACTCAAATATACTTTCCATCATCGTCAGCTAACTTGTGTTTCTCTATCTATTTTATTACTATTATCATTATCATTAATACAACGTGCATTCGCTGTTGTTGGTTTACCATTATGCCAGTTTTACACACGTAAAGTTTTAATCCCTGCTGTGTGTGTGTACGTATCATCTTTCCTCTTTTCTGTCGTGTCTTCCACAGCTAAAAATTTGTACATTCAGTCATTTTCCCACGCTAAAAGGTTTACACACAAATATGTACCAACAAATCTATAGTGAAAATTTTAGATTATATTAGAGAAAAAAAAATTTCGTGTGCATGTAGGCATACCTGTTTGAGTTGTTGTAAAACTACAATATATGAAATGAATATATCGTGCCATGCAGTTGTTATCCTATTGCTCTCTCCCTGGCTACTTTGACTATCTGCTTTTGCCCATTATGTTTTTTCTCCCTTATTATGCGCATATTACATATCCCTTCCATTTTCGGTTTCCATATTTTGTTACTTAATTCACTTTCTGATATGATGGCATTGTATTTTCTTTGGTATAACATTTCAAATCGAACTTTTCAATGTGATGATGATACCGTGCGCAATGTTGCCCTGTAGTTTCGGATTGATTATTATTGAGCAACGAGAGGGTACAAAATGGAACTGGCGGTGATAGTGATAGCAGGAGCAGTGCAGAGAGGAAACTATTGCAACACAGAACATTATTACATTATGACCTTTATTATCATCATGATGATTATAGTGGCAGCAAAATTAGCTCTGTGAAGGAAGGAGTAAAGTGCACACATCTGAATCACTGCTGAATCTACACTTTTAAGTACATACCTTTTATTGGGATAAAGGAGAACAAGAACATTTTCTGTATCTTTACGGCATTTCCCTTTCTTTAGTTTCTGTTGCGTCTTTATGACTTTTAAGGATTGCTAGAGAGAGAGGGAGAAAAAAAATTCACGGTATCATGGTATTTGATCAAGAAACAATGGTGCTGTTATATTTCCAACTGGACTCTGCCGCAGAGACAAAAATCTTTATAAAAACTTGTCGAGAATACTGCGCAAACAAACCATGACAAAATGTCAGCTATACACAGCAACAATGCAATGCTGTCCAGCTCTTAGCCGATCCTAATAAATTTCCGCACTACAAAGATAACGTTCTAGTCTGGTTTCCTTATTTCTTTTTTATTTCGACAAATCCAAAGAACAATGTACCCAAAGTATCAATGATACCTTCACGTCAAGGAGAAATCATCATAGTCCTCATCATTGTTGTTCTTATCGTCGTGAGTCATTTTTTATTTCTGCACTGATGGATATTAAAGTGCACACTTGTGGAGCAACTAATGAGCTTCAAGAAATTTATAATTAGCTCCAATCTCTATTGTTATTGTTATTATTTTCCTTTGAACTTACACTACCTTTTGGTTACTGCTGCTCCTGTTATCGCCATCATATCGCCAGAACACACCACCGCCACCATCATCATCATGAGTAGTTATAGTAGTACTTCATCAAAGAACAGTCATCATCGCACAAAAATGATTAAGCCAACAACAGCGCCTATTACTGCATACCAACTTTATTTATCATCATTACAGGAATCCCTCTCACCACCACCGCCGCTTCCACACAACATCAATGTTTCATCTTTGCTAATATTGCTGCTACCACCGCATACGAAAAATAAAACATCAGAAACATTTTCTTGCAAGTAATAAATGAATTCATGACGCATGAAGTGGAACCCGTCGCGAACAACAGAAATTACATATTAAATTGCATCCATCATGATGAGTGCATTATACACTCACACCGACAGCCGTATATTATTTCTGTTTTGTATTTTTTTTATCTTTCTGCCTATATCTCTATTAGACTACTACTACATCACTTGTGGAAAAAAGACAAGAAGGAGCAGGAGCAGCATCAGTGGGGAGAAAAAAGGAACATCTAGATTAGGTTTTATTGTTTGAGCAAAGTTAGGAAATAAGAAAGAATTAAAAAACGGGACTAAATACTTTTACAAAAAACTGTCAGCATTTTCTTGAATGGAATCCACCCGTTTCCCATTAGTTCTACTCTCGTATGCCACTATTGTAAATGTTTATTACGCCTGGCAGGGGTAGCACATTTCACTCATACAGCATTATCACTTCTTTGTCTGTTGTCGTTTTTTTGCCAGTGTCTCTTTTTTTCGTTTCTGCTAAACTAAACTGCATTGCATACATATATTATTATTCCTGAAGACGAAAGAAGTGCCATTAGTACTGGGAGAACAATGCCGTGAGCCATTAACGTGGCATGTATTACTCACAAAACTACACACAGCCCACATTACACAAGTGGAGCGGAGGAGCAATCAGTAGCTGCAAACAGCAAGACGAAGAACAAGAAGAGAGGGTGGCGAAAAAGGAAGAGGAATGAGCGATATATATAAAAAAGGTAAAATTCCTTCTTTCCTGACTATAATGACGCTATATATGATAATTTAGTTGGTGTTGCACTTGGATGGATGACTAAACCTGCTACCTATTAGTTATTATTATTATTATTATTTTCCAACAAAACTCCTGGCGTTCCTGTTGTTGTGCTTCTTTTAACATTATGATTTGCTTCTTTGAGGAATGTGGTGAAGAGAGATAAGTTGTGAGTGAGTGTGTGTGTTTGCGCGACATACAGTTCGCCACGATAAAAGTCGACAAGGGAGATGGAATGAATTGAATACTTTTTTTCATCATCGTGATGTTGATGATGTGATGTGACAGGGAGCGTTATTTTCATCTTGCGACTGGCGATGATGATGTACACAGGAAAATTTGTAAACTCTTATTCAGTTAGCAGAACGGTATAAAGAATAACATTAATACGTTGTTCGTACGAGGATGCATGCATGCACACAGGCAAACAGTGGAACATGGACAATGACCATGTTCGTCATTGTCGTGAGGATGAGGAGAAAGATATTTTCTATTGACGATGATGATGATGATACTAATGCATGATGAACTGCTGTATTATAATTTATAATACAAGATGGACGATTCTTTCACGATGACGATGATGATGGGCATGACGGATGATGAAGATGAAAATGGATGAAGTTTTAAAAGAGACTTTTTAGAGAGAGATACGTTGTTCAAGTAAAGAAAGAAACTATGATTTGTACGTACGCCTTGGTATGCACAACTTGATAATGATAATGCAAAGGCATGCACGGACGTATTGGGGATCGGATAAAAAAATATCATAAAACAGACAGCCATGTATTAAATAGAAAACATTAGATGATGCCTTTCCTTCTCCCATAGAACCATTATTATTACTACATAATATTATCACTATATATGCATATTAGTCATTTGAGGAAGATGCATGCAACGATTCTTTCCTTTCGTAACATTGCATACAGCAAGGCTGACAAGGAACAAGAAAACGAAGGAAAGAAAAAACTATTTTGTTTTGTTCACCCTTCTTCTTCTTCTCTCGCTTTACTGAAGTAAAAAAGTTACGGTCTCTTTTTGTTCATTTGTCGAACCCATTTAAGCCTAATTGCAAGTATTTAGCAAAATTGTTTTTTCTCTCCTTTACCCACTCAGAGAGGAAAAGGCATCATGAATACCCCGTCCGTATTTATAATTATTGTTCGTGATACTTCAAAATGAAGTTTTTTATTATTATTTTTATGCTGACTTGCTTTGCTTATTCCGAATAATGAATGCGCGCTGTACAAGAAGAAATCTGCTTTTGTCGAAAAGAGTTTTTTTTCGCTTCGACTGATGAATGTGTATTATGGATGGGTATTCGACGTGTAAGAACATAATCTTTGCCACTACTAGCAAGCGTTACTAGTGTAACTACAATAGCAATTTTCAATCACAAACCCCCGAGGAGATGCAAGTATTCAAGTCATTGAAAAATATATCTCTCTACGCAAATTAAGTGTAAAGGAGAGGAAAGTGGATTCGTCAGTCAATTACTAGAATCCAGACTGTTGTTGGTATTTTTACTGATCTCATCATTATCAACATTACACTTGGCAGGGCAATGGTGATGAAGGTACATAAAAATATATCTAAATTCGACTGTTTCACTTAGATTGCTCAGCTTTTTAAACGATCTGACCATTCTGAATGATTACATACATATTAATCAGGACGGCAATTGGGATTTTTTGTACAGTTTTTCGTCCATCTCGCCACTTTTGGGTTATCCTACGCTCTGTTCCATGCCTATGCTGTCGATACACCAAACCGGATCTAGAAAAATGGCGGAAGCAGCGTAATAGTTGTATGCATAACAAATTGCTAATCGGCATGATCTGGATTGTAGATTCTTAATTATTTTTTGAATAGTATGGCTAGTATAGTGTGTACATGTATGTAATATACAGATTAAAATGCATTCTAAACAATTTAGCCGTAAAGATAAATTGTTCACACATCAGATAATAGCAACAACAACTTTAATAATATGAAAGCTATGAACCTACTTTGAGAGTGTTAATTTCATACCTCATGTTGCAAATTGCAGTTTTTAAAATTGTCGAGAGCTGTGAGCTAATAATAATAATACATTTTAACATTAAATTTCTCTTCTGCTTCTTGACCATCTTTCCCTGTGTGCGCATTTTCTTGACAATTATATCCAGAAAATTACAGGTTTCTCGTCCTCCTAACGCTGTATTTAGTTAATTTGGGCACAGCCAACCAGCCCCAAATCAGTAAGCACCTGCACTGCACCATATTGCTTGCCAGTATGCATAACTAATGAGATTTTGTGAAAAACAAAAGCCGAAATTCGTCTTCATCGCCACACCAGTCATTGATCACAGTCATTTTCATTCCATATCCGTCCATATAGCACTTTATTTTTATGGGAAAACGGTCAAAAAGGAAAGAAAAGGATTCATCATACTCGACGATGATGTTGATGATAGTAGAAGAATGAGTGTACAAATTGCACATTCAGTGTATAATTATGCACAACATGTGTTCTTGTGTAATTCACAAGTGAGCATTTATTCTACAAAAATTATGCTGATTTGCTGCTGCTACAGACATGCCTCATTTCGTTTATGGAATTTGGCATTTTCTACATACCATAATATATACATACATTATCAATACACTTAAAAGTCGTTTCCTACCAAAAACCCTTTTCATTCATACATTATTTTTTCAAAAGTATGTATCCCATAGTTTCATCATCACCGCCATTTTACTCGCAGGAACAATGAGAGGTGTAGTAGATCAAGAGATATAGCGCGAGTGACTAACTTTTTTAGCTTAATTTTCTACCAACAGTCATATTGACTATCATTTTTTTGTTCAAAAACACTTTGCAGCTCCTCAAGAAAGAAAGAAAAAACATTAAAAGTTAATTGTGATAATGATAACGGTTGGCTGATGATCATAATTATTACAATGATCAACCGTATCTCATCATCAGCGTCACTATCACCATAACACACACAAAAATGTAGTCAAAAGAGAACGTGTAAATATCATCCGAATTTTCATTTTACAACAATATTATATGCAATCCTTCTTTTTGATATGCAATAACGTGCAAGTTTATTGCAGCCAGCCTGACTTGTGGGCATACCTGAATGAGTATAATAATGTGTATAATCTCTAAACATGCACGTTTGACATTATACGGAAAATATATGCATAAAAAACTATTCATGCATGCATACTCATGCATTAAAAAAAATATTTATCTCTTTGAGAGAGTTGTATGACCAGGTAAATCTTAAAGAAAATGCGAAATGTGCGCGAAAGAATCAAGCTTTTTCTCATCTTTTTTTTTACTTTGATCACCATCACACAACAAGAAGTAAATACTCTTATGATGATGTGCTATTACATTTATTTTCTTGTATGGCTTGTAAAAGTTTTTTTTTCTTTTTCAAAATATTTGAGCATGACAGAGTGTAAGGAGCCACGCCGACGACGTTTTTACTTCAAGCTTTAATGTTTGTTCATGCATTTATGCAAATTGAATTGACATGAAATTCACTTCCAAAAAATTCTTATTTACATAGTCAATATTCTTTATTTATTATTATCATTATTATGATTTCAAAGAAGAAGAAGAAGAGGTTTCAAAAAAATAACATCATATGATCATGTGGAATACTTTTAATCACGCACCTTTGTTATTACTTTATACAAAATTGAAAATTGAAAAATATTTCATTTACATTTCCGTCTGCCCCAACAACAATGACACATGCATCAAAAGAAGTTTATTAAATGTGAGCGTGAAAATCTCTTATAAATTTCTTTTATTGATCTTCTTGCAAAATTAAATATAGCTTGTTAAATTTCAATGATCACATTCCCAAAATATTTAACGCCAGAGGCATTAATAACACTGACAGTTACAGTCGCGAAAGACAACATAAATGAATCATCATCGCCTGTTTTTACTCGTTCCTAAGTCGCTGTGCAAATATTTACTTGCTTTCGTTCGGGAAATTTATCGAAACACTTCAAAACTGTTCCATTTCTTTAGCAATATGGGCTAATGACAAAAGTGTCATAAACAAACAAGATTTTTTTTCTTCACAAATCTAGTCCTCTCTTCAAAATGAACGTTACAATGACAACAACTGTGAGAGAGGAACTGTGCTAAGCTCATAAAACTGGGACCATATTAAAGCTGAAGGAAGTTATTTCATGCCTTTCTTTTTTCTTACTGCACACATTATATACAATCGTCGTCTCTGCTCAGTCCCTTGACGTTCATGATGCTCCTTCAAAAAATGCAAAACGGACGGACGACGGTGAAGGAAAAATTAAAGTCTGTTTGTTGATGTGATAGTCGTGAAGCAATGATAATAAATAAAATAATTGTAATGTATGCTTATACATACTATTACTATGCGACAAGAGAAAATGGAGGACGTTTCTTAATGCTATTTATACGTCGCAGAAGCAGACACCGCATTATATGTCCACTTTTATAGCCTGTCATATCACAGAGTCAGCCTTGAGAATGTAGGTAATTTTACAGCGAGTATATATTGCAATAAGTAAACTGTACTCA
This sequence comes from Sinella curviseta, assembly GCA_004115045.4. Lineage (NCBI taxonomy): Eukaryota > Metazoa > Arthropoda > Collembola > Entomobryomorpha > Entomobryidae > Sinella > Sinella curviseta. Next base: position 9,964,360 of record CM065489.1, read on the forward strand.
CCAACTTAAATCAACATACATACATGGCTGCCAGTGCACACGTACGTGCATCATTCATTTTCTGAAAGCAAAATAAAATCAAGCTGTTCCTTCTCCTCAGGAGAATGAAGAAGGTTCCTAAAGATCTTAAGAAGAATATAAAATGAACCACACAAAAAAAGCATTCGCTATCTGGTCAGCAGCATCAGCAACAACAACAATGACAGCAGCAGCAGCATCATCATCAACCTATCTGAGGTAACAACTATGTAGATACTAAAAACCTGAACTCGACTCAAAAGTCTTCTTATTTTTTTAGACAATCCTTTCATGTTCTTTTGCATCTCTCTCTAGAGCTTATACCTTCTTGTTGTGATACATGAAAAAAAGAGAGGAAAAGATCCTGCCTAGCCTCCTCTATTCTTCTTCTTCGTCTTCTCGTGTCCATCTCCTCTCTAATATTTCTTTGCAACTACATCACCAAATACTCTTTCCGAGAATTGTTAACGCACTCCATTGTAATATTATGGACTTGGACGAAGAAGAAGAAGAGGAGGAGGACGACTACGAGTACGACGACGAGAAAATCGTCATCATCATGATGATGTTGCTCATGTTGATGATCATCATGATTATTATTCTTTTTTTTCTCTTGTCTGCTCATTTGATCATACACGAATGCATGTGTTCAACCACTACATACATGCATACATTTTTAGGCAGAATTCCGTTCAAGATTTGGACTCGAGTAAGTTGAAATGCCTCTTTTCAAAAACCTCTACTCTTCTACACAACTTCACACTCCTCACATATTATACGAAACTGCTCTGACGAACAGGACGAGAGAGGGTAGAAAATAAACACCATGCAACACAACACACTGCTAATGTTGCAGTCAAATGGAGTGAAGCACAATAAAAATGTGGCTATAGAGCACTGATTGCAAACGAGTAAGCTAACTAAACACACTCTTCCACTTGTTTCATCTTCTTCGTCCTCATCATCCTCATGATCATCATCATTGTCGTCGTCGTGGTCATGTTGAGCAACAAAACATTCATCATTACCAAAACATTTTACTTACTTCACTACTTACTAACTTGGACCTATTGGTATATGCATTCCTATTACTTATAAACCTATATATTTTGATGTGCAATACAAATATACTCAAAGAGATCGCACTTGCATTTGAAATAAAAAATGGTGAATAATATGCATGTAAAATTGTGTGCTCGTACATAAAACTGTGGTTTAATGCGTCCCTTTTTGTACCTACGTACAACGTACCTTTGACTTGAAGAGTTAGAGTGATAAGTGGACGAACCAGTGAAAAAAGTTGATTGCCAGAAAAGAGAAATAATAACAATAATCCACACACACAAGGAGCATAATATGATATTATTGATATTTTAAATATATTACATATTACATTTCACGTAAATTAGCTGTTCATCTTGCAAAAAAGAAACACCACCAACCACCACACAGGTTCATTAATGAATAAAAAATGCGAACTTTTTGGCGCACCATAATAAATGACCGTGTAAGTAAGAGGATTGTGTATGTTTTATGATAATATTGATTGATCTTACGTGTCTGTCCACCGTTATTTAAGAATTCATTAGTCACAATCTTCCATCAGTTAGTTACGCTTAATGTTTGATTTTTGTTAAATCGCAAGGTACAAAAGGAATTATTGTCATACCATACCAAAAAAAATAATAATCAACGAAAAAAACCACTACTACTGCTACTACTACTTGTTTTTCATAGTGTGATTTTTCCTGCCGTAAATTGTTTTTTTGCGATGCTGACGTATTTTCACATATTAAAATAACAACAGCATCTCAGCGAGTGCTGTTTAATGACTACATTTGCTAAGTCATTAAATAAATACAAATTCGCCGTCAAATAAAAAGAAAACTTTTTTTTATATTGAAACGCGTGAATCTCTCTCTACCACACATACATATAAACCACTTGAAATATGTATAACGAAGAAATGTTAATACTGAAGAAAAAAAGTTATTATTGTTGTTGAGAATGCTAATGTCGGGCGAATAACGTGTAGCAATAAAAATCCAAATGATGACAATAACTGCACATGACAGGGAAAGAGCGAGCTTACAAAGGTAATCTCTGCAATGAGCATTATTTTTTCAATTGTCGACTGGTGGGCGAATACTGATATTTTGACGTTTTATTGACAGGGTAGACATTTAGATTTGCAATATAAAGTGAAATGAAATTGGCAATGTCTTTTTTTCTAATGATTTTTTTGTTGCTGCATGTCTCTTCGCTGCCGTACATTGTACCCTTTATTTAGCGGAGTTGATGACGACACACAAGTTTTATTATGTGGGCTGGCGAATTTATCGTTCTGCTGAGCTGTAGAAGTGGTTGCTGTTCAATTGTCACAAATGCAGCAAGAATATATTATTATTATTATCATTTGTATTTATAATGCAGACGTCGATTCTTGCTGGTGTCTATAACGTTATCTGCAGTACTTGGAAAATTGTATGATGATGATGATGGTGCGGGAAGTGATCATGATTATAATGATGATCAACAGTGACACATGTTGATACTTTTTAATTGTAAAAAATAATGAAATTGTGGAATAATAGCGTTGGCATTCGCAAACCCATATACACAATACATCATAGTTTATCTACACGATACTCGAACCAACAAATGATAAGTAGATAGATGAATGTATGTAACTTTTTTGTACAAAATATATATATTTTTTGTTTATACTAACGACGAATAATAAAGAAGAAAGTAGCAAGTAGGTAGCTGCGCCACACACAGAGACAGAGAGAGAACGTTCGTGCAATATATGGGGCTATTACCGATGAAGTAAAGTGTAATTGCTGACACAGGATTCTCTTTTTTATTCCTCGTCTTCGACTCGAAGCAGAAGAGAACCGGTTAATCCAAGGAATTTATCTAGATTCAAAACCCGAGAAGCGCTTAATCTAGATCTCCGTAATCTTTTTGTTCCACATTAATCTCTGTAAATCTCATTCCATCGGGGAGACGGAAAAAAAGGAAAACGTTTGCCGTGGAAAAAAATGTGAGATTTTGTTTTCAATTTTGTACATTGTTTTGTGTGTGAGCTAGCCGCTAGCTTTTTTGCATACCATTACCTACTACTACTAGTCGCGTATTTGTGATGCTGCTGGGAGAAGCAAGCGACGAGCGTACATTACTACATGTGCGCCGGAGTAAAAATAATTAAGTACAACAATAATTTAATGAATAATAATAATGATATGGAATTAAAGAGAGAAACCGTATTGCAGCAGCAGCAGTACCAACAACAACCACAGCCACCACTACCACCACTGCTGCTGGCAAAGCTGGCTTCCTACCAAAAATGATTTATTACATCCGTTCTTCTCTTTAAGAAGACGACCCTACACACACACACGCAGTACAATTTACACTTTTCATGAAAGACGTCTTGTTTTCCTCAATAGTTGAGGATTTAATTTTTACGACATAGAAAATTGTTTAAAAAAGCATAAAAGTATTTTACTTCAACCACAACTCACTTATAAGTGTATATAGGTATGTGTTATGTATGTATGCGTAAAAGTGAATCAGTTAAGAATTCTCAAGTTTATCTTTTATCACTCACCTTTCTTTCAATCATCCATTATCCAATACTTGGCTTATACGGAGCTTTCATTAAAAAAGCCAGAGACTTTTACTTAAAAACACGATAAGTGTAATGAGAAGATAATCCCTTGTCAATTTTCATAGATAAAATATAATTAATTACTGACAAAGTGAGTACGCACACTGAAATGTTGCAGGGATATTCAATTTGATTTATTATTTTTAAAATATTAAAAATTTAACTTGTAGCACAAACATCATCCAGATTTTGAGAGACGCACTTTTGAAATAAAATTATTGCACTTTTTCGTACACCACCAATCATAAAAAACGATTGAATGAATTATTAAAAATGAGTTAAAAATTTCAATAACTAGTTAAAACTGATCATTTGAGTAAAACACGTGAGCACACACATATAAGGTGATATATTATTCTTGTATTCCTTTGCTTCAGATTCACCTAAAATGTAATTCATTTAATGTAAAATAAAACGGCGATTTACGAAAAATAGTTTTGTGGATTTTCATGAGTAGCATAAAAAGACCAAGTTAATCTCTTATAAAATCATTACATTTTTTTATTATCTTAAGCAAGCTGAATCTGAGCAGTCAGAGAGTATACGTGCACTTTGCTTAATTGAAACCGACAACAACAATAATCATAATAATATTCGCTAGATCTTGGGTATATAGTAGGCTTCTGTTCAAATCTCACATAAAACTGTCGGAATTGAATTAACAGAGACACTGAATTCCAGGGATGGTAATCCAACAAGTAACGCGACGATGATGATGTGATGATTTAAGTACTGCTGAACCGTAAGCATTAAAGCTTCTCTTTATTTTATTTTCTCTGCGATATCCAGATTCCAAATTGTAACGTCGTCGTAGAGCGCTCGTAAACTCAAACTAACAACTCTTCCATGTACTAAAAGTAGTATTTAATCAGAGAGAGGGAAAGACGAGCCCACCAACAACGAATAGATGGAAGATTACGGAGCATCTATTATAATTCCTGAGAGGATATTCCTATCTACTTAAAAATCCACGTTGGAGCTATAACACTTGCTTGTTATTACAACACAACGATAACGACGACCGTTTTTCTGCTTCTTCTAAACTCTTCAAGCATTATCCCGTAAAATGATTTCAATCCTCGTTAAGCCGGCTCGCTGTCTGTTCCTCTAAAATGCACAGCGCAATGATTTTTTTTCTTCTGTTGAACTTTGACCAAGAAACACATAAAATGACGCATCGACGAAGAGCTTTATAGCGTTCGGCAGGCAAGCAGGCAGTTGAAGTTCCTTTTTTTCTGCTTGTTGATGAAAAAAAATTCGAGGAATTGACTAACTCGTAGGAGTTCGCTTTTTTATTGCAGTAAGGACAATTCACACAGGAACGATAAGATTACAAATTAAACAAGCAAACACTTTGGAGGTATTTTCAGAGATATAAAAGATGCCGTCTTCGCCTTTTTTCCTTTATACTTTTTTTCCCTCTACACACACGTGTGTACTGTTGTGCCTTGAGTTTCTCGAGTGCTTGCGCTTTAACAGCCACAAAAATAAATTTTCTAGTGGGTGGAATAATTATGTTTTCTGTAGTTGCTGCAAAACAAATGAAGGCTGGGATTTATTATGACAAAATGCATGGGATATGCCTCTGCACTCTAGTTAATAAAATTGTTACGATGTCTTTTTTTTCGTCTTCCGAAATAACGAGACGGGTTTCCGTTAACACTGGCTTATGTATATATATTAAAAACAAATTGTTGCATATTAAAGTTAAATGTATATAGATAGTATATTAAATCAGTAGTCACTCAGTCAGATCAAACGATCACTTCGTTGTTTCGTTGCATGCGAATAAAGCATTTCCAAATTCATACAAAAGCTATAATAATAGCAAAACTTGAGAAACTTGTTGCAGCGCGGCGTTCTCTATGTCTATGCGTGTATGCAGGAATGCTGCTTCCTCCAAAAACTCCAGAGAAGCTTCCAAGAATAATTTCCACTGGAACACACTATAATATATTGCTGTCCATGGGACTATAGGCTCATCCTAAAAAGGACTGCCTTCGTGAAACAATGCTGTTTTTCCTCCACTACACGCATTCCACTCCGGGTTTGCGTACACAAGAGAGTCTGCAATGCAACAAACTTGAACTTGCCAAGCAGTCGGCGCTAATCCATGGTGAAATATATAACAAGTTTAATTATTCACACGACATTCAATTAACAAGTCTCACAGGCTACAGACTAAATAAATGTATATATGAATACACAATTACTACGTCTGAGTTTTAAAAATTGAGTATTTTTTTCAAAACAACTAAAAACCGAGCTGCCTTTTTCTATTGTACTGAAGGGCAAAACATTTAGGTTGAAAACGCGCAACAACGGCAGCAGCCACCTCTCTTCAACACTAGATCAACAATTCAACTAAAGCTATTGCCCGTGGAAATAATGTAGGCAAGACGGCGAGCATGATAGAAAAGCATAATGTAGTCAACCACCACCTTTCATTACAAAATGTAAAGGTCTGTCATTGCATCTCTGTTCATGTTTCAAGTCAACGCTGCTGCATATGCACGCATATACCTACATGATCATCATTCTCATGAGGTGGAAGACACAACAATATTTTACGCGTTTTACATCTCTACATGTACGTAAGTAACGAGCATATCAATTCGTAAAAGTTTTAAAGCATCATCAGTATCATCAACGGCATCCTCCACCATGCCAGGCAGCATAATATTTTTCCTTGTACACATTAAAAGCTTGAGGCTTTTACAAAAAGGATCAACTATCAACTATAAACCGAGTCGAGTGAAGTCTCACATGAAACACACAACTCAGAAAAAACTCACCCTCTCTTGCCAATGCATTTTTTCGTTATAACGCGTTTATCAACATGTATTATTATTGCAAGGCATATTGGACAGAGATGGCTCGGCTGGGTTCATTATATTATATCAACGAACAAACCAACACCGCCGCCACCACCACCAACTTCTAAACAACACAGAGTTTGTTTGTTGCTTTAACAGAGCAGCAGCAGCATCATCCCCACAAAAAAAATTCATGTGTGTCGTTAGTCGTTATATTATTCAAGTTGAAGAAACATGAACGTTGTCGGTATAGGAACAGCACATTGTTCCTGTTCTCTTGTTGTTGTAGTCACACAACATAGCACATTGGTAATTTGGACATATGAAGAAGATAACTTTACCTTTCTTTCAACTTTATCAGCAGAAGAGAACCTGAGGAATGAAAGGCAGAAGAGGAGCAATGTTGAACAAAAACTTTACTGACAATGAGGGAACGAGAGAGAGCCTCTCCGCATTACTTTTTGAAATTTTACTTCTCTCTGTAAAGTTTGTAGCCGTATTGTTGTGTCATGCAGTGCTTACCAGCAGCAGCACATATTCTTTAAAATGTATGTAGGTATGTATTTTTATTATAAATATACTCATATGTAGAATTCGAATGTACGTATTACACACATGTGCATATATGTATATGTATATATTGGACTGCTTAACAAAGCTAAATGGCGTATTGCTGGCGTCTCAAGACACCAAACTGATATATAAGACGTGTAAGTGTATGAGATTCGTTCGTTAAGATGTGGATAATGCCGATAATGCTAATGCAATTTGACTGCTTGTTTTTGTTCAAGATTCCAGTTTTCTTGAATACAATGCACAATACTCCATCTGTCTTTTTCTTTCAATCTATTATACAGAATATCGCTCTGATGCCATTCACTACTGCTACGTACTTTATTTTCCATTTTCTTCAAAGATCTCCACTAAAACTTCAATGGAATTTTGTACACTAGATTGTCTTGTACTTTGAATCTTTCAGCTCACACAGCAGATTCGTATATATCTGCATGTTTACTACTTTTATTTGTTAGCTCTGTGTTTTCTATCTGTTATAGTTAGTTATTTGGCTTATTCGTAAAAGGTATCTCTGATTGCTTTACACATTGGAATGGAGCTTGGACGAAAAGGTGTTTTGTATGGTGGAGAATTCAAGCATCGCTCATTTCTTCTTCTTCGTCTTGAAAGGTACAACAGCATCCCTTGACGTAGAGTTGATTTTGTTATCCTTCGCATGACGTTAGACAAAAACGGACAGCGACAGCCAGTCAAACTTCATGAAAAGCAGGGATGTACACAAGTACATGCATAACACACATCGAACAAATATTTTATTGCTGTGCATACATAAATGAAGAAAAATGTATTTAAAATTGTATAGGAACATGCCTACGTACGCTCGTTCGTTGTTCGTACTACTGTAGCGTGAGATGTGGATTTTAAAAACTCATTCCGTTGTTGTTGCATCTTGAACAACAAACGACATCATGGCCAATGCACCATTGCATCTTCAAGTCATTCGAAACGAAGACTGAAGAAGGAGAACATTTTTGGCTGTCTGCAACATAATCACAAGATATCCTTAACGTATGCATACCTACATTTATTTCCTGAATAGGAACAGCAGCGCACAATAATAATGTCCATGTGTGCAACATGTATGTATGCTCTTGTTTATGATATACATATTCTGCACTTTAAAGACGCAAGTAGGTATACCCTAATAATATGCTTATATCTTTATTGCCCATATTCAAGCTGAAAAATATTTTTTACCACGCACGGATTGCAAAGGAACGAACTGAAAATGTTCAACAAGTAATGTAATACGAGAAACAGATCACCTTGTAGACTACCCTTTTGTAAAAAAAAGTGTTTACGCACATGTCTGTGTGCGTTGCGTATGAAAAAAATAAAGATAGTGGGCACACATATAATAGATATATTGTACGTGTTGCATAAATGAGTGTACACACATAAATCACAACTAATATGCACATTGTCCATTAGTATGACTTGATAATGGATGGATTGCAATTTTCTCGCTTTTACGTACGCCAGGTATGACTTTGAAAATGCCAAAGTTATCATAATGATAATTAACTGACTTAACGCTAGTAAAAAACCTTTCCTTAACAATATTAACTAACACAACAGCAAAGATGAAGAGTTGGTAATATAAATCAAACTAAATGATAATATGCTAATTTTATGCGTAGCGCTTATACCAAAATACAACATGGGATAAATATCGGTACGAAAGTGTTCTTGCTGTATGAAGTAAATACAAAGTAAAGAGCGAACAATGTTTGTTGAGTGCCCTAAAAAACTAAAGGGAATGAGAAGGCAGTATCAGCATCATCATCATCGTCATGACTATATAGCATTGCACCGGCAGCAACCACCACCGACCAACCTCTAAAACCAAAAGTAACCGCTGCCATCACCTCAAAAACACAAAAACGGACATTGCACACACAAAGACAACTTTGTACAACTCTACAAGATTATTACCTGTATCTACCATTAACAACAGCAATTGTTGAAAGGCGAAGTTTTTCTGTGTGTGTGTGGAAAGCTGTCCATTTTTGTATTTGCAACAAAACTGAAAACAACAGCACAATCCTTACAAAAATGTGTTTGAGAGGGTGCGACCTAACCATGCCAAATTAACGTATTCTTGGAGTCACAGTATAATTGTTTTATTTTTTTGTAAAAGAATGCAAAGAAATGTTCGGGTTACGTGCTTTTGTATGTAATTCCTAAATACTCCCACATACCGAAACTATCATCATCTTGCGACATGATGATGTTGGTAGTAAATATTTCCAAGATACATACATTTTTTTGTCATGAGAATGTGAATGGGAAGCAGCATTATTACAGTTGTGTATTGTAAAACAACGTGTTACTTCACAAGAAGAGGATTGCAGTGTTCATTATCTATCAGGGTTTTTGTGTTTTTTGGCCGATTATATCATCTCCGACGTCGTAACTCACTTGATGATACCAATAAATCGCGACTATGTAGAAAGATGCACCCATGTAGCCAATGCAAAACTTGAACAATACGACAACCTTTGCTCTTCCGTGTTTGAAATTCTTCTTGCGAGATGCGAGAGAGAGAGAAAGAGAGAAATATATGAAGTGAGAAAGAAATCCGCCCCTTCTTAAACAAAAAAAAACTTCTTGAATCATGCAACAACGTATGCATGCATGCTCCTTCACTTGCCTATAAATGGCTTGAATAATTTTATGACTACGGCTCACCACTCTCTACGCTGTCTACTGTGTCTAGTCTGAATACATTTCCCTCCATAATATTATGCATTGCACTTTCAAGATCACTTTTTTCGTCAAAAAAATAAGCGGTGTCTTAAAGTGTCATTATAAATTCTAAATGACTTGTAAACGATTCTGCCTGCGGAGATGTGACTACTTTTTTAAGAGAAAAAAAGTTAACTAGTTATTTACGATCGAATATTGCCATTTTCAGCCTGGAGGCAAACGAAAGGCAAAAGAATAAATATGTGCATAGAATTTAGCGAATATGCCCTTTTGTACAAACAACGGAGATTTCATCGTTTTTTTTCTTTTGTCGAGAGAGAATTATCTGATCAGTTTATCGTAAATAAATTAATTACTGCAGAAAGCGGATAGATTGAAATCTTCCATGAGGACAAGAACATCACAACCGAAACTGCAACTGCTTCAACATTTTTGTGAACAGGTAAACATTTTACATAGATATACTACACAGAAGTAAGACAAGAGTGCTATGGCCCCTCTGACGATAATATATCATATTGTTCTAAGTTTTTTTTAAACCGACAACTGATCATGCAATGTGAACTTGAATTCTAATGAAGAGGTACAATATTATTATTCCCTTTTACCTGTTTGAAATCAGAAAATGTTCATAAAAAGCCTTTTTTTATTCAGAGGTCTTGTTCAGCTTTCGCTTCGCCTCGTTGTATGTGCTTGTGTTGTCGTGGGCTTTATATATACTCATTCTGAACAGCAGAAGAGCTTAACTAGAAAACTACACTTGAGCAGTCCCAGCATGAATATTTTTACCTATATAGCGTACCTTATATAGGGGGCGGCTGTCTGCAATAGGCTAATATTATTAATGTTTGTTGCGCCTTTCAGAAATCTCTTTACTTTTCTTTTTCTCAACTCGGGGCGATATAATAAATAATTTTTACTCGTACACACCTTCTTTTCTCTCCACTTTTCAGGTATTGTGCCTGCCAACAGTACAATGCAGCCTCCTGCCCAAGTATCGCTGCTGCGCGGTACAGGTTTGTCATAGATAAATGTGCATGTAAACTAAATTCCTTTACACTGCATTACCACATATAATAGAAGTTAGCTTCACAAAGCCGTGTGTGTAATGCCATTTGACTACATAGGAAATTCAAAATGCATTTCAAGAACCTGAATTTAGTTTATACGAACCTTCCCTGATTTTATTTATTTGCTTATCGAAATCGAATTAAATTCTGGTCAATGACAGTGTAAATGTAGCTGCATGTGTAATGTTCAACAGAGAGTAACTATGTTTCTAATAAAACATTTTTTTGATTTTTTTAAAGTATCTTTTTGGGGTTGTGAATGACTTGTAGTTTAGACGTGCATGTGCCTACTTTGAAGAATGACTTTGCATACACATCGAGTGGTTACGGCAATTTAAGGCAACAATGAGACAGTGACATAATGAATTGCTAACTGTTACAGAGCAGACAATTCTTCATCCGTTAAAAGACAAAGACATTCGTCATAAAAAGAATAACAACAGAGAGCTGCATATATTTGAATTATATTTCAATGTCCACTCCACTCCACTACTGACTCTGATTGCAGGTTCAACTCATTTTTTAAACACGCAGCGTCCAGTTTAAAGCATCTGACGTGTTCGTTGCAACTTGACTTGCTGCATATAAATGCATTTTTAGTTAACTGCAATTTCTCAATTTTGTTCAGTAGGCTGAGATGACGTTAAAAATAGTAATCCTATAGAAACGCCATACGCGAAAAATCGGAGCATGCTTGCATCTCGAAGATAAAATGCTTACTCATATTTGATAGGTAGTGATACACGCAAACTACCTATGTAAAAACATGATTTTATGGTCGCTTACACCACCGTCTTGTCCTTTTCATAGTTTCGCAGTTGTTGTGTTGTTGTAGGACCATTTCATAAAATACAACACGATTGGATGAAAATGCTTCGCAGCAACCTGTATAATATTAAAAGAATATTATTTTCTATTATATTTCTAATGCCTGTATATGAACTGTATCTGTCGAAAGAGAGAGAGAGGAGAGAAAAAAACTCAAAAGAAACCGGGGCACATTAGAAGTTATGATAGGAAGGCTGGTTTTTATGAAGGAGCATGAGAACAGGCAAAACAACAACGGAGTGACGACGATAATGGTGGTGTGGTGTTGCTGGTGTGTATGTAACGCCAGCAATGTTTTAGTCTCTGGCCCAAACTTTATTATTATTATATCACGAACATGAGCCACGAAACAAAACAAAGTAAGACGGAGATGAACACGAACGGGAATAAGAAAGAAGTAGAATAAAAAAGGATGATGATGATGGTGAAAAAGAAGATGATGATGAAGACGAAGAAGAACAAGAGAGGTATTTAATTCTATTTCACTGTCCGCAGGGCCAGTTGTTGGAAATGTAATGGTGAGGAAGGGATGAAAAACCCATTGCATTGGTTGCTCTCTCGCCTGTTTGCCTGCTCTTCGTCATTACCGTCATATAAAACGCGTAGTAAAGAAACCAGACATTGTTCGTTAGATTTGATAGAGAGAAAACGATGCATCTTTCCCCCAAGCAGGATTTTAAGCTGGATATTATATTATACACACGAGGAGAATTCAATGGAAATAGTGTTGCTGCTATATAATTATTACCTATACGTTATACCCCATTGTAATATCATGTTATTCATAATGTATATTTTTCTGATATGAATTGAAAGCAGAGTTTATATTTTATATATGCGTATATTATGAACGTTTTCACGTACGGATATATATATGTATTTATTTTATGAACAGGAAAAAAACATTATACACGAAAGACAAATGCATTTTGGGTTTAAACATTCCATACTTTTTTCGTGGCACTCATTTTATAACAAGTTGTGTGAGTTGCTGCTTTTCATATCACTTTTATGAGATGAGGATCGACCACCTTATCCACGTTGTGTAACCAAGAAGACCCTGCCACTATACACTTTTTGTTCCTATCAAACACACGCAGAGGCAGTGTACCCCAACATAACAGAGTGAGAGAGAGAGAGAGGAACCTTTTTCTAAGTTAACTTGGATATATTCTGAGGGTCACAAAAAATACTCCAGTCATCCGGCCCTTCACGTTGCTTTCGTTCGTGTATGTAGTCTGATCAGGATGATGATTGCGGGGGGTGAACCACTGTGTATTCAACAATATGTGCATTTGAGGATAATTTGGAATACCATTCCATTCAACGAAAATTACTATCGGATATTCTGTCCGTCCGACCCTTTTCTCTCCTGCGCTGTAATAGAGGCTCAAAAAATACTCATTTGATACAAAAAAAATTGTATATAGAGAAGTGGAAAATATTGTGTTGCAACCATTTAGAGAGCTATCAAGCTGAAGGGCATAATGGTAATGCGTCATATAATAATAATAAAGAAAAATAGTTATTATTTTGGAGCTTCATTGAAGTTTTAATGCGAGATCCGAATTGTATTTTTTTCAATCAATAGACATCGAATATACCTAGGTTTTTAGGTACACTGTTTTGTATGAATGTCGCATACACACATTTCCATACGTGCACGTACCATACAGACAACCATTCTTACATCTAAATGTGTATCAGTCAGTAGTCCTTGTAGCTTGGTTTACAATTACAATTGTTATACGAAATTGGTTCTAGAGATAGTTCCCAGAGGAGAGAATAAATCATGGAAAATGAAAGCATATTGACACATTATCCTTCTGGATATCCATGCTGGAGTTTTTTGTTCGAGACTTTTTTTCAAAGTTCAATTTTATTGATTTATTAAAAGTTAATGATAAAGATTTGAATTGAAGAAAGGATAAATAAAAAAAGCAAAAGCGAATAGCGTCATCGCATTCTTCCCCTGCTGTTCATATAGATTACAAGTTACTAAACTACGCAGTGCTGACGTAAAAATGCTATTTTCGAGACAAGAACAGATTTGTATGAGAACCATCCTAAGGATAGGCATTACAATTAACTTGTAGGATTAACATCGGATTTAGACTAATGCGAACATATGTGAGGCTGGCTGGGGCTCTCTGGTTTCTATTTTAAGATTTAACATAAAAATGAAACAAGACGTGAACGTAAAAAATGTAACGCGTTGTTACGTCCACTTCCAGTAAAGAACTCGTTCATCATCCTAAATTGATGTAGATGCAATGCGTGGAAGAAAAGTCCCTCTCTCTCTCTTGTAGTAGTGACGGATGAAACAGGATATTTTTAGAGAGAAAAAGCAAAAAAATGTGGGTACTTTATTATGCGATGAAGGGACGGGTGGTTTATGTCGGCCTTCTGCGGTTCCTCTAACGTTACATCTACACATAATATGTTTGCCACTCGACACATACATACATACGAGGAAACATGTGGGTACAAGGCAGTGGTTCCTTGGAGTGATGTCTTGCGTTTCATTTTCTTTCTATTTATATTTTTATGCATCACCGAATTTGAAGACCTACTGTCATTTAATGTTTCTTTACAGAAAGGCAACTTCCTCTTTCACTCCGCTGAGCAAACCACAAAGGATCACTTTTTGAGGGCTTTTATGCTCAAACGTCCAGACGTATTATAGATTCCCATTCATTTGGTTTGTAAATGCAATAGTTCAGCAGCAACCCGTAGCCATTTTACTCCAGGAACATGAACGGATGTTTATCGGGATGGAAGGAACCTGGAGTGATATTGAACATGTATGCAGACGAAATACGTGTGTCCATTGTATAACGTCACTAAATGCTGACGGTGGTGGTGGTGATGATGAAACATCATATACACACGGCGCACCGAATACAAAAGTTGCTGGAAAGAATGAGTGAAATGAACAAAAACCTTTTGTGTAAATACTTGAGAAGCAAGTCATCATAACACACCAAGGTTTACCTTCAGGTTTGGAAACATGTGCCTGATGCCAGTGGTGACCAATAATAAATATTTGTACTCTTTGGAAAATATCGGATTTTATTTTAAATACAGTATTACATCGCATACAACAAAGATGTATTTAACAAAATATTATCGGTATATTAAAATATGCTATAAAAGTAATGAAATATAGAATATATGTATTGTAATAAATAATTTTACATCGACCACGACGATAATACGAGCACGATCAAACGGAAAAGCATGTAGCCTCTGCTTTTACCACTTCGTCTTCGACATGAATGCACCCCTATTCCACTTTGTTCCTCTGAGAAATATCGTACAATATCTGTAATATTTCATTACGCTGACAATTACTATTCTTGTACAAAATCAAGAGAGAAATTCTTTCATATAAATGAGGAGGAACGAACGAGAGCGCACTATTGTGCCATGTAGACATTTTCTAAACCTTTGTATTTATTATCATCATCGAGGAAAAATGCACGACTTGAAATATGCTGCTCAACATAGCACACAGACTGCACTCACTCACTCGCTCAAGCCAGCACAATAAAAATCTTTTGTAACGCCGTATAAAGGCATTGTTATTATTATAGAGAAACCAGCAAGTATTTATTTAATGACACTATTAGGCTTTCCGGGTTGCTCCTTTCAAAAAATATTTATGAAATGACTATCTTCCTTCTCATCTTCAACCTTGTCATCGCACCACAAAAAAGTTATGGTCATGACTGAGACTCTGTGAATGAGCACGATCACACACCGTTCTTTTGACTGAAGGTGTTTTCAACATTTCAAGAGTAAAAAACTAATAATAATAAAAACAATAATAATAACAACAATAATGTCGTATTCATTCCATCAGTCAAATAAATAAGATGCAAGATGGACAGTGTGGCAGAGAGTTGAAATCATAGCAAATCTCAAAGTGTAACAATAGCTTGTATTATAATGCATTTTACGGTGATGTGAGGCAATTTTTATTAACGTGTTCTGAACTTGAAATGCTCGATTTGAGAATGATTGTCGTGACGACAGGAAGAAGTCAAATTTTCAAACGTAAACTCACCATATTTCACTGTAGGGGTACGGATGTACTCACACACACAAGCAGAGAGAGAGAGTACTTATTGCATGTATATGTGTTGTGCATGAGAAGAAAAGAAATGACGAATGAGACACATAAAACTCAGCATGGACTTCATTGTTCCGAGAAATCTAAAAAATGTGAATAAAACCGCTTGCTGCTGCTCCGGAGTTGTTGAGAGAGATGATGTAATCTGAAGCAGGAAGGAAAAGGTAAAACCAGCAGGTATGTACGTATTGTATGTTCCCATGTTACATTTCTTCACAATGGAATTCTCAAATTCAATGTCAAAGGCATTCCCCTATTAAAATGTCATAAAACTTTTCGGTATTCAGCTTTTCATCCCCATTAAATCATAAAGTTATCTTCTGTCCATAAGAAAAGAAGGGTATTCATTAGGTATGTAGGCATGTACATATTAAAACGAAATTGTGGACAAATTTTTTAATGAATGAGCTATTGTGTAAATCTGTAAAGCCGGCGTTGAGAACTCAAATTGCAGCATTTGATTTAAAGAAATTGCCGACAACGAGAAAGATGCCTCCTTTAATTACTACGCTATCTTTCCCCCGTCCGTCTATGCCGTGAATCTAAAAAAGTATATCATCTCTCGCTTGTTGTTTTTTGGTGCTACGGAGGAACGCGAGGTGTAGAATTGCCAATATATCATTTGCCTCTACACATATTTGATTTTTACCTACACCACTCGCACAACAACCAACTCTTAGGAAAAGGGTTGCATATTTTCAGCTAGCGAGCGGAGAGAGAGAAGGGTGACCAGTTTCTTCTTGTGTCGGCTTTTCTTCTTGTCGTTATTTGTTGCTAATATACGTCATAAAATAATGGATGCCTCGTTCGGTAATTGTAATAAACCATAGCAATGTATTACATTAAAAGTGTACAGGACAACTTAAGTCGACGCGACGTCGTTGCACCAGCTACAGGGAAAATACATACATACATACACACAGATAGAGCAAGTCAGGCAAGAATCCTCTTTCTTCTTCGGGTAAAGTATTTTTGACTCTGTGGTAATAATATGTACAAACAACAACAACGTCAGCTTTTGGAACAATGTAAATGAGTTTATATGTAACAGAAAAGTAAACTAAACTAACTCTCAAGAGCATCATGCATTATTGTAGCGGAGTAGTACACCAATAAATAAAGAGCGTATAGTGTTCGCCAACAATAAGTCAGTTATAATGGGTCACTCCATGCATTCCATTGCACTTTCGTTGCATTGTACCAGCCAGTTTACGATATAAAGTGGCAATAATGTATCTCTACTACCTACCCATTTATCTACCTAGCTACCCATCCATCTGATATTTCATCTTTTCAGCTTAACAATAAAAGCTGCTCATAAGCTCTTTTCCCTTTGCTTTTTCTTCGTCTTCGTCGTGCCTGCTTGCATGGACTTGTCTTAAGCGATGCAACATGGTCAAAGCAGAAGATGCAACGAGAAGATGAACAAGAAAAAAAATATATAAAGACCAAGACGACGACGGCACGGCACGGCGTATCTTGCTCAAGAAGAAGAGTGAGTGCTGTGGTGGTGGACTCTCTCAAGTGAAATAAGTCCGATGCCGATGATTAGATTACAGCACAAATATTATCCATATACTCACCTTTACAATTTTAAAGTGAATTATAAAACATATATTACGTCTTTAAGCCATAAAAGTGGTTTATAGAAGTCTTGTAAAGTATGTATATATGGCACAGATTCATATGTACAGCTTGGGCATGTAGACGGATTACATAAAAATGGAGTACCTACACAGAATTCAAATGCGTAGAACAAGAATTTGTCGCTTGTATAATATTATAAGTACACATAGAAAAACTTGCTAAAGATTTGTACAACTAATATTGTTCATCACCGTGATGAACATGAGCTTATACTATATGGGTTTTCTCTGTTTCCCAACGTGTCCAAAGTACCAAGTCGTCCACTACACCGTAAAATAATATCCTTCCTTTTCACGTCTCGACAGAACATGAAGACTGGTCAAGTATTTTAAGAAGGATATTACCTCCTGTCTAAAAGAACAGTCGTCGACATGAACACAGATGGGCGCACAAACATGCAACTTGAAGGTACAAACATTTTCAAACTCCTTGACTTGCCTCAAAGATTCACTCACTCTCGTCCAGAGGATGCTTTCAATCTATACAAATCAACAGATGCAAGCAAAGGGGTTTCTTTATAGTTTCAAAAAAGTCGTATAAAAGAACAATACAATATTTTTAGTAAATGGAATAATAACGAGTAAATTGCCAATCATAGCCATCAACGGATGGTCACGGTCAAAAAACAAAAAGTGAAACTATTCTTCATTTAATTGTTTCATTATTATTATTATATTTTACTGATAACGTGGCTTTTATTGCGTTACTTACTTTTTTAGAAAGTAAAATGCTGCATGGACGGATGGATTGGCAGATAAATGCAAGCATGGCTTTTACTGTTACTGGAGGAAAGAATGAATGCAGTGCAATAAAACGGATAATACCTACATATTTCAATGCGCTTTTTATCTATATCTTATGTGTCCGCTCGCTAGTAGTAAAATCTTTTTTACTCATTCTCTCCATTATACTCACTCACGTTGTAAACGTAAATGTTACTCTGTGAGTAAAATGTCCTGATTACTTTCCAGACTTTACTTTAAGAAGAAGAAAAACTTTTTTATGTTTTACCATCATTTCTTTTTGCTATTTTTTTTCTTCTTTGGTATTTTAGTGGTATTATTAACTGGTAACTAGCAGACATATTGTTTGGTCTCCCATGATAATATTTTATATGGGTATATAATATGTTAGATACGGCAAAATATTATATAGTGCAAGAGTTAAGTAAATGTTTTTTTTATTTCATTTTACTTTATCAACAGAGATAGAGCGAGTATAAGTGCGAAAGATGGTTGAATGCCAGTTTTATCATCGAGAAAAGTAAGATATTACCATTTCATCTGGGTTTATTAGCAGCAACACTTACATTTCAGATTGAGGAAAGGATGGAAAAATGTAGTGTGAATCCATTACATTATTATGCAATAACAGGAGAGAAGACATTATATTTGAATCATAATAACATTTTTCATAGGTTTTTAAGGATTATATACTACTGCTACTACTACTACGAATTATATTATCATCAAGTAAGTCGAGAAGAGTAATACAATAGGGAAGAGCAGTAGTGGAGAGTTTCAAAAATGGTCATTTTATACATTTCTTATTTATTTATTGTTAAAGGAAAAGGCCAAAGTACTAAAGTTGTAATCGGAGGACGACCACGGCAGTGATTGCACACTTCACTTGTTCTTGTCTCTCTCTCTCGCTGGCTCTCCGCTCCTACTTTGTTCGGCTATTGAGGCTGTTAGCAAAGCCGAGAGAGAAAAGACAAAAAGGAGACGAAGAAGAGTTTTTTAAGGATGAACGAAGATAATGTGGATTCATGTAGGTATGCAGATTCAGCAATTCGTCTCACAATTACATTTCAATATATAATGCACATTATCTAAGAATATTTTATATTTATGTATGTATGCTTTTGTGTATGTGCGATTGTAAACGGATTTCTCCTTCTTCTTCTTGCGGTAGTGGTGGCGGTGGTGGTAATGGCAGACAAGAAGAGCAACTACTTTTTTTCTCTCGTATTTTACTACTACCATCCAAACCATCATCGCTACTCGATCTGCTGCTGAGCACTAGCGACTGGATTTTTGATGGGTTTGATGAGAAATGTTTGAGAGCACCACTACTACTACTACTACGACCACTACTACCACCACCAGTTTGAAGGAAAATAAAAGGAAAAGATTACGTAGAGAAACGTACAGCAAGTTAGTTCAGTGAGTACAAAAGTTTTTAGTTCAAGTTTAAGTGCATCCCATAAAACTTGATAAAACATTCATAACATGGCAATAATAATATATGTAATGGTACTAGTACATGGAAAAAATGCATGAGAGACCAGCAGAAGCAAACGGGCAAGCAGACCAGAAGAAGAAAAAAAAAGAAGTAAAAAACCCCAAGAAACATTTCTGCTCTTTTTGCTGCTGCTGCTGCTCTTCGTTTGTACAGCTCACTATTTTTATTGTAAGAAAGTAATGCTATGCCAATAATCACAGTGACCTTAGCAAACAGAGAAAAGAAGACCAAGTAGCACTGAGAAAAAAGGCAAAAGTGACTGACTCTCTGTGAATTTGGAATTGTACGTATTTATGTGTGCGTCTATATAGTAATAATAATGTATCAATATACTAACTTGCCATCCATCTTTCTCTCTCTCTCTCTCCCTCTTTCATTCTCGTGTCGTCGTTGTTGTCCATGTTCAACTAGTATTAAATAACTTGCCATATTGCTTATATATTATTGAACAAGTTGTATTATTATTAAAAAAGTGAACAAAGTTTTTCATTCCCCAGAGGAGCGAGTGGATAGAGCGAAAGAGAGCTAGAGAGAGAGAGATTTTTATTGGGGAGAAGTGTATTGCTCCGGGTGGTTTTCCTTCAAGTATCATTATTTAAGTGTAGTGGACAACTTTCTTGCCTTTTGCTCAACTTGCTTGCTTACCTGTTGTTCATTTCATTGTTGTTGTAACAAACAACTTACCAGCTGGCCTTTATCCTTTATATTATATCATGATGATGATGATGCCTAATGTTATGCATAATATTTCCTTCTCTCTCTCTCACTCTATCCGCCTAATAAATATCATGCACAGTGATATGTAAACTTACACATAAGGCATGAAATGGAAACTCCTCAGCAGCAGCCTCCGCTCAGCCTAGGCTCACGACACACCGAAGAAGAAGAAACACTGGCAAAATAAGCTCTGGTGAGGAAATAATATGCACCCTTTCTTTTTACCTTTATGCCTACGTAACGAAAGTTATATCAGCTCTCGGACTCTGACTCTCTGGATGGATGCATGTTTGCATGCAATCAAGCAAGAATTCTTGGCCAGCAAAAGCTGTTTTTTTCCTTTACTCCTTCTTTTATTCAAGTCGGGAGAGAGAAACAGTCAACATCAGCAACAGCAGCAGCAGATACCTGCGTGAAGGAATAATAGAAGCAAAAATAATATTATTATATGAGTAAACTTTTTTTACATGAAAGCAAGCACACCACCACCACCAAATAAAATGTAATATAAGCTTACCTTCTTCACTTTTTTCATTGTTTTTTTTCTTTCTCGCTCACTCACTCTTCTGTGTGCTGGTAAACTTCTATTCAAGAGGGCCAACAACAACACAGAATAATATTATGGATGGAGTGTCATGTTTTCTGGCAGGTTTGCATGTATGTAAACTCCCTAAACTTGTCTGTGTTTACTTGCTCACACCTTTCTAAGGTTTTTAATTTGCCGATAATATAAAATAATATACTCATGAATACGAACCTCCTCTTTCGCTCTTTCCATTTTGATCTTGCATGACTTAATATACACTCACTCACCACACCACCACCACCACCACTAACTTATGCATTCAGTCAGTAAGTCAATTTCATTACTGCCTTATTCGCTTTTACCTCTCATCTTATTGTTATTTTGCCCGAATACATCATCGTCAAATTCTAGTGCAGGAGCTGTAGTAGATGAAGGCAAGGGAATTGAAAGACAAGTCAGAAAAAAGAGAAATAGACAACAGAGAAATAAGAGCGAGAGAGAGAAAGAGAATGTAAGAGAGCGATACACTATAAAAAGCGAGTAGCCAGCCACCTTCTTTATTTTTCTCTTACAAAGTTACAATCACTATGCATTATTCCCTGTAAAATTATCTCATTATTGTTGGCGGTGCTTGTTTTATGTTTTAGATACAACACCAACAACATGTCTGAAAAAAGTCGACTCACGACGACGACGAGGAAGCAGAGAGGATGATGCTGGTGAAGAGAGCAAAAGAAGAAGAGGAGATGATGATGACCACTACCGCTTTTGCTCTCTTCAGCCATCATTAATGGATATTATAACTGGTAGCTGAGAATGAACGAGCACCTCTCGTTTTATCAGCAACCGAAGCAGTGCTACAAGTCAAAGAAACCAACGTTGTTGTTGTTGTATTCCTTTTTTGACTGGAATCACCAATCGACATCACTGAAACAAACTGAAGGAATGAACGGAAGATGGGCATTTTCTCTGAATTTTCTCACGGCTCTTCCCATACAGCTTTGTTTCAGGATGAATATATAAAGCGTTTTTGTGGAAGGAAGACGAGTCAGAGAGAGAGGAAAGGCTTTACTATTTTCATGAAAAATGTTATTATTGCATATTATGTATATTATTCGATAATATGCAAGTTCATATTTCTCTAGAGGGCTAGATAGACACATACGCCCTAATCTTTGGCGGTGGTATCTCCAACACCTTCTAAATAGAATCTTAGCGCCTGGACAGGCTTCTTCTTCTCAAGCTATACATCATCATCATCATCAGCAACAATAACACAAGCTCATACAAGAGTGCCGCTTCTGTTGCCCTAACGCGGATAATGATTCTACTAGGGATGCCAGCTGGCTACGCTCAGCAAATTTATTAATTATCATTCCCAAACATGGAAATCGAAAATCTGTTGAGTTAAACGTATAAATGTCTCAGTGTGCCCTCGATGTCGGTATTTGTTTCCGCAGCTGCATATCTCAGAATAGATACAATGCCCTGCTTCACGCATTTTACACCATCTCAAAATATGACCCATTCCCATATCATTCCTCCCCAGCATATCAAACCTTTTCAGTAAGTCTCCAACTTTTCCCAGCATACGTCCTATATTTGCAAACTTGAGAATGGGCACCTGCATTTAGAACGGGCACCTGCATTTAAAACGGGCACCTGCATTTAGAACGGGCACCTGCATTTAAAACGGACAACTGCATTTAAAACGGGCACCTGCATTTAGAACGGGCACCTGCATTTAAAACGGACAACTGCATTTAGAACGGGCACCTGCATTTAGAACGGACACCTGTATTTAAAACGGGCACCTGCATTTACAACGGGCACCTGCATTTACAACGGGCACCTGCATTTAAAACGGGCACCTGCATTTACAACGGGCACCTGCATTTACAACGGGCACCTGCATTTAAAACGGGCACCTGCATTTAGAACGGGCACCTGCATTTAAAACGGGCACCTGCATTTAGAACGGGCACCTGCATTTAAAACGGACAACTGCATTTAAAACGGGCACCTGCATTTAGAACGGGCACCTGCATTTAAAACGGACAACTGCATTTAGAACGGGCACCTGCATTTAGAACGGACACCTGTATTTAAAACGGACACCTGCATTTAAAACGGGCACCTGCATTTAGAACGGACACCTGTATTTAAAACGGACACCTGCATTTAAAACGGGCACCTGCATTTAGAACAGGCACCTGCATTTAAAACGGGCACCTGCATTTAGAACGGACACCTGTATTTAAAACGGACACCTGCATTTAAAACGGGCACCTGCATTTAGAACGGGCACCTGCATTTAAAACGGGCACCTGCATTTAGAACGGGCACCTGCATTTAAAACGGACAACTGCATTTAAAACGGACAACTGCATTTAAAACGGGCACCTGCATTTAGAACGGGCACCTGCATTTAAAACGGACAACTGCATTTAGAACGGGCACCTGCATTTAAAACGGACAACTGCATTTAGAACGGGCACCTGCATTTAGAACGGACACCTGTATTTAAAACGGACACCTGCATTTAAAACGGGCACCTGCATTTAGAACAGGCACCTGCATTTAAAACGGGCACCTGCATTTACAACGGGCACCTGCATTTACAACGGGCACCTGCATTTAGAACGGGCACCTGCATTAAGAACAGGCACCTGCATTGAAATACGCATTGAACTATAGCTATGCTATAGCTCCCAAAATACAGCGACACCTACTGGGTGATTTTGTAACTACTTCAAGCTATTCATTCTTGTAGTTCATATATTTGATACTGGGGGCGTCTCAAAGTGAGGGCGGCTTTCGGAAACGGTGCTTAATATATATGATATTGCACTTAAGCTCAGCTTACACGTACAGAGAGATAAGCGTATATTATATTATTGTATGTGTGATGCGGCAGTTTTTAGTTATCCTCCTCGTCGTTACTCTTTTCTCTCTCCGCCTAAATATTTCATAGTCTGGCACAGAATTACTAATCAACCGTCCAATTATTATTGGTTACAACGGTAGTAATGCCACTATTCTTATGTAATAAGTTGTATTGAAAGAAAGACACAGGAAAAAAAGGTTTCAGAGGGAAAACAAAAATTTATAAATACATTCTTTACAACAACCCTTTGAACACTCTCCGACAAAAAAAAATAATGTGTTTCTTCTTCCCTTTTGTTTGGGAATACAATCTTGCTCCTCATCTTTTTTTATATAATATTTGGCACCGTCTTTGCTCTTTTGAAGGGCAAATCAATAGGTATGCACCTTATGTATGTATGTATATATGTGCATCATTGGGTGTATTCATCATCATCGCATCGCAAGGATTTTTAAAGCTGATAAAAAACCATAACTTGATCACAAATAAATGTTGCATACCATCATCATTCACAGCAGCGACAAAGTACACAGACCTAGAATATCTGTGCACCGTTTGCATTCATCGAATGGGGTTTACCTTGTATCTGATTTTTATTTCTGTGTTGCTTCCTAGCAGGAGCAGTGGCAGAGAGATGAGTCCGTCTCCTCCACAAGTTCCAAAAACTACAAGACTCCTAGCTATCAGGGTGGCATTGCATTATTATGAGCTTTATCGGTTTTGGTGTCTTGGTGGCAAGGCACATTTTGAGAGCCTTTTTGGTCCTCCTACGGCGGAGCTTTGGGTTTTTCTTTTATTTATTACTTTGTTTTCTGCTTTCAACCTGTGCAGGACGTCCGTAACAGAGATGGGAAAAAGGCGATAGGAATTGATGAAATCTCAGAAGGAGTCATGATCATTATAATTTTCAATACACATCGTAGTTATTATTGTTGGTTGCATTACAGGCTTAATGGTTTTCTGAAAATCGAACGCGGCTCTTGAAATAGACAACGACATTAATGTCATTAGTATCACTCAATTTAGTTTGTTGATGTTGCTGTATATTATGTCAGTGGGTGAATGTAAATTTGGAACAGACCATAGGTATTCTCAGCAGACTTGCTAATTCCCTGCACAAAAGGGACGCTACCTGTCTCTCCGTAATCCCATCAAGGCATTTGAAAAGAGTTTACCAGACCAACAATCAAGAACCATATCCTTTTCCGCGAGACCCAATTATTTATTGTGGAAAATGTGTAGGTAGGCATTTAATGACATTAAGCATCAATAGCGCTACACCTTCGTATATAACTTTGTGTTCATATTCATACAAACGCGTAACTAAATTTAAACCATATAATACCGTAATCCGCCACTGAAAAAGTCATTCAGAAAAATCAAAAACTTTTACACTGCCAACTACTTATGTTACTTTTATAAAGTGCTTCAGCGACATAATTATCGTTTTTCGACTCTAATTTCTTCTCATTGGCGGATGAACTTAAAAACTTTAAAAGCATAGTTGATAGTGCTATGTATTCGGAAAAAAAGTATTTAAAAAGGCCATTCTAAATGTCATTCCAGAGTTCTTATCAGGAGTGATTAAAATGACGTCGTCGTCCTGAGTGGGATCGTAATAATGTCCAGAAGCATGAACGGAAATGCGTTTGTGTGTCTATGTGCATTTGAGCGTTAAAGGAAGTCAGAGAATTTGTTTGTACTTATATGTGCGAGTTGAGTTACGGCATGATGAGAATGGAAAGTAAATAAAAATCGGTATATGATGATGATAAATGTGTGGATTCAAAAGAATTTGAAAAAGTGGAGCCAAACACATAAAACATTTGAAAAATTTCACGATATGACATTAGTTGAAGTTTTAAAAGCAAAATGGAGTCAGGCTTCGTCTGTATCTACAGTGTTTGTCTGCCCTTTAAAATGCTTTTGGGTCAGAGACGAGAAACCGTGAGGAGTTCTGGGTTTCTAGTTGTTGGCATGCATAACTTGTCTATCTCCCGTGGCTTAAGAGGTTTGTTTTCCTTCTCTCTCTCTCTCTCTCTCTCGTCTTGTTGCCTTCCCAATGAAATATAATGCAATGTGATGCGATGATAATTCAATGCATCATAGAATGCATTATCGCCAACTTGCATTGAGATATGACTTGGAATGCGGTGTTTCCTTCTTCTCTATGATGCTCCACCGAAAAATGGAAAATGTTTCCAATTTTGTCAGATAAATATATTGTATGCATGTTCAAGCTAGTAATCACACAGTTGGAACAGACATATGGCATTTTCAGGAACTGGCATGATATTTTATGCAGAAGATATTGAGTTTACTTTTTAGTATTTATATCCCAACAACAACAACGACATCAACAAACACAAAACCCAGTCACAGTTTCCCTTCTTGTGTACACATTATTTGATCTGTATAAATGCATAATATTATATTGGTTAGAAAATTTTAACTTCAAAAAAAGAGAAAAAGAAAAAATTACTCAGCGTTGTCAGGAGTCAAGAAAACAAAAGGAAAAGGGATGGCAAAGGCAAAGGAGAAGAGAAGAAAGGAATGCACAAGAGAAGAACGGAATTCATATACATAATCGGAACCGGAGGATGATGCGAAAAGGCCCAGAGTGAGAGAGCGAGAGAAAATCTATCCATCTATCCCTTTTTTCGCTTTTTATAGCAAACACATGCACACAAAAAAAGCCAAGAGTAAATACGCTCAATGTCGCGACGAGACAAAACAGGACAGGAGAGAGAGAGAGAAGATGTGTTGATGTTGCTTTGCGATGCTCCATTTACTCACTTTTAAAAAATCCTTCAACTTACAACTGAATGCTCACACACACTCAAGATATTACCATTATTGCCCCTCTATTTATCGCCGTTTTGCCGTTTGTGTTGACGCTTTTCAAGTGAGTTACGAGAGTGTGGAAATAATATATATTGGACGCAACGACACAACACAACGAGATCTGTCCCATTATGGCTCACATTACTATTTACTACTTACATGTTTTCCTTCACAAACAACGTTACAAACTCTGTTGTTTTTTACCGTGTAGGAAGGAAACTTTGAGATGAAGACAGAGAGAGAGAGAGTGGAAAAAAGGGATACCCACACACCTACATATATACGCACAGACACAATTGTAAAAAATGTATAATATATAATGTTTCCAGCTTAATGGACCTATTTATTGACGGTTGATGTCTGTCTGCACTATTGTCATGTAAAGTTATCTAGCATTCCAGCAGGATTCACAATGTGAGCCTGTGCCTCTCTTCTGTGAGCCTAACTTACAAATAAATACATATATGCCTAAATGCAATGAAAAAGAAGGAGCTAAAGATGCGTCAAAGGAAAAAGCGCGTGTTCCTATTGTAATTGCACAGCAGCAAGATGACATAAAATCGAAAAGGAATTCTTACAACTACTGAGGAAACCAAAGTTTTTTTCGTCTTCATGCATTATTTATTCTTACCAAATCCTGTACAAACTACGGGATGGATGAAAAAAAAATCACTTTAAAAAGAATATATCATCTGTGACATATTATATGGGAAAAAATGAGAAAAGAATGAATTTGTTTGATAGCAAAGTCTGCAAGGTCTTCATCGCGATTTTCAGAGTTTACTTAGGTTGTCGTAGGTATTTTATTGAATTGAGTCGTCCCTTGAAAAGTAGCAATTTCCCATTCTCTTTTTTCATTAATAATCGCTATGCACGCCGACGTAATGCAAAAAGAGTTCATTCATTTTGGAGGCTGGAAAGTAAATGATTGACGACATTGTTGGTGGTGAGAAAATTTTTAAAAGTGGCTTATTTTTTGTAATGATAACTACTTTTTTCATGCCATTGTCTTTTGTGTGCCTTACGTAACGCATGAGTATAAACCTCTGCCAATTCATGCCACTGAAAATGAAGAGAGAGAGAGAAAAATGTTCAAAGCTGAGGAATTTCATAAAGGATAATGATAACGCAGAAAAAATGGCAGGAGTCGTCGTAGTAAAAAGATACTTGGTATGTTAAGTTGTTTTTTATTCCTTGAGGCATTAACTGCAAAGGTAAATCCAAGACAGTACATTGTTTGTAGGGACATAAAGAGCATAAAATTTTTAATATAATGGCACTAAGCCACTCATCTTGTTCAAGAAAAAGCGACATGTCTAGCTCGTAATGTGCTATAAAGCAATAAAAGGTATGTCTATTACGCTCAAAATGCACAATGCTCTCTGCTGCAGCATATTAAACGTCATGCGAGCCAGCGAGAGAGGCTTCTTTGCAGGTCTCATTAATTTTTTCAGTTCTGTAGCGTGCTGTGTAAGTTGCTACATTAATATATTGAAAGGGATGGGAGACAAGAAGAGAAAAAACTGACTTCTGGGGTTGAAACGGATCTGACGGATTGCGAGTTCTCTTAACCTTCTGGTTGCGGTGCGTGCTCCATCTTCAACAAACCTCCGTGAACTACAAGCAAGTTCATCCCGTGCCCTGTACTTTTTCAGGCTGGCTTGGTGAACAGTGATCCTCAAACATGGTTTTTCTTTCATCTTTCGTGATTATGCAGCCTTTTAGGCAACACTGTTCTTTAATAATTTTGAATCTGTGCTTTTTCCTTGCTTGTGATCATGAATAATAATTTGCTTTTGGAATATAAATTTAACTGCATGTCATTTTAAAATATTTCAAGTTTAAGGAAAGTGGCTATATACCTGAAACTGAGGATGACATGATGGATATTTTTTCAGATTTTGCATACTCTTTCAACAGATTTGACATGTAATTCGAAATGTTCATTAAACTCAATACAGATTTTTACTTTATTTGAATACGGACATTAAATTCCATCGAAGCCAGGTTTTGACAGGGTTAAACTGTTTCATCTTCACTGTGAGTGAAGTGGAGGCATTTTTATAGGTGAGAATGAAAAGTCATTCACCGGTAAACCTTGAAACTTTTTTCGATTGGGACAGAAAATCAATAGTATTACTTGGAGGAGGACTATCAGGACTCCAGTAAAACATCAATGCATGTGCACCATATTGCATTTATCCCAAATGGTTTTAATTTCGCGAGAAATTTGTCGAAAGAGAAGCGATTCCAGTTTTATCTTAACCTTCCCCTGAATAAAAATAAATAAATAGGTTTCCAGTTCTCAAGAAATTTCCTTTTATACCTGTATTATTACCTATGAATAAAATAACTGCCACTAACAGCATACTTTAAAATAACTGCTGAAGATAAATCTGTGCTGAAATCGTCTGAAAGTCTGAAATCTGATATCATCATGATTGAGAAATCATGCTTTTTTGTGTTTAAAACCGCTTTGCTTTAAGTCTTTTTAAAAGACTGCAAAAGGAGTATAACTGGTGAAGTGACTCTCTTCCCTTACACCTTAATTTGGCAAAAAAAAACTTTTCGCCAAAGTATTACAAAGTTTCAAGAGATACATAATAGCGCTATAAAATGCATTAGCTATTTTTGTTAACGAACAATTCATCTTTTAAGACTCTGGCAAACTTTTTTCATCATCCAAAGCCATTTGCTCACCACTCACTGTGGTACAGCTTAACATCACGCAAATTATACACCTTTATCCCGACTAGCATATTATTATGATGGAAGAGGCGAGAAATGTTGACGGTGTATGTATTTCTGCTGTGAGATAATTACAAAGCATAATAGTAGAAGTGTAAGTATTAAGAAGCAGTTCATAAAGGTGAATAGAGTGCAGCAGCAACAGCAACAGCGCATCGCACTAGCACGATATTATTATAGGCAAGAGATTTAAACACTGTTAATGTTGTTAATTGTGGCAAGCAAGGCGAGAGTTCAACTCTAATTCCAAAAGTTGCATAACATTGCAAACTTGACTTGATCTTGTTGAAGTGTCAGTCAGTTTCTTTGAGATAGAAAAGCGAGTTGCCTCACCACTACTTCGCCTCCTCCACTCCACCACCACCACCATCACAGCTCAACTATTCACTCATCAGGGAGCATTGTCAGTTCGACCATCCTTTTTTTCTGTAGTTTGCACCGACATCGGCAAACGACCAAATTGCATTTCATTACGGCACAAATATCATAAAATGTCATTAGTTCACACTTAACATCAAACACTAGACAATCCTCCTCATTCTTTACTGACTCATCCCGTCACTCACCTTTCCCATAATAGGATTTCTTTAAGGTATCATGATCAACTATCTCTCCCCGAGTTTAATTTCATATTGCGCTTATATGCATATCACCGCCTTTTTTATTTATTTCAAAACTCCATTTTATATTACACTTAATATGCCCTCTTAGTCAAGATTCTTTCAAACTTTCAATGAATTTTGCAATGCACAAGGGAAAACCTGGGCATTATTAATGCAAAAGATTCTTAAACTATTTTTTTCCTCTTAATACCCGTGGAAATGCATTAGATAATTTAATAATAAACTGATCTAAAAAATGATATGGAAATCTCCATGGACTATAAAAACTATTAGCTTCGGTCAAAATTTGCATTTAAACATAATGCTTGTACATAAATAATAAACGAGTAAATAACAATAATAATAGCTATCTTGAATCCTGCTTGTAGCTCTTGACGATGTTAGTCATCATTAGGCTGCTGTTGTGGTATGCTATCTTATATTTTTAAAATGGAAATTAAGATACAGATAAGGATTTTCACAAAAATAATATATGTTTCAGTTCCACATTCCTTACATCAATCCAAATACACATATTTTTTTAAATAGTCATTTAATTACCTCATTATTATTTTTCCCATAATTACCATCATCAGTAGAGCCGTTGGGCTTCATTTGCATTTATGACTTGCGTTTCCATTCAATTGCTTTTTGTTTGATTCTTAAAAATTATGTGATCATCATTAATGTTGAGAGTTGAGATCTGTATAATGGGCAGGCAATAATATACACAGGAGGACCGAAAGTTTCTGTAATGAAGCTATACAAGCCAAATGTGCGGAGTAACAAATTGCTCGTACACACCAACCAACTGATCCAGTATTACAAGTGCAACTAAAACCAGACACGTTTGACGTTCTTCACATCATCAGTCTACACATTTATGTCCATGTATATACCTTCTGCCTTCACTCTCGTCAGTTTTCTTCTTCATGATGCATCTATACTTTTTGAAGAAAAAAAATCGATTTACTTTGAAAAATTGAAAAGGATGTATTGTTATTATTAACATTTACTATTCTTCAAGATCGTCCTCTTCCACATCAAAGGTGTATATATACGCAAGTGTTGAATAACTTGATAAAAGTTCGTGTGTGGCTCATTTGCTTTTTTATGCTTTGATGCCGCGTCCTTTTCCAATAACTATTATATTATGTATTCAGCGTTCACATTAGTTGCCGGACTACTATAATCTTCAATCTTGAGATGAGAAGGAGAGAGTTGAGCAGCAGCCGCAGCCCTACATTATTTCGGTAGATGAGGAAAGATGAAAAATATGAAAAATACTTCTCCGTAGGTCATACTTACGTTGGTGCAGCCCTCTCATTTTTTATTGTTCTAAAACCTTGCCCGTACTTTTTCTGCTTCTTCTTCGTCTTTTTCCACATAGCGGCTAATCAAGAATGACCAACTTATTACGTGGCCGCTGTTATTATTATGATCATGTTGTACTTTCAACTGCTTTTATGTTCAACTTGCCATCATTATAATCTACCTTTACCTTCCACCGCTTTTTTAACCGCACACAAAACACAATGAAAGCAAGTTCTGCTGCTGGAGAGCGAGTGAATGAGCTACACCTCTACACTAACAAAGCTATTAAATTCAATATTATTATTGTTATTATTTAAGTTTTTCAGAATAATGAGACTATTATTATCACCAAGGTTTTGCTGCATTGAACAACTCCCCTCGCGACACATCGATTTCGGCACTCTGTGAGTGAGTCAAACGCACAAATTTACACAGTGTATATTTTTTGTTTTACGAGAAAAGTTTTTTTTTCTCTCTCTTGTTCCAAAAACGCCATTATTTTTGGTTTTCTAATATTTAAAACACATATGCCTAAATCTAAATAGCTTGCTTTTCTTTTTACAACTTTGTAATAGTAGCATCGAATACGGAAACATTACAACTGATGAATAGTTATGTACAACGTAGGTATGAGTGTTAGTCGGCACTGGAAATCATGCGTATTGAATGAGTAACCGTGGCGGTTATACGTATCGAGGCCCATTTTGGCTTACAAAGTATACATTTTATTGA
Source organism: Sinella curviseta (assembly GCA_004115045.4). Lineage (NCBI taxonomy): Eukaryota > Metazoa > Arthropoda > Collembola > Entomobryomorpha > Entomobryidae > Sinella > Sinella curviseta. Next base: position 9,996,446 of record CM065489.1, read on the forward strand.
GAAATAAATACCAAATTACCATTTCATGCTCCCTGCTCAAAGATCAGCGATTATATTATATTTCTCGCCATCTTCCACGAAAAAATTAAAAATGAGAAAGGGAGACAGTAATACAGGTAATAAACATAAAATACCACACACCCTTGACATTATTACATCATTGACTGCATATTCACTCGCAACCTTTATTACTTTTTCCGTGCTCCTTTATGCCAAAGTATCGTTGTTACACCTCGGCGTTAAAAAGCGAGCCAGCAACATAAACCTTCATGTCGTGCCTATTGTTGATCATTTACACACAATGCGAGAGAGCGAGTTTGAGTTTTAATGTGCGTATTATATTGAAGATAGAGTAATGGCAGCGAATGGAATGCAAATAAAGTGCAACAATGAGACTGAGAGAAATGAAAGGTAGGATTACAAGAAGGTCTTACAAACCTTTTATACTTTATGTTCTCATTTTAAACCCATTTGAAGTCATTAAATCACGTTTAATGCTCACTTGAGAGAACATTGATTGCTAAATTCTAATTTTAGTGTCAACTCTTCGTTACTCTGAGCTAACAATAATTTTTAAAATATACACGGTTAAATTAACCCTTCCTGTCATACTTTAGCATCCTTTGTTTCACAAATAATGTAAAATGCCAAGTAAGTGAACTCACAGTCAGACGAGGAGAAATATTTCTCGTTACGCATTCGGAAGATAGAGCGATCGGGGCACTCTGAGACTATTCATAACAAAAGCTGTGGGTGACGGGGCATGGCACAGCCAGCCGTCTGCCTCTTCTAATTTCACCATGACGAACACTGAAAAATGTTGCAAACAAATTACAAGCAGTTGTGGTCTAGAAAAGCTGTATGATTGAACACTCATACCAACAAGAAGAGCAAAATGTCATGAAAGTTACACTCGAAAAAAAACAAATTAATAAAAATAAAAATATATATCAAGAGTGCAGTAGGGTGACCTTTCTTAATGTTGCTGTTATGATAGTGTTATTGTTATGCAGATATTCTTTAATAGCATGTTTTTTCATAGGATTAGGGGGAATCTCCTACAGGTAAGAGATGATGTTATTCACTTCACTCATAGCAAGTAAAATCGCCTCTTGTTGAAAAAGTAGGCTTCATTGCAAAAAAAATTACTTGTTACATACCAGAAAATGAAAAATATTCAAATTATCATGTAACAATACAACTTACAGCACTTCGCCTAGACCAAAAACAGCTAATTTTTACATATATATATCCTTAAGCCAGAGAAATTATCACGACGAACCAAAATGTGATCCGTATAAACGCTTATGACTTGTATGAGACTACACACATCATGTAAAATATATCATATTCACTCATTGTACCATTTTTCTAGACACAAAAAATAATAGCTTTAAAAGTTTGGTGCATGATGGGCATATTATGAATGGTGAATAATCATAATAACGACATAAAAAGGAGAACAAAAACTATAAAGTTTTTTGTTGTTGTGTGTGAGTGTACATGTTTATTCCAACGAAACGCGCAGGTAGGCACCTAGTCACAAAAAGATGATGGAATAGAATTTTTACAACTTGAGAAATTTGAAACATTCCCTTTTGTCAAGTGTCATATTATCTCCATCATTAACTCAACATGCTCCTTCCTACTTCCCTTATTTTTCATCCCATGCATGCATACAACATCCTTTGTTCCAGCAACAGCGTTTACATAAAAGGTGCGCAATATATGTATACCTTCCTATTTAGGTGCACAAATTACGCTACATTCCACTGCATTTTTTATCTTCCTGGAAAAAATATGAGGAATGGGATGAGACAACCACACATTATTATTATGACGGTGAGAGATGGGCCATTCTAGCGATACCTTCATCTTTTTAAAAGCTGACTTTACTCTTTTTTATCTCAACACCGCTTCTCTCGCTCTCTCTCTCCCCGACTTAGTTTCCTTAATGGACGCTTTATGAGGGGAAAAGTGGGGTATTTACTTGGTTGCACATACCACAAATTTATAGCAGATTTCGTGGCTTATCCTCTATGATAGTAGTAAAAGGAATCGTACAAACCTGTGACTAATATGTTTTGGAATGCAAAACGTCTCAATTTACTTCCATAAACCCTTGGGCTCACTAAAAAAGAGAATTTCCCCTTAGTCAAGAGATTTTAATTTAATGAAGGGTAAGTAGTATGCATAAGATGAAACGCTCAAAAAGGCCGCACTGATCTTTTGTAGGCCACTTATGTAAATTTTTTTAAACAAAAATTCCAACCAGCCTACAATAATGCAGTTACAGCGGAACATTGAGATGAAAATAATGAATCGACACAAATGCGCTCGTTTGTGATTTTGTCGAATGTAAATTATGAGAAAAATATGTGTCTTTCTTTACCACAGTCGCAAGAATTTTTAAACGAATTTTTACAGTTTTGTTACTTTTGAGAATACCCGACAAACATCTCAGAATATTAGCCCAAATGAAATCCGAGCATTCTTTTTAGCAACACTGCGAAATAACTGGAGATGTTTTCGAAATGTACCAGTATGCCAAGCTAGCAAATTTTTATGCATTTTGCAGTAAGTACTTTTTTATGCATCAAACCATTTAAAATTTGAGCATTCATTTAAAGTGTTATATATTTTTCTAAAAAAATGCAATGTTGGCTGCTTAAAACTTGAGAAAGTTAACAATTTACAGTTTCTACCAAGAAGAAGGTGATGAGCCATGACAGTGAGCAGATGCGGACATTGGAATTATCTGACTACTGAGAGTAAAAATACCACAAAGTTGTCTGCACGATGTTTTTTTGAGTTGCTTATTTGATCAACCAATCAACATCATTGCATTCCATTCACGTTTTGGTAGAAATTGTTTTTGGAATGTGCTCATAATAAAACGTTATAAAAAATCTATTACCAGAAGGTACATAAGTCATCGAATGTAGCCCACCTTCCTTTTATGTGGCATTCAAAATTAAGCAATCATCCTCAGGAATTCAAATCCACAGTCAACAACTGTACGTTTCAGAGAGAGATGATAGAAACAGGGAGTAGGTATGTACAAATGTAAAGAACAAAAGCGTGAAAACTTTATTCCCGCAGCCAAACCTGCCGAATTAATTTTCCTTTTTTGTGGTTAAATCTAAATCATAAAAAAGGATTATGAGATGTTTTTTATAAACTGCTACCGCTGGATACACATAGCAATTCAAAAGCACACAAATGTAGGTAAGCTCCATCAAATGAAAGTGTTAAATTCAAGTGGTGTTGGAGCAAAAACATCACTGCTGAGGTAAAAGCCTGCCTGCCTGGTTTCTATTGCAAAATACAGGTACACGACATGAAAAGGGATATGCCTCTACTCATTCATACAACAACAGCAGCAGTGATTTCTTAGAGAGCAACCAGTTTCGCTCCCAACAGCCTCTAATAATCGTAACATGTTGCTGATTTCGCTATTCATAATTGATATCTGAGGTTTGTAAAATGACAATTAATGACTTTCATAATTCCAGGCAGCTTTTGTCTTTGATTGTAGGCAGTGTTCCCTGTTTGCGTTATAATTGAATAGGCATAGTATACCTATGCTTTTATAGGGATGGTTCGTTTGTTTGCAGCCAAAATACCTAAAATTCATATTTATCTACAGTAGTCGTGCGTGATTCAAACAATTTTTATAGCAACTGACAAAAACGATAGCAAATGAATTAGAGGAATTGAATCTCTGTGTGACGCATGTTTGTGAGAGATCTCAGTAGGAAAACGTTGCTCGCCGATTGAGAGAATTATATTATTGGCCGAATTGATTTTCCTTTCCTTTTGATGCGAATCAAGCAAACTTAAATTGTACTAATATCATCAGGCATGCAAATTTTAATCCACAGCCGTAATGGTGGTGGTATGGTGGCGTGCTGATGGCGGTGCTGACTGGTGGCTCACTCACTAAATTGCCACTTTTGCCATTATAATAGTGTATAATATTATATGCCGAAGAGCTGTAAAGTCCACGCATTCACATAATATTCCTCTTCTCTTGATTTGATATAAACTATGCATATGAAATTTAAAATTTGCTGCATCTGTTCACAATCATCATCATCATCATCACCGCTTATTGCGCAACATGTTTCTTGATCTACTCCCCTGTTGTTCCTTTTTGATCCTTCTCGCAGATTTTCGGTAGTCATTTATATTTCGCAACAGAATATTAGTGTAGCAGCAGCATCAAAACAAATCAGACCAGAAATACGACATTATCAAGTCTATCCAAAAAGTTGCCTAGAACATACATACATTTTTTGTTGTTGCAAGACCAACATATTGACTCCTATGGTTTAAACAAACTACATAGATGGTAATCAAATGTTTGCACGAGGAAAATCCGACTGAAGAGCTTTTCGTTTTTGCAGTATGTCGTTTTGTGTGTGTTATAATGCTTGTATCATTATTTTCTTAACATACATATTTATATAGTTGTTAGGTGCCACTGGATTACCTACCAGTTGGAATAATAGCAGCAGCGAGATGTTCTAATAGAATAGAAATTATGTTTGAAAGAAAAAAATAATCCAGCAACAGCCAGCAGCAAACCGTCAGTCGGCTTAGCAATTTGCAAAATGGCGTACCTTGACAGACTCACATATTTGGAAGTAGAGAAGAAACGAAAGTAGGTTTCTTCTAAATATTCACTCTCTTGATGATGATAATGCTTTGCATTTTTTAGTTTGATTATTATTATGTACTATTTTTTGTTGCTGGGGGTATATATAAGTAGCCAAAGAGATTAGACACGCAGGCAGCAGATGTAGAGGAAAGGAAAGGGAATGATGACTGATGATGACGATATAAAAAAAGTATAGAGAGACGACATGAACATGAAAGTGCTGCGACATAAGTAGATGGAGAGAATGAGCAAACTAGGCGTGTGTAACAAAAACAATTTAACATGTTAATAGCTCGAGAAAACTTTTTTTCTTGATTGCGAGCTTATGTGTCATTCAAAATGCGATATGTGATAGCAGCCGATGAACTATGGTCGTCGTTACTCTCTTCTGATAGAGAAACGGTGGTGGTGGCTATATGGCATATGTTAGCACAGTAGACAAATCATAGCAATAATGGCAGATAATAAGTGTTATAAAAGCAATTTTAATATATACTACCAAATTGTTCAATTATTTATGAAATGGCAAAATTAAGGAGTATATGGTTGTGGGGGAAGATTGAACTGCCTTTCCGCTGACCGATTTTAGCAATATGGTTGATTATCTCGCAGATCGCATCAGGTTCTACTCAATTTAAATTTCAATCAAAATTAATTAATTGCGCATCGATTATTAAAAACTATAACCATCAAATAGTTTTTAGTATGTAATTATATTAATTGGAATTCTATCTGATGACATGTTATTAAAATTAGTGCAAATGATTAATGCTTGCTTGCCTATTCGAGGTGATTTAGCATATTATTGATTATATTGCAACAATCACTCTATCAGTGATAGGTGTGCTTTTCTCAACACGATTTAATTCAATTTTATTTAGTTTATCTAAAAGGAAGGAATGGATATATAACATTTTATACTTCATTGCCCACATCCATATCTAATACTTAATCTTAATAGGGGAATGCATGTATACTACATACAATTCGGTAGCAATTTGCACTCTATTGTGCTCAACTAATGTCCCTAATAAGAATTGCTACAATATACGTACACAAAATTTAATGCCAAATTTCGGTATTCATTTCTCTCTAATTCGTAACGGTTATCTATTCTCGAATTTAATGTGAAAATTAAGCTTTCCAATTCAACAGTATGCGAGATTAACAAATCATTTGTAACAGTGCAGAATCAGTCATTGCTGGCTTCTTAATTATCACTCTAGTAGGATCATTCAATTTTATGTCCTCTAACAAGAAATGCTCAAAACGATATTTTTTCCATTCTTTAATTCATTTAGTTTCAAAATTAACAGACCCTCAAAGAAATTCGTCATAATTAGCTCCAAATATGTGCGTAAAACAATAATGCATAGGTATGTAGGTATTTTATGTATCTTTTGATTATCTCATTGCAAGGCTAATGTTGACCGTTTATGTGAGTGCCTTCAATTTATCATGTTGTTGCGATTTGTTTATATATATTCCACCTTGAGATTTTCTTTGTTTGATGCGAAACGGTTTTCCATAATCCATGCAATTTGCTAACATATCCATAGTTTTAACAATACGTGAATAATATTTCTAGGTTGTAAAATAAAATGTGAATCTTCTTTTTAGTTCCTCTTACAATTACAATTTAGCTTTTGACATTTACAGTGAACATGTTTCAAATAGCTTGCCATGAACTGATTGTTCTTGTGATTGTGTAACACTCGCCAAAGAACATAACTTGATGGATACTTGTAACTGTTTACATACCTACGCACATTTAAGACGTTGTAGCTTCGTAATGAGCAGTAGTAGAAGTAGAAGATGCTATCCTTTTTACACCCTATCGTTTTTATCTTAAAAGAAAAGGACAGAGAACAGAGATTGTCTATTATGCAAATGATCATTTCGTCAAAAGATTATTACACATCAACTTATTCACTTGTAGTTCGTCAGCCCGTCAATTTTAACAGGCACAAAAGGCAAGCGTTAATTTTTCTGGTATAGTAGATATTATAGCACGATAATAATACTGATAAGGAGAGTACATCGCTTATAAGATGTATTGTTAACTAGTTGAGAACTCGTAGAAACTTTTGTCGCAAGTTCGATTTATGACTTATAATATATCTGGGAAGCCCTAAGTCTCATGATTTACCCCTTCTTCCGGATACATCGTTAATTACTGGAACTTTTTATTCTGCTCATCTAAAATAACTATGCTTAATTTAATGCCCGAATTCTCCTACAATAATTATTTTACTCGCTTTCTTAACCACCAACAAATTACATACGAGTTTCAATTGCACGTCATTTCAGTTTCAAATGAGTTGTATTTTGAAGTGTAATTTCTCATGAAAAATCGGATTTTAAAAACTTATTTTTCGTTATTTATTGAAATTTCAAAATGAAAAATGTGACATTTTAAGTTCAAATAATTTGAGATTCTATATTTTTGTAGTTGATGAACATTCATTGTCAGTCTGACTTTTGCACATGTAAATATATAAAACAACGCATTATGTAAGAGGAGATCGTAGAACTACTTTATTTTATAAGATGCGAAGCAAGAATGCAGATTGTGTGTAGTATCCATTAAAATGCCGGACAGAACAACGAACAATCTAATAAACTGCATTATTCAATATTCATACACGGATAAACGTGACATTTCATTCCACCCTTCATTCAAAATGGCATTCTTCTTACAATCACCACCACAACGTCATTTCACCTCGTCACCTGGCGCAGTAGCTCTTTTTATTGGCAATAATAATAATAACATGGCTACTACTACTTGCTCTGTTTAAAACAGCTTTAATGATTTGTCCTCAATTCTACTCGTGTCATTATGATTGTTTTGATTAACACTTTTTATTATCAAGATGATTGGATGATTTCCTCCAACGTTGTCAGTGGATCGAGGTATCTATCTGGTTAGCTTTGAAGGCTTCATCAAATAAATTGCCGATATTTGTATCAGATAAGCCTCTATGACGATTCGATGACTCTGCATTCCGGCTTCAACGTTACGAAACGCAAAGGAGCAGATTGATTTTTACATTTGATTGCTTACCTGCCAAAATCAAACTTTTCTTTTCGTTCTCTCATTTGCCATTATACTCCACTGCACGCCTTTATAATATCCCTGTAATTGCAATTCTCAAAACGAGCGAAAAACAGACTCCGCCGTTGCTGCTGCAAATTAAATATCTCGACTTGGACGAGGTGAGAGGAGGATCTTGCAAAATACTTATTTTAGCCATCTTTGGAAAATTGAAAAGAAAAGTAAATGTCTCTCTGATCTTTTGAATTATCCCCTGTTTGGTACTGACCAAGTAATTATACAAACCTTATTTTTCATTTCCATTTTAAATAGGTCCTTGTACACGTCAACAGAGTCCCTGTTATGGAATTAATTTCAACCAAAATGTCTGCACATTATAGAAGGGACAATAATAATAAATAATAATAAGTCTTGCCCTAGTATGAATAGAGCAAAAGGACAGCAAAAAGTTAGAGACGTCATTAAGTTTGGCAGATGTGCAGAGACTACACACACACAGAACTCATGAATTGAATCCCCGAGAGTGATGATGCTTGCGTTTCTGTTTTGTGTGGTCACGCGGCTTAACAAAGACTTTTTTCCATTTCATATCAACCGAGTTGCGTAAGTCACAACAAGAACAACAACAACGCGTTGGCCTAAAATACGGTACATGATGTGGTGGTGGAGGTGGTGGCGGTGTTGATTCTGACCAAGCAGAGCAAATTGTCGAGCGAGTGTGTAGAAAAGAGAGAGATATAGATAGAAGCTGTGAATAGACAGAAGAACGCACATTTATAAAAGTAACTACACACATTATGATTATTCGCAAAAGAAATCAAAATTGAATGGCACTTCATCTCCTCTCGCTTGGGTCGTTTGTACATCAGCAGCATGGCGTGTGCATGACAATATGGCAAGCAAGGACAATTGATACATATATTAAATGTTAATGCTAATTTATATGGCAGGAAGTTGAGTAGGAGCAAATAGGCATATGTGTAAGTTATAGAGAAAAAAAGAAGAAAGAATATTATATATTCTTTACTGCCATATATATATAAGATGTGTCACCGCATGTAATATGATTCGGGGGCACCAATTTTATGATTTACGCTTTCGTTATTGAGACATAGTCATTTCAGTTGGCATTTATATGTAAACCATTGTAAGTAAAAAGATTCATAAAGCATAAAGTAGATTTCTCAATGCAGCAATAATATAACATTTATTCACCACCGTTACTCGTTACATACCACACGGCTTGATAATATGTACGTAGTAAGTAGTAGCGTTGATCTGATGTATTATTATTATTGTTTCTTATTTCATATTACAATCACCATTCACATGAGTCATGTCATAGGCAAGCCAGTAAAGTAACAAGAACAAAACCAAGTATATAGATGATGATGATTATTATTATAAAATGCTCTTTTATACGTACATATTGTCTCTATGCAAGATGCATGTGTGGTAATCTAATTTTCATCGTGATTAGACTGCTGACACTTGATTCATATTATTATATAGTCTGTTCTGACATGTTACAACTACTTGTTTTATGTAATGCACATAGTTTTAGTTGGTGAATGATAAAAAATGGCCCAGCTTATCGCATGGTGACATCAGGTCTATTACCACCAACTGCGAGCAAGTTGCTCGCAATGATGCCTTTTTGTCGTTTGACATTCACTGCGAGAAGAATGGATGATGGCTGTGGTGGTGGTGGTGGAGGGAGCAAATTCCCAAATGATGAATTAGCGGTTACATTCATTTCTCTCTTTTTTTGTGGAAAAAAGGGAGTCAATTTAGCCACCACTCACTCAGTCCGACTCGAAGAGAGTCCACCATAATAATTTCAAAAGGGATAATTCAACGGCACGACGACACGAAATATATTTAGCAATTTATAGCCCATTGTGTGATGACGAAGCACAAAAATTTCTGTTTCATGAAATGAAAATCACGACGGCAAAAATTCATTGCACAAAAGAAGCCGACCGGCCGGTACATTTACTTCAATTACGGCTACTGCTCACTCTGCCTTCATTATTACCGAGAGGAAATGAAAGACCGGGAGCATAAGACTTAAAATACCAGATTATTATCCATTTTTAGTACGTATCGTAATCATAAACCTGTACAATTTACTCCCGTCCGCCGTGGTCGTCTTCGTCGTCTCGAACAAAACAGAAATGGCATTAAAATACCAATCGTAATAAAGGATTGACTTTGAAACATTAGTTTTTCAGGGGAAATCCAATTAAGGACTAATATATGCTTTTATACTATATGACAATACCATATGAAGATTCAATATAATTCTCTTATATAAAATAATATATATGATCATGCATAGCTCCTCTCTGGACGGAAGATAAAATCGGCAGATTTGTTGTACATACTTTAAAACGATGCATTGTACTCGCCATATACATACCTTTTGCTAGCATTTAGAATAAAACATAGACCTCAATTAACCAAACCAATGTATTGTTCTCCGAATGTGTAAAAAATTCACACTACCTGTTTTCACTCGCATTTGTAGTTTTTTAGCAATTTAAAAATGGCTAGGTATTTGAGTCAATTCTCTTTTTTCACATTCAATTGATTTGAAACACCAACATATTTCCCTATACGATTTTTCGTTGGCATAAATTCCATTCGATTCGGATCCCGAATGTCATTATTCAAATTGATTTTTTTGGGTAATATCTTGATTTTTTCGAGAAGATTGAATTGAATCGTGTCTTGAGACATGTCTACATGAGCGTATTTTTCATCAATCAAGAAAATCATAAATAAATAAAAATGTTTTTTTCTTTCTTGAAATTCAATAGAAAACGGAGTGGCAAACAAGTACGGAAAGGAAAAACTTGCAGGCATTGTTGTGGAGCATCAGTGTAAATATTATGAAAAAATATTACACGCACAGCACACAGAGATGAGCTATAAGCTACCCCTCATCTCCTCATCATATCATCTTCTTCCCCACCTCATACAAATAATAGGTACGTGAAAAGTGCTGCAATATTGCTTTTACTGGTTTTGTCAGGGTTTGAATGAAAAACGGACGGAGGTAGCAGCAGCCAGCAAGCAAGCGATATAATAATAATACGAAAATGTTAGCTCAGCACGGTATGTTGAAAGATGGAGATGAGCTGGCGGCACTTCTTTTGCGGGATCCTAAATTAGATATAATAATATTATTATGATGATATAATGCTACATGGAGGAATTTTATGGAAGATTAACAAATGCCTCGAGAAGAAAATCGTAGCAGGATATCTCGACCAGAATAATTATGGTTCTCGGCAAATGAGTTGTAGTGGTGGAGAGGTAAGTAGTAGAGAGAGGGAGAGAGATAGATAGAAAGAGCAAACAGTTTTTACTGTTTTTCTACAACATTACCTAGTCTTCCTACCGCATCAAAAACTGATCTTTTTCTGTTACAATCTATTTTAATTCGAGTATGGGGGAAATGCGTACCTATTCTACATTTTAAATTTTAGTCAGACAATGAAAATACTAATAGATCCTACAATTAGTTGTTACTAAAAATTTACCCTAATAGAAAACTAGCTTGTTGATGGTGGTGGTTCCGAGAAATGAATGCAAATGCAGTACGAACAGGTTAGGATTTGGAATTATAAAACGACTTGTCGTAATAACCAAAAATACAGGTTAACAGCATCCAGGCCTAATAGTCCATTAACTGCTATTATATACATACAACAAAAAAAACATTCAACTAATAGAATTATAATTATTAAAGTAGTACAAGCCATAAATATCGTTTTTTATTTTATTTTTATTATTAATAATATTTTTTACGTTTAAGTATAACATATAAAGTTAAACAGAAAGGTGTAACTCCGGAAAACTTTTATAAATCTTCAAAATTTTGTTTTGTTCTGTAGGTTTCATAGTTTCTTTCTGTATAGTTCAAAAAATGAAAATTCAAATAAGATGAACTAGAAAAATGGGATATATCATGATAAATGACGATATTGTAAAATATTGTTACTGGATTGGCAGAGATATTAAAGTGAACATGTTTTTATACACCTTTCTTTACAATTTTCCAGAATGTATGTACTGAATATAAGACAAAGGTTATCATTGTGCACGTAGTTCCCTGCCGATTTTGTAAGACACAATTTTATTCCAATCAATCTTGGTGCGCGTTACCGGTAAGACTCGCCGCAGTGCTTTGAACGTTGTATCAGACATGGTCTGATAATTTTCACCTAAATCATTAGGACAAGAAAAGATATTAGCGCACAAATAATCAATCAGTAGCAAAAAAATTGTATATTATGCCCAACAAACTTAAAATATTACAGAATACTTACTTAACGCATTATGGTACTCAGTTTCCGCAGTTTCGACGAGTTTAACAAACTCGGTAGCGAAATCAGTTTCATTCTGGAAATCAAATAAAAAGGCAATTATATTTCACGAAGCCAAGAACTACTTAAGACTATTGACAAAAAATGTGAATATAAATAAGGTCACCTACCGAGACAGGAATCGTTTGCTTTACATCCTTAGAACTAACGAGCTGTACATTACCGTCCTCGTAATAATGTACCTGCACTTTGATAACTCCTTTCAGCTCAACATGCTCGCCAGAAGAACTTGGATCAAAAGTGGCAGTCCACTGTGATCGCCAGCGTCCATTCCTTAAATAATTACATAAATAAACAATGAAACATGATTTTAACACGACAATAGAAACAGAATCAATAGCCATTGTTTAATTTAAGAAATTACCAAAAGTTCTTTGGTTGGAACTGATGATCCTCAATGCAAGCAACCAAAGTAACTGAATTTCCAGACGATTTCGAGAAAACCGAACAAGTTCCATGTGGATAATGCTGAGAGACGTAATTTCCGAATTCATCATCCAGTGAGCCCCTCCAAGGCTCGCTTTTCCTATCCGGATCCCATGGCTGATAAAGTAAAATTAAATTTAACGATGATACAGATATTAGTCAGTCTCAGACAGACATAGTTTTGCAGATAACATTTCAATCGAGATTATTCTTCAAATACCTGGATTTCGGTTGCCTCCTTCTTCAGATGATCATACTTGAATGACTGTTTCGAACGTGGGTCACAGAATCGCCCAGACCCAAGATCATTGTGCTCAGTAATAATTACACTTTGATCAACCCCCGTGATTTTGCATGGAGTCAACTGATCCTTATTGTATTGTGCAAAAGCACTGCAAAAACAATCACAAATTACCATTATTAAACATTAATTCATGTTTAACAGTCACTATTGCTGTTAAAGATGTGGCAAGAAGTTCACTACTTCACTTACCTGGAAGCACCTTCTTTCAAGAGTGTGTCGTTATGCAAAAGTGTGCGAACATCTGAAAAATACAAAAAATACTCAATTAAATTTTAATCTCCACAATGACCGGTATATAACAAAACCTAATAGCGTACTTATTTTCGAACAATTAATTGCTAAAATGTCTTCAACAAAACAACAACCATAACAAAAACCCAAGTGGCCTCCCACTACTAGAAGAACTCATTCCAAATTAGTTTGGAAATTAATTGACTAATTATAAACATGGGGCTACTAATAATCAACTGATGACTAATTTACAAAGCAAACAACAACGAAGATCAGCATAAGATAACATAATGACACTCCTTAAATGTATTTATTACGCCGAGTAGCAGATGACTGATGACTCACCATTAAAAACTTCATTGAACTCTCCGGGAGGAGAATGCAGGATGAAATCAGACACAATTCGTACCTATTCAAGTAAAAAACAAACAATCAGTTACACATAACATTACTATTCCACAATATAGCTATTATAAATGACATTGACAACGAAATATACATTCCGATTGCAGTACAATCGAGATCTACGAAAAATGAAGTCAAATTTACAACTAATACCACTCTGTTCTCCACAAAACTGACATTAACTTGACTGACAGATGACATCACTATTATTTAAAACTGATGTCCCATCCATCCATCAACCACTCTTCTTCCTTTTAATTATAACACCACCGTAAAAAAATATGACAATTAACTTTAAAATACTACTCACCTTTTCCGCATCAGAAATGGGCTCATCAATTTCAGACGCCATCACTGCAGCAGCGCGCGCAATCCAGACTGTAATTAACACAGCACAACTACCAAACTCATTAATGTCGAAGAAATACTGACGTGTGTCGACTGTCGACGGTGGTGGCGGCTTCCTTCCAAATATATTCCCACTCGAAACTCTTCAAAAAACTAAAAAACTACAAAAACTCTCTGACTGCCACTCTCTTTCTTTTTCCACCACCAATAACAACAACAACCACAACTATATTTTTTAGTGACAGGAAAAAGGACAACGAAACTGAAACTCTGTGTGTGAGACGACACCAGAGACAGGAGGTGATGAGGAGGAGGCAGGCAGGGCAACTACTTTACACACAGGAGACAACGCAACACAACAAGAAAGAGCAGCAGCGATAAAATAAATAAAATAACAAAATATTAAAAAAAGAATACGTGTGTGTGTGTGGAACGGAAAATAAACTATATATAAATTGGAATGAATTTAATGATAAAAAAAATGACGATGATGTTGATTTTTTTTTCTGGTGACGAAAAAAACAACAAGTACGGATACTACTAGAATACTGTGCTGTCTTGAAGTGGTGGTGGTGATCTCTCAGTTGAGTTTTGTTGGATGGATCAGCACAAGCAAAAAAAAGAGACGGACAATGTATTGTTCTCTGTTGTTGGTTGTGTGAGTATGACTCTCTCGCTGTATTGCTAAATGTCTACTTTCTCATCATCACACACGATGATGATGATGATGACGAACAGTGAGCACTGAGCAGTCAAGTCACTAATATACAGAGTTACTACTACTTACTACACAACAACAACACAACTAATATGTGTACAGTTTTTTTCTTTTTGCTTTCGGCAGTAAAGGAATGATCGCCCTTTTTTGGACACCACACACACATATAACCAAGTCACCACCACCAGCAGTGCTGCTGAATCTGCTTCGCACAGAAAGAAACACAAGAATATACACCATAAAAAAATGGTTAAAAATGCTAATAGGTATATTTCCCCGTCTGCCTGTGTGGGTAAAGTAAAGCAGAGCAGAAAAAAACAGAAAGAAAATGATTTGTGTGGTTTTTTTTGGGTTGTATTATCGTATCTGTTGTTTCACTACTCACTCCTCTCCGTTTAAAAAACTCGGCTTTTTTTAGTGTAGAACAGAACTGCACAACAACACGGTTCAGTATCTCTCTCTCTCTCTCTCTGTCTTTTTATGTACAGGAATGGAGTAATGTATATAGAAGAACAAGTGTATATTGAAGAAAGTGTAAAGTCAGAGCGAGAATTTTGACAGCCGCATCATCGCAAGCAATCCCACAAGCAGCAGCATCATATCAGACAGCATCCTTTATCCTTTTTACATACTTGCTTGATATCTCTTCCCTATACATTTTGTACTGGGATTTTCTATAATGCGTAGGTATCTCTCGGTTTTCCCACACGGTTGCGCAATCTTCAATACTTACCCGGTAAGCCTAACCGGCAAAAATATTGGTAAGTTACCAATTGTAACTCGTCCGTCTCAATAGCGGAACTAACCCGCTGCTTATCTTTCACGTTCGGATGATAATATTTTGGGGAACATGTGCAAATTTTCGCACCCATGCTTCTTTAAAAAGACAGTATAGCCTGTACTTGTATATATGATAGAGGACGGATGCAATACACAATTCGTTTATACATAGGTGCATGTATGCAGAGTGTGAGGAGAGAGGAGAAGACTATGTGTGGCGTATGTACATGATAATAATATTATGCATTGCATTGGGTTGGGGTGGTAAGTGATAAGGAGCTTAGCATAGCGAAGGGGATTATGATAATATGAATGTAATTAAAATATAAGTTCTTGTTGTATCGCGCTGTTAACTGACTAAGGTTATATTATAGCCGTGTAGTCGTACAACGAACGTACAGCATCTCTGTAGTGATTGTTTGAAAATGATGCGATGCGGTACATTGTTAGCTAATGCGTAACAATGAAGGTGTATAACATTGCGTTGTGTGTGGGTGAGATTGAAGTAAATATCGTAGCATCACCCACTACTCATTATCGCAATCTGAACAGTCATATTATGGGGGACCTTGAGAAAAGAGGAACTGTGTGGGGAACACTGAGAAAATGCAATAAATATGCACCTATTCGTGATGATTAAAGACTTTAATTTAAAGTGTTTTTGTAATAACTTTTGCTGTTACGTTATGCATGCACTCAAGCTCATTTATCGATTATGACACGAAAACGAGCCTCGTGGTCGTAGTAGTCAAGCATCAAACAATTTTCTTTGTCTCCTTTTTCGCCTCTTGGATGAAATGGCGTTTACTGACCTCTCATTATTTTATGAGATTTGATTCCTTCTTCCTTCTTTGCTGCACTTATTTTGGTGCTTATTTTCTTCATGTTTGGATATCTGATGGGCTTTACTACAAACTTAATATATCTTGCCGTCTCTTTCCACTGACCTAACAGCGCGCCCAGTTTTTCCAGCAACTGCTTGAGTGTCTCGCGTTTTAGGTAGGATTGATCCCCCATGTCCATATCACTGCTCCCGTTCCCGTGCGCGTGCGTCTTCAATGTACTTTTTGATGGTCTTCATCTTCGCCGATGATGATTTAGCCATTCTTATCCATTGTAACAGTGTGCTGACTACATTAACGTTAAATAAACTCAGCAAACTAACATATAGCAAAGTGGCAGAGCAGGGACACCCTTAACATGCATCTTACAAAACAGTCCACTAAGAACCACTATAAGGAATCGTTTGTTAAAACAGAATGCATACATTTCAATCCGTTTCCACGTTAGAACATAAAACCAAAAATCAGGTATTGCCGTTTAACGGTAACCGTTACAATTAAAATGCATTCGTATTTGCATAAAGAACACTCAGGGGAGTCGAATTATATGCCACTTACCGTATGTGACATTTGAAAATTTCGAAATCGTAACGATTTCAAACGGTTACCTTTGGCCGTTATCGCTGTCACGCTTGTCCCATAAAGCGATTGGGACAAGTTTAAAATTCCAAACCACTTAAGCAGGATAGTATAAAGTGTAAAATTATTTGAAATCGCTGTAACCGTTAAACAGTAACCGTCAACCCCGAAATGACCTCATATCTATGCGTTATGGACATAGACGAGTCGAATGATATGTCACTTGTCATATGTTTCCATTTAAAAATATTGACCTCGTAACGCTCACTAACGGTTACCGTTGACCTACGTATTTCAAAGTCACGCTGGACCCTTCTCAGGTGATCAGTTATCCATTGCCGAAAACAGATTTCAAAAAAGTAAAACCGTTTTTGAGTTAGATCGCGCACGGACGGACGAACATATCGATCTTATAAAGTGGCTCCGCCACTTAATAAGCTTAACAAATTTGAAATTATTGTAGGACGAGTTGTCCTCAATTATGAATTTCCAGTTTAATGGCTTCAGCCTCTTCGACGTATGGTATGCATAATATAAATAAGAATTTATCGCCTCCAAAGATTAGAATCTGAAGCTCATTTTTTCATAGCTTTAGAGCTACTAGCAATTAGAACTATATAACTATCGACTGTCAGTAGCATAAAATTTCGCATTTTCTAACAAGATTTTGCTTTTTCAGATGTTCTACCGGTCTAGTATGATTTGATACTGCAACTGCATGAAAATAAGATAAGATCAAGTACTAAAACCATATTGCAAAGTGTTGAATACCACAATAATATTGAATATTATGCGATATTATGGCATGAGTCATGCCGCATGACCCCTATTGTGCGGAAGAAAATTGGAATTTGGACTTGACTGCTGATTTATGTTATCACTAATAAACTCGTCGTGAGTGTGAAGACAGTTCTAATTACTAATGAACGCAGAACCTGGAATGTGTCCACGACTGCGTTGTGAGTTGTGAATCACAACTTGCATCTATAAATATTGCATTCAACGCAAGATTTCAAAATCAAAGTTTAATTATCAAACTACCCATTTACCAATAGGAGCCATTACATTTGTTTGATAACTTGGATTCTGTTTGCCCCAGTTACAAAGTAGGTATTTCTAGTCTGCTTGGTATGAATGCTGTCTCCTTTTCCTTCCAATATTTCGAATTAATTACGGCAAATGGAATTGCTATTCAATTCATGCTGTTTTTAAATGAACAAAGTATTATTCGTTTTTTGTTCAACACACAAAGTTGGTTGGCCTTTCGCTCTCTAATAAGAAAATCGTACTATTATTCGTTCCTACGCTTTCTATCATGAAGATTTGCATTGTAGAACTTGGAATTAAATGAAAATGAAATGAGTATTTCTTTCCCCTAGACACATACTTTAAATTGATTTATTTCTTCATTCGTTCTTGTGATCTCTGCCAATGTCTTTTTTAACTTGTCAAGAAAACCAATCATTGTCAAAATGCCAAACGTTGCAAAAAAAGTAACGTCTTATTTGTATACTACATCGGTGGTACTTACCTACCTACAATACCAAATAGCTAACATTATTTTTGCAGCATGAAATCGGGAAACCGAAAGATAAGTTCCGCCTGGGAAAGCAATGTGTCTGCGCACCAGCCGGTTTCATGCAACAGCTTAAGTATGCGCATTAATTACTTCACAGTTGGCAGTAGCAGTAGCAAATGATTTATAAACTGCTTTAATTGCAACAAAAAAATCAATTTAAACAGTATATTTGAATGTGCTGTTATATCAAATCAATGGTGCAGGGAGAGAATGGAAACGAAAGTTCATTTTACCAACTCATACAAACTAGTTTTGAAAGAAACTCAAATAAACATTGTATTTCTACTTCTTTGTTGACCGCTGACTTTGGTAATATTCTGTATTTTTCGTAAATTAAAGATAGTATTCAATTACTTTTAAATCAATTACAATTAAAGATAGTAGAAATAACGATAAGCAGGAAGTAGTGCGGTTATAACGACAGGTCTATTTTTTATGTACCTAGGTATTTATAGTCTTGAAAAAATGTGTGATATTTTGTACGCGAACTGTCTTTTGCCATTTTCATTTCATGTCATTTGAACATACTAAACATAATTAAAATAACACATACCTATGTCCAGTCATTTGGTGTGATAACAAAAAGGATCATAAAAAGCATAATAGGTAATGTCAAATGCAGACTTATAGAGAATTTATGATACAAGTTAAACGTGGCTATGAAACATAATTATGTTTAGTAAATACTCGGACTCGTCTACGCCCATAACACATAGATATGAGGTCATTTCGGGGTTGACGGTTGCTGCACTTTATGCTCTCCTTCATAAGAGGTTTGGAATTTTCAACTTCTGCTTTCAGCAAACGGCTCTCATCGCAATCGCAACCGCTTTATGTTATAAGCCTGACAGCCATAACGGCCAAAGGCAACCGTTTGAAACCGTTACGATTTCGAAATTTTCAAATGTCACATACGGCAAGTGGCATAACATTCAACTCCCCTGAGTTTACTGTGAAGATATTGGAGGAAATTCTAACCGTAACCGTTTAACGTCAGTAACTATGTTTAACGTCAGTAACTATGTTTAACGTCAGTATTTATGTTGTAATTTGTAAACGGATTGGAATATTTTCATTCTGTTTTCGATAGACGACTTCTTATTAGTAGTAGTAGTCAGTGGACTTGTGTTTTGGTTTACGGTGGTGCAGCTCCGCCACTTTTCTACATGTTAGCTTGCCGAGTTTATTAGGGAGCACTTGTTAGGGAGCACTTGTGCTACCTTATAATTTCGTTCTGCGTGTCCGGTCCGTCCGTCCGTCCGTGCGCGCTTCTATATCCGCACAGAACGGAATTTTGAATTCTTTTTTGCAATGGGTTCTTAGCCATAGCGCGGGTCCATTGAGTTTCAACCCGATAGGGCAATGGCACCGTTATAAACCGTACGAGTCAATTTTTGTCATGGGTACATATGGCAAGTGGCTAAAGTGGATATTATTCGGACTGTCTAGAACATAATGCATAGAGTCTGAAAGAAGCATCTTTTACTAAGGCCGAGTTGGAGCTCAAAATTGCAAATTACTAAATCCGCGACGCTGAAAAACCATGGTAAACTTTGTTGTTGCCAACACGTCCATAAACATCCACAGGGAACTCGTGGAAAACGAATGACTAGACACCACGTTAGCCAGCCCTCGTATTGAAATTCTTCAAAACATAATTTCAAGCAACAACGGTAAACAGCTAAATTTTGGCTTAGATAGCGGACCTATACCTGGAGTGCTTTTAAAAGAAACTTTACAGAGTGATAGATGCGCTTTGTTATGACGACAAAATTCAGAAGTATTTTGCCGATATACGTCAATAGCGTTTCATTGGAATCAGATGTATTTATTGTAATTTTATTGAATTTAACTTACGTTAACCAATAAACTGTCATAACTTTATTCTTTTTACACATGCCAACTCAAATATTATACCACAAACAATGCTGGTTTACCTGCGGCATCTGGTAATAGTATATTTTCCCATGAATCCCTGATTGAAGAAGTTGCATTAACAGGTTAGAAACGTTTGCAACATTCATAATAAAGGTAAAATATGACCGATTAATACATTGCATATGGAACTGTATAATATCGAGTAAATGGCAACGAGATATACCATGGCTATAGCAAAGGGCTATTCCATGCATATAGTAACGGTCTATATCATGCATGTAGTAGTGGGCTATACCACGGCTATAGTAAAGGGCTTTATCATTCATGTAGTAAAGGGTTATACCACGGCTATAGTAAAGGGCTATATCATTCATGTAGTAAAGGGCTATACCATGCATGTAGTAAAGGGCTATACAATTCCTGTAGTAAAGGGCTATACCATGCCTGTAGTAAAGGGCTATACCATGCCTGTAGTAAAGCGTTATACCATGTCTATATTAAAGGGTTATACCATGTCTATATTAAAGGGTTATACCATGTCTATATTAAAGGGTTATACCATGTCTATATTAAAGGGTTATACCATGTCTATATTAAAGGGTTATACCATGCTTGCAGTAAAGGGCTATACCAGACCTGCAACAAAAGTTTCAAAATAATGAATTCATCAAGCGGGATACATTTATTGTCATATTGTTAATGCCTCCGCTTTCTATAAAATGTATATCCAAATTGGTAATTGTGTCTGTAAAGACCAGTTATTTGGCTATTGGATTTTTGCTGCTTGAAAATTATGTTTTTGTAGTAATTACAGTACGAGGGCTGACAGAAAGTGGTGTCAAAACGCTCGTTTTCCACGGATGTTTCCGTGGACGTTTATGGCGACATGTTCGGCAAAAACAAAGTTTACCATGGTTTTCAGCGTCGCCGATTTAATATTTTGATAAGTTTGGAAGCTCCAACTCGGCCTTAAGTAAAGATGCTTCCTTGTGAGGTCATTTTGAGGTCAAAGGTTATCGTTTAACGGTAACGGCACGATTTTAAATATTTTTTTCGTTTTATGCTCTCCTGCTTAAACGGCCAAGAATGTCGGACTTCTGTTTTCGGCAAATAACGCCTCAACATTAGGGCATTACTTGACATGCTTTCCAACCCCATATACCAACGGCAACGGTTAGAAACCGTTACGAGGTCAATTTTTTTCAATGGAAACATATGGCAAGTGGCATATCATTCGACTCGTCTATGAACATAATGCATAGACCTGAGGTCATTTTGAGGTCAAAGGTTATCGTTTAACGGTAACGGCGATTTTAAATATTTTTTTTCGTTTTATGCTCTCCTGCTTAAACGGCCAAGAATTTCGTACTTCTGTTTTCGGCAAATGATTACCAACCCCATATGCCAACGGCAACGGTTAGAAACCGTTGCAATTTTTCAAATAGCAAGTGACATATCATTCGACTCGTCTATGAATGTAACACATAGACCTGAGATCGTTTTGGGGTCAAAGGTCACCGTTGAACGGTAATGACGTTTTGAAACTTTTTCGATTTTGCGCTCTAACTTTTAAACAAAGGAGTTTGCTGAAGTGCTCCCTATTTATGTTTTTACAAGAACCTAGTTTACAATGAGTTTCACCAAAATGAATTCATCTAGTTGCTGAACCTTTCAAATAATTACCACAATAATAATAATAATAAATAATAATTATTATTTGAAATATTTTATACAGAATATATAGGGAAATTATGTTTTTAATAAGTTCCGTTTCTTTATAGTAAAAAGTTTTTACACAGTTCTTTAGACAAATCTTGCATACAAGCAAACAAATAAATAAAATTAAACATCTGTCACGTCCGCGTCCTCCGGTTCTACCTTCACTTCAACATCGCTGGTGACGTGGTGAGATCCGGTGGCGGCTGCTTCTTCGAAATACGTTGATTGCAGATCTTGAAATGATGCTGCAATTCCACGCCACCTGGCACTCAACTCATTTTTTTCCTCCATTTCAGCTTCCAGCTGATGACGCAGAGCATCGTTCTCGCCTTCCAGCCCGGTGTTAATTTGCCTGAGGACGTCAATCTCCAATTGGGCATTTTCGAGAAGCTTCTCCTTCTCCCGAAGCACCTCCTCCATCTCCTCTAACTTCTTTTCCATATACGTCTTCTGACGGTTTCCCTCTCTCGTCGCGCCTGTATTCACCCACTGAACGATGTCCATGAGTTCTTGGAGTCCTTGAGATGCCGAACTCGATTGCTGTTGGGAGGCCCCGTTTCCATCAGGTTGATTACACTGGAGGGCTTTGGTAGACCGTGAACTCATTGTTAAACTGAAATAAATTACAAATAACCGATTTTAATTTTTAATGACGAGTTCATATCAATTAGTTTGTTAATTTTACTTACAAATAGTGTCACTCTTCACTACCAGCGATCCTGCCACTCAGCTAATTCAAATAGGAATCGAGAATAAAATTTAAAAATTACCGGTTAATCAGGTCGACTAATTGGTCTCTCGTGCTCGTGCTACGTAGCTCTTACGGGTTAGCTTCAATCTTGGAGGGATAAGGTTGCAAAATATTTAACTATTAGCTATAATTATAAATAACCAACCTTGTTGAATTACTCTTCCTTACTACCACCCGGAATCTCCGCAGGAATGAAAAAGAGGTGTCGAAAAAGGTGAGAAGACGACTCGCCGGCCACGTTCACTTTTTTAATGAGTGGTCACTAATTACTTGGCTGCTGCTAGCACACAACCCAAAAAATATTGACCTCCAAAAAAAATAATATTTTTTTACAAAAAGTTCGTGTGTGAAAGTCAGACCAACAACGACGAGCACTGGCTCTCAGACAACTTGCAATATTATTCTCGATGGTGCTGCTGTTGGTGGCGGTGGTATGGTGGTAGGTTTTGGGATTGCGAAAAGGCAAATGAAGTGAAAGCAAAAGTTCTGTCAAAAGCAACAAAGAAGCAACAAAGAGCTCAGAAAGGCAAGGCGTGGGTATGTATGCGTCAAGTTGACACTTATGCGAACTAGCTACATATGCGCATTGCGCATGTAATAAGGATGCCACAGAATTTCATTCTAGCAACTGATTTGTATAAATTCATGCAATGGGATGAAATCTGTCAATATGCTGTCTTGTGAGTAATTTTTGCAAACCACAACTTTTATACCTTCCAAGAAAATAATCATAATGAACGAGTTATGGTTGAGTTGGGTAATTAGCTTCGTCAAAATGAACCTGTAAAACATACTATTTCTTTTTTTTAACGATGAAGAGAGTTTATTTAGCAGCATTCATAACAGTACATAGTATTAATTTGCGTCCTGGGGGATGGAGATGACGACGGGGAAAGTGAACTCTCAAAGCAACAAAGATGAAGTTAAATGTTGTGTAAATACGACTCAAGGTTTCAGTACATGTTCAACAATTAGGCGATAATTAATTGTCATTTCACATTTTTTGTCATTGATTGTTCTCGAAGTTAATTTTGTTTTTCCATGTTCATTTGTACATTCTGTGGTATCACATTTTAAAACAATTTTGCCAACAAACGACACATTGACTAGTGAATGTATATACCGCAATGAATTGCATTCATAAATTACGAACCATCTAACTACAGGACGCAACATCAAGCTTAAATATTGTTGTTTGCATAGTTTGTAAATATTACTTCTACTAATACGGGGATTTATGGTATGTTTGTATGTTTGTATATTGAAATTTATGAAATGCATCCATTTTGCAGAATGAAATGTCTTTAGTTGTTAGTGCAAATGATTTTTTTAAATCCATGCAGTGATAAATCAATGCGCTATCAAACCGTTGTTGTGTATTTTAATGGCATCCAAGAAAACATTATGAACGTCAGTTATTTGATTGGTGATAATCTAATAACAGGTATGTGTCGGTTCCAGGATTACTGTCAATTTATTCTCCTGCCCAATCTATGCATCATGACTATGACAATGACTACCGCACCCTATGAATATAGGCACCTGTCATTGTCCATTTAAAATGCAACAAATGAGGAATCGGTAAATCGATCAATGCAACAAATGAGGAATCGGTAAATCGATCAATGCAACAAATGAGGAATCGGTAAATCGATCAATGCAACAAATGAGGAATCGGTAAATCGATCAATGCAACAAATGAGGAATCGGTAAATCGATCAATGCAACAAATGAGGAATCGGTAAATCGATCAATGCAACAAGATCAATCGGTCCAGTCCACAGGGGGCAGGGTCAGGGGAAAGAGGTCACATGCTTTTTAAATGGCAAACAATTTTCATGTTTGATTCTGATAGAGAATCGAAAGGTTGTCATTTTCTCTTGAAGGACTTCTGATCAAATCAGATTACTTTGACCTGCAGAGGTCAAAAACGGATCACATGCTTTTTAAATGGCAAATTTTTTTATGATTGATTCTGATAGAGAAGAGAATCGGAAGGTGATCATTTCTCTTGAAGGATTACGGGTCACAATCGGCATCACGCCATGCCCCAGCGGCTCCAGCACGACGTCGACCTGGACACGCTGCCCCTTCTCGTGTACAATGTGGAGGTGGTCAAGGATCCCAAACAGGGTCGGAGCTTCTTTGTCCAGTATCAGGTACCCGAACCACGTCCTCACCGATAACCTTGTTTTCATCATAATTATCTTTTTACATGTCTTTCTCTTGTTATCTCCAAGAAATACCTATTTCCGTTAATTGATACGCTGATTGGAACGCTGGTACATGCATCCTGCATGCATGCATACATTTACAAGCACGGTCACCACCTCCAGGCGATTTCCATTTGGGTCACTATCTTCTCGCTATCAGGTAGGAATCGGGGCCTGGTTCTTATCAACTTGGCTTATGTCCATTTACCTGTTTGGCAACTTTGCACTGAGCCACACGCATCTTCCGGTGACCAAGGGTGACACACTGGGTCGAATATGGACTCATGCACAAGGTGGATGTGGAGCAGAGGTCTTGATGCAATTGGTGGATGGGTTATCTTGATTATAAGATTTAACATCACCTGTTCCCCACCACGCCCCAATTTGGACATCCGCAAGTTAGTAGGAGGGTCAAGGCCCTTGGAGATAAGCACGGGATCCCGTACTACGTGTTTTCGTATAAGGAGGCAGTCTACAGGACCTTTAAGAATTTGGAGGATGTCGCTCATGAGTTAAAAGAGATGGGAGACTAAATTAATTAATTAATTTGTAACTTTGTATATATGAAGTAATTAAATGGAATAAATACTAAAAAAGGAATAATAAAATGTCTTTGTCTTCAAACCGTTCTTGTTCATCATCAGCCAAAATGGATGATAGGAGTATTCAAGCATCGAGTACGATCTGTTGGCTGGAAAGTTTATGGAAAATTTTCTCCATTTAAATTTTGGAGGTAATAAGGGATCAGGAAACGGGATTATGACATTTGAACATGCGCCTGAGCTTCTGCACAATGAGAAGAAGTATTAAGGTATTATTTTCATCGGATTTGTTAGCTGTATGATGTTTACGTTTTTAACACGCACTTGTTATTAGCTAGTGCGAACTTTTTCCAGCTCGCCGTTCGTGAGATCCAGTTTATTCCTGTTCGCTTGTTGTGTATGCCTAGCCATAAGTTTAGCATGTGAGTTTTTTGTGTAATCTGTTGCAGCAAAACTTTGAACAAGAAAAGGAGAATCAAGGTTCATTCTGTTAGAATAGAACTTAATTAAATATTCAATCAAAAAACTGTTAAAATCACTGATAATTTTATTTTGTTCGTTGTTAATGAGTAAAAAAGAGTTGGTTGTTCGTCTTTTATCAGTAAATCGTGTCTGTCGATAAGCGTTTATTTGGAGTTGGAGCATTGAATTTTAAGTGCACTTTGCACGAGATCTTTTGTTGAAGCTGAAAACTTAATTAATTAAAGCGTTTACAGTGCAGTTTTAGAGACATGTCGTTAGATTTAGGCGCTAGGAAGGCGAGTGAAGCGGATGTTAAGGTATGCCTATTTAACTGATTAGTTAGTTATGTTAATTATGTGACAATGTTATGTGTAGTTAGTGGGAGGAAGTGCTAAAGATTATAAAATTTTGTTTTTAATGTTTTTTATTACAGATCTCTGGAAAGAATGCTGTACAAGGTATCCTCTCCTTTGACGACCCCCGTCTTGGACTCCTAAAGAAGATTTTAGGGAATTTGAAGAAGATTGGATTCCAGACTCCGACCCCCGTCCAGTGTAATGGCATGCCACAGATGATGGCTCAAGTTGACATGATGTGCTGCTCCTTCACAGGATCCGGGAAAACTGCTGCTTATCTGCTTCCAATAATAAATCTGATTAGTTTGGAGGAGAAGCAGAAAAATGGGATGGGAGGAGGACCCGCTTGTCCAAGGGCGTTAATTCTGACTCCAACGCGAGAGCTCGCTGAACAGATTTGCAAGGACGCCAAGCTCCTTTCGGCAGGTCTTGGACTTCACACCGTGGCGGCGTTTGGTGGCGACTCTATCAGTCGGGAACTGGCTGCTTTTAAGGTTAATTATATAAATCTACTAATTAATGTCGTAATTATATATAACCTACAATGCCAAACGTTAAATTAATTTGGTTCCAGAGGCGGAAACTGGACATTTTGGTGGCGACCCCGGGACGACTACTCCACTTGCTGTCCGAATTTCAAAAGCATCTGGTCCTCAAGGACACCAAATTCCTGGTTATTGACGAGGCGGACGAAATGTTCAACCGAAACTTCTTCCCGGACATCCGGGAAATCGTGCAGGATTACATGAAGCCCAAGGAGGAGCGCGTCACTGCCATGTTCAGCGCCACCTTCCCCCTCCAAATCCAGTACTACGCCAAGAAGAACCTGCGAACCGACTTTGTTCAGATCGCGGTCGGCACGATTGGAGGCGCCGCCCCTGACATTATCCAGGAAATCCTGCCCGCCTCCGAGGTCGAAAAGCAGATGAAGCTGTACGAGATCCTGGAGAAGGAGGTTGATAAGAAGAAGGTGCTCATTTTTGCGAACCGGATCGATAAGGTGGACATACTGGCCGAGTTCCTGCGCCGGAAGAAGGTTAAGGTTTCGTGGATTCATAGTGATCTTGAGCAACGCGAGCGGGACCAGGCCGTTGATGATTTTAATGAAGGAAGGTCCCGGGTCCTTGTCGCGACTTCCGTTGCATCCCGTGGTCTGAGTGAGTACAAAATAATAATTAATTAACAGTTAATTATTATAAACTTTGAAAAATAAATATTTAATTTAATTTTGTTGAAATTTTGTGCAGATTTTGTGGACGTGGGGCTGGTGATTAATTACGACATTCCTGAAAACAAGGAGGATTACGTTCAACGCATTGGCCGCGCCAGAGGAAGCGATAATGGCGAGTTGGGGATCGCGATAAGCTTCTATGATGAGCGGAACGACTCGGATAAGCGGGATGATCTCAAGTTTGCGCTGAGGAGTGGAAATCAGCCGGTGCCTGAGTTTCTGGATGAAGATAATGGAGAAGGAGGAGTGGGAGGGGATGAGTCCGAGCTGCTGACTGAATGCGTGAATGACGAAGACTTGATGACTAAAATAAAGGTAATTGTGACAAAATCATTTGACATTATCCAAAAGCAGCATTTTTAGGAATGTGACATGTAAAAACTGAGAAACATTTTATTATTAGTATCTTTTTTCGTTACAGAAGTTTAAGATTACTCCAGTTTATGAAACTTATGAAGACACCGATTTCTGGGGCTGAGGAGGAATGGAGTTTTCTTTAATTTGCAGTGCTCTCTATGTCTAGTGTATTAATAGTCATGTGACCCTATTGTAACTAAGTACTCATCATTGTAGCTTTAGCTTTATTAATTATAATCGTTAAATTCTTATAGCTAAACAGTTTAGTAGATGAACTATGCTAATTTGTAGAGTTTCTGATAATGAGATTTTGTTTAAATAATTTTAGATGAACGAAAATTGACAATGCAATTAAATGTTAATTAATTGATGGTTAGAATTAAATGTTGATTAATTGGTGGTTGGAATTAAATGTTGATTAATTGATGGTTAGAATTAAATGTTGATTAATTGTGAAAAATGATGAATAAATAAACCTGTTTTCCAGCAATAATTTATTACGTAGCTGAAGCGAAGCTTTTGCGTAGTTATGCTTTTAGTTTGTTGTAGTTATGCTTTTAGTTTGTTTGTCCATCTGACTGTTCGTGCTGTAACTTTGATACCCGTATACCGATTTTCTTGAAACTTGATATAGAGGTACCTTAGGGGTGAGGTAAGGACGGCATTGACTTTGAGGCCAATCGGTCCACAGGGGGCGGGGTCAGGGTAAGGCCACATGCTTTTTAAATGGTAAACAATCTTCATGTTTGATTCTGATAGAGAATCGAAAGGTTGTCATTTTTTCTTGAAGGACTACGAGTCAAATCGGATTCCTTTGACCTGTTGGGGTCAAACAGGTGTCACGTGCTTTTTAAATGGCAACATTTTTATGATTGATTCTGATAGAGAATCGAAATGCGATCATTTTCTCATGAGAGACTACGGGTCACATCGGGCTACTTTGACCTGTAGAGGGCAAAAACGGGTCACGTGCTTTTTAAATGCAACATTTTTTTATAGTTGATTCTGATGAAGAATCGAAAGGTGGTCATTTTCTCTTGAGGGACTGCGGGGGGTCAAATTGGGTTACTTTGACATGTAGAGGTCAAAAAGGTGTCATGCTTTTTAAATAGGCCAAATGGAACAATTCTTTCAGCTACGTATTTTCGATCGTGGTTTAACACGACTAGTTTATTTGCTAATGTGCGTCAGAAAAGATGAAAGAATACTTTTCAAAACGCACATGGGATTTCGAAAGCAGTATCGTTTGGGACATGGTGAGAAAAATTGATTTAAAATTCGAATTAAATGTCAAAATGAAAAAACAGCGCGTTTCATGAAAGTTTCATGAAAAAAGACTGTTTCACAAATAGTTGCATCTGCCAAAGAGAACTCAACATTGCATTGTTCTGAGAACAAAGTGATTTTGATGAGCGGTCAAACAAATCACAGCTGAGCTCTCAGCCGAAAAATGTTTTCTTAAACCACTTGTTGATCTAATCTCTCCACAGAATAAATAAGATATTGATAAAAATGCAATAATAATTGTAATTTAACTGTGTGTAGTTCTCGAACCATCTTTTTTAATTAATTAATTAATAGGTCCTCCGCTTGGAAAAGAGAATATGGAGATGGAGAGGGAAGATAAGCAGGAAGAGGATGCGGTAAGCAATAATAATTAAGGCCATTATATATCAATTTGATGTTTAGCTTTTTATATTTTTATTCAAGATTATTTTATGATTTGTTCCAGAAGGCAGTGATCAAAGCAAAGAGATGTGGTCGAGGGGAAACGTTCCAAGGGCTCCTCCACCCCCTGTCAATGATTCCTGAGGAGGTACGGATAGCTATACCTAACATTAATTTTAATTGCACATAATATATTGACCTTTCGTTAATTAACAAATTAAAGTGAATGCTTTTCGTGCATTTTTGTAGGTGTGGGAACAGATTCTAAGTCGAGTGAGTTCACTGGATCGCCTGAGTGTCTGCCGCACCAACTCGCAGTTGGATTCCGCCTTCGGACAGAGAAAAAATCAGTGGCTGCTGGACCAAGTGCTCCCATTCCTCATGAAGTATGTCACCTCCAGGTCGACACTCCTCCAATGTCGCTCCGTTTGCAAGGGATGGAGGAACGCGGTGGATAAGTTTTTGGAGGAGAGCCATCCCTCTCGGCGTCCATTCGATCCAGATAACGTGATCGAGAGAGTGAACGCCAAAAGGGCGACAGTCTACTCGTCTCTTCGACGCTGCCAACTGGAGCATGTCCAGCTGACGCCCTCCAAACTCCACAAGTTCCTCTCGTTTCCTGCAGCCACCCCCTCCACTCCAAAGTCTCCGGTGGTAATCGGGCGAGCAGTAGCCTTTCAAGTGAATGGAATGTGGTCGGAGGACGCGGTCGAGGAATTTCTTGACGCTGCCAAAGCATTTCTCCAGCTGCACGGATCCCACCTGTGGCACTTCAAATTTGTCCAGTACAATCCTCACCTGCCCTCCATCCGTTTCTACCGAGTGTTGGGCGAGTGTCTGGATTCGCTCCCAAATCTCCGCACGTTGGAGGTACGCAGTCACTTGGAGAGGACCAATAATTCGGCGAGCCGCGAGTTACTTCCAGTAATCGCAGCGTTTCCCTTTCCAACTCTCCCATGTCTTCACTCGATTGCCATCGAAGGAGTGCCGATGTCTCTTCAGGCGCATTTTATTACTCAGTATGGCGCCCAATTGGACAAGTTGCTGCTTGACATGGACACTCACTTTTACGAGGATCTCAATAACAAAGAACTTCCCGTCCAGCTCAAGGAACTCTTTTTGAGGCACGTTGTCAGTGAGGATTACATCCTCCCAAAGTTGTACGCAACGACTAGGGTTGTGGTCGCCTGTACCAAACTTACGCTAGACATGAGTCTTTGCAATCGCATTTACCAAGAATTGCTGCTCGGGGTTCTCCAAAGACTCCCCCGTCTGCTCCACCTCCGAATTATCCTCCACTCGAGATGCGCGTACGCCACCTCCTCCAATAGTGGCAACCTTCCATCCGTCGAGTACTTTGAGATTGAGGGGGAGGGCAGGGACGTGTTCCAGTTCAACACCGTTCTCCTCTCGTTACCCTCACTCAGGTACTTGCACATTCGGGACACCTCCTCCAGCACTGAAAACAATAATGGGGCTGGCCCATCTTCCCGGACTGTTATTGGGGGCGACGCCAATGTCGAGATTGAACAGTATCTGCGCCGCGACGCGGTTCACGAGAGTCCCATCTGGAATACATTCCAAAATCTTCAATTGTTCACGTTCGAGAGCGTTAATGGAGGTCTCAAAGGTTTTTGCAATCGGGAGACCGTCAAGCACTGGCGTGAAGGTCGAAGGAGAACGGGGGAAGAGGCTTACGACCTCCTGCTGAATGAAGTGAACTGCAACTTAATCAACTCCCATCTCTGATTGACTGATTTTTTAAAAGTCTGATTAAATATTCCAGTTATTAATTTCCATTTCCATGTTTAATATGTGCGATATGAATTTTAATGATTGGAATAAACGGTATATGAAACTAAAACTCTCCATTTTCATTACTGAATTTTAATTCTGGCATCTCTTGTGAACAAATACATATATTTACATACAGAGGTAATGGTAAATAATTTAAGTTAATTCCACATTCCATTGTTGATTTCCTGGAACATTTTAGTTTAAAAAAAAACGTACGCCCTTCGCTCCGCCACCGTTTTTCATATCATCAGACGCCTGCTAAATTAAACGAGGTTCGGGAAAACGATTTAAAGTTCTGATTCTGAAGAAGAACTGCATACGTGAGGGTCACGACGACAGAGCGACATTTAGAATGGCTCATGACTCACCTGAAATGGAGAATCCACGTTATTCAACAAGGGCATCTTGAGGAGCGCCTGAGTGAAGGTGAAGTCTGAAAAATAAAGCGTCGGGATGGCTAACTGCTCACGAACGTTTGCGGAGTGCTCTCTGAAATCCTCCAGGGAAAAGCTGGTCAGTTCTGTAGTGTAGATCAATTAATTAATTAACGGCCAACTAATCATTAACACTATTTATTTACACACCTTGATGGAAGCAACATTCCCTTTCCCAAGTTTCCACTTGGCCAAGCAATTAGGAGTCCTCCGGGGCACTCCGGTCAAAATCGAATCCCACATGTTGGTCGACTTTTCCGGCCTGACGCTACACACCCTGACCTTTAGTTCCGTTAATTGTCGCATTTCCTGGAATGCATACTCCAGTCCACTCGTGTCCTCCTTGGAAACGCCCAGTTCCACCTTTCGCAAGTTGGGAAAGGCAAGGTTGACCATCTACATTTCTTCCGTGTTGATACCACCGAGGAGAAAGTTGTCCAGGTCGGATTCCTCTTCACTTTCATCCTTCAAGATCAAGTTCAAGCTGATTATCTCAGAAAATTTTGATCCTGTGGTCCATTTCTGAAGCATGGCTTCAGTTTGATGGCGGAGCCAAAAGGTGTGCAGCTTTGGAAAGCAGCTCGCAAGATCCTCCGTCGTCCACACCTCCAGCTCGGTGTTTATGGAGATGATCGATAACTTCTCCAGTTTCTCCATTACAGGAAATTTACAGGAATACTTCTGGCGTTACGGGGAGGCCCCTCATAGAGCTCCATCTCGGCAACTGACAGCGTTTTCAATGTAGGGCGCAGATTATCCAGAATCCCAAAAAAATATTCGATTTTCAAAGAGAATCTTTCCCATGTTTAGGGTCAGCGAGGTGAGTTTCGGAGGAGGTGGGGTCACTGTTAAAATTTCAAGGTCTCCCATGATCACCACACCCCCATCGTCAGCTTGGTCAAATTTGGAGGAAGTGGAGCAGAGTTCAGAATGGGAAGAGGGGAATGTCCCACCGGAAATAGCAGGCGCCTGCAAAACAAGTTCAGCTACGTATTATCCATCGTGGTTTAACACGACTAGTTTAAATGGTCACGGTTTAATAGAATAGAAAGTCATACTCATAAAAATCAAGAATACTCCATGAGTTTTCGTACCAAGTGTGAACACTTGGAAGACGATCAGTGGAGCGATCATCACGATGAATCTGGAACACGTTCATTCCTTCTTAGAGCTCCAAATCCTTGTAGAGGCACTTTTGAAGTGCCAGTAACAAATTGCAAAAACTTGGCTCGAATAGAGAATATGTCGCCTAATTTTTTGTTATTAAGCTACGCAAGAGAACTGTGCAGTTTGCAGTGTTGTTTTGATTGATCCCATAACTGCAACCGTTGTTGAATTCAATCACGCAAATATCTCAATGTACTGAACATGAGGACTGTGACCTGTGACATTATAATGTACTTTGTAGACTATAAGTTGAAAAGCACTTGAGACTGTCGAGATATATTTCTTTCATCATGCATGATGGGTTTTGGAGCATTCAATTTCATAATAGCTGTCGCTTAGCGTTTGTCCGTCATAGGATGCAGGAGGCATTGTCAGAAGTAAAGGTTGCATTTCCTCAAATCGAATAACAAGCGAAAATCAATGCAAAGGAAACCAAGCTTTGTTTTCTTGGCTTGGCTAGATTTACGTATAAATATACATATTGGATCTACTAAAAACACATTTTTCTAATCAGATCGATAATTTTTATATGATAATGTTGTCAACTTAGTCCGAATCTAAAAAAGTTAGTAATAATAGGAGTGTGAACGAAATGAACAAAAATTCAATACAGCAAACTAGAGGGGGTATGCGAGAGATTTGGAAAAAAGGAAGTGAACAAAGGCTTTTATAGCAAGCTGGAATCAAACGGCCGAAATGTGCTTGTTTTATTTATGCAGTTTTTAATGTCTAAAATCTCCCCATTGTTTTACCTGTCATCGTATAGTCAATTATATATATACAATGTAATCATATTTTGCACAATTACAGTAATGTAAATTGATGGTCTATAAGTATATTTTAAATATGCCGATGGTGCCTTATGATTTATTTTATTTTTCTCCATTTAATGTGACAAAAACCTGTACTTCTACACTTTTGGTTTCACAATTTTATAATTTTCATGTGTGAATGACAAATGCAGAGCAAACTACCTTTATAACTATAATCCAGAAAGAATATCTAAAAAAACAAAATAAAATCCCCCCTCCAAAAGTCAACAATATGTATTACTACCTATGTACTTTGAAGCTTAATTTACAGAGTTTATTACGGAAATAGAATTTTAATTTGTTGATGGCTTTGTATTCCCAGGGAAAAATTAAAAATAATAAAACACCAGCTCAGCATAAAATCATAAAGGCCAATGAACCAACAGATAGGTGTGTAACCTTTTTAATAATGTTTTGGTGCCCTTCTGACTCCTAAATCTTGTGGTCATCGGTCACTTAAGGTTCATCATCTTAATATATTATTTTTTACATCTGTAGCGTTATTCCCACTTCTTGATTGACAGCTGAATGAATTCAAAATTTAGTCATGCTGTGTGCTGTGGTGTGCAGTCAGATTTAGCTTTATTTACTTCTTTTAGGTTTCGTGATGGTAGGCTGAATCCAATTGTTACAGTTTCCGCATGAATGGTCACGAGTTCATTTCTTTAACTTGGCCATTGTATTCAAGATTACGATGTTTTATTGAGAAAATGAGGTGCAAGTGCAAAGGTGTATGTATACTCATGTATACAAATATACCCATGCATAATTGTACAGAAAGTCGTAAATGTTTCAAAACTTTCTACTTGATACTTGTTATGCTTTTTATGATCGAATGTTCACACATGACAATCAAACCGGTCAGACTGTGTGAATCCAGGTACTTAATTTCATGTTCCTTCATCACTTCACCTGTTGCCATATACGTCTTATCATGATTGTAAGAAGGAATACATATTTTGCAATATAAATAGACATACAGCAAGATATAGAGAGATGACATTTATGGTTCAATTAACCATGCCATGTGGTGAAATGCGCGCATGTCA
Organism: Sinella curviseta; assembly: GCA_004115045.4. Lineage (NCBI taxonomy): Eukaryota > Metazoa > Arthropoda > Collembola > Entomobryomorpha > Entomobryidae > Sinella > Sinella curviseta. The sequence goes on from CM065489.1 coordinate 10,031,209, forward strand.
CTTGGGATCAACAGGTACGCACGAATGACAAGCTTGTCATGACAATCTTTTGACATGCCCCTTAAAATCTTAATTATTTTTAACAGTTTAGTACAATTCCTTAACGATGACAATCAAGAGCATCCCATAATAAACCACCACCTTTTCATATTCTCTACTACCTACCTGATATAATTCCACCAGCGATACAAAGACTGAAAACTTGATCTGGCTTTAATCATTATGAAAGGAACAAAGTCATTATGAAGGTGAGTGGCGTGGTTAAAGCCGTGTAGTTATGAGATTTAGTAAATCGGGAAGGGATTCAGTTACATGGGTACATTATGAAGCAGCAGATGTGTGCAGACTGCAGACTAGTTGGCACTTGGCACGGATTTCTTAACAATGCATGGGAAACACTACTGACCCATTCACTTACTGCAACGCAAACAATGATTTTTATAATTACGGCTTACTTTTTAAGCTCCTAGAGAAGTTGATGACAACAGCATTGTGTATTGCCCAAGTGCTTTCACAGGGACCTGGCTGGACTTGCGTGTGAATGGGAAAAGATTATAAAGCAATAATAATGTTAGAGTGTGGTCGTTATCACACGGATTATGATATCGATAACCAGTCATTACGGAAATCATCATATTAAGTTTATCATTGTCATATATCACTTGACAGTTATCCACCAATTTAGATAAATCTTTAAAAAGTGTCCACTAAATGCGAACAGCACAAGCTGGTTGATGATAGCAAACTAATCGAATCTAACACGTGGCTACATGAATGCACCGGGGATGGATTATTTGCAAGATTGGAAGTACAATTGATAATGTACAACAGAATATTTTAAACATAGATGTATACAAATACAATATGATTCAAAATGGTTGTTTGTTACGAAGATAACCAAATTACGCAGGAGAAATAAGTAACTTGTGATCATTACTACCCGGCATTGGTTATTATTATTATGATTGATAAATTGCGTCACATTTACAAACTGTTTAATAGTAACGGTCTCCATTGTTGGCTACATTGCAATGCTTTGGCTCCTTTTGAGCTCGGCCAATATGGTTTCTTAATCCTACTTACTGAAAAGGACGGGCTAAAAAAGTATCCATCCAAGCCATGTATTAAGTTTATGAGAATGGGGACTGCTACGGTAGAAGAGACACAAGTCAGAAAAAAACACCTTAAGTACATAATTATACTTACAAATCGTCGTCGTGTATATATGAATGCATGTAATTTGGTAGAAATTAGTAAAAAACTAGAATTTTCCCGTTATTACTAATGCTCCAACATTTTTGTTGCGAACAATTTATAGAGCACACGACAAGGAAGGTGTGGCAGGACCGTTGTATTGTATTCTACTTACCTATCTATATCCACACAGACAATTAAAACATGCAGCCAGTGCAGTGTATTTATATATCACGCATCTCACAAGATATCAGGGTTTTCACTAGTTTCTAATATGATTTTTTAGTCTTCACAATTTTCTTCTCTTACAATGAAAAGTAAGCTTCAACATTCAATTATAAGGGCAAAAACGCATGATAATATTGTACCTTGCCTCACCACGAATTGTAAGCAATTTTTCATTAACGTGAAGGTTCGAAAGAAAATTTAGCTTTTGATTCATGATGATTCATTTTTGGCTTTTAGCTTTTAGGTAAATGCAGTATGTTTAAAACGTAGCACGATGTTTGTTCCAAAAAATGAAATGATTTCCGCAGAAATAAATTAGTTTGAAAGGTTTTTTTTATTTTACCAGATATCATTAGCATATTATTTATTATCATGTAATCATATTACACAGTAATCAAGTTAGAGTCAGTTGCAATAATGAAATCATTATAAATTGGCGCGTTTACCCTATAATATAATAGAAAATTAAGCATAACTAGGTTAGATATTAACAAGATTAATGATAACCTTAGCCTTCAATATGACATCGATAAGTGTGATATAACATTTAATGTTGTAGAAAACATGGTTGCACAGAAAAAACATTGTATCCCTTCATAAACGACTAGTAAAGCTGAATGGTAGAAAAGGGGAGCATAAGAAATAACGTACACACTTAAAATACATATACCTACGATGACACATAATACTGGACATAACTTATTTGCTATTTGCTAAAAGATAATGGAATTAAAAAACGCTACGAAAACCGGGGAACAAGATTCACTCTTAACTCTTCTACAGGATTGATGGCAACACAGGACTGTGGCAAAATATTAGGATTATCCGTTGCTGTGATGTCAAAGTTTTTAATCGTTGCGAGGATCACGTCCGCAGCAACTTTTTCAACAAGCTGGTATCCCATGCAAGCCCGTCTTCCATTAGAAAATGGGATAAAGTGCGCTGGCTTGCAAAATTTGCCCGTTTCTGTTAGGAACCTTTCCGGAATGAAGATGTGAGGATCCTTCCAGTACTCTGGACTGGAGTTGAGCTCATAATTGTTTATCATGACCATCGTACCCTTCTCAATTAGGTATCCTAAAGATGAAACCAAAAATAAATACATCTTGTTATTTTACTTTACTTTTTCTTTCAGCTATTCATCCAGAAGCAGTGTTGACATGCGCAAGTTGTGAAGATGACAATGACCATGAAAAAAATGAACAATAAAGTCATACATAAAATCTGTCAATATCAAGGTTTATGCATTACCGTCTAGGAGGGAATCAGCAGATGCAACATGGGGCACTATTGGAGATGATGTCTTTCTCAGGGTCTCATAAATCACAGCGAGAATGTAGTCTTTGTTGCCCAGTTCAAAGTGCTGCATAAAACGAAACACATGCAAACATTAATAATAATAATAATTTCTATGTAACCAAAGCCATATTTCTTTAAGTGCTGCACAATATTAACTCTGTACTCAAACACAACAAAGGAACGTAAAGAGACGCGGCATAAAAGTACAAAACAAACTCGGCAAAGATTTTGCTCAAGAAACCAACAAAGTAAACAGAAAACAACGACAATTTTACGCCTGAGGTTGCGCCTAATGTATGTCCACTATACATACACATATTATTATGAAAAAGATAAATGACTCCATTTCGATTTGTGGAAACATGTAGACATGCAATAGACTGTCTACCGTCTATAAAAGTGTATTGTACATTTTCAGTGGTTTCTCACTGCAGATTATAAATGACTGATATCGCGACGGCATGATTTTTTAAGCCTCTTTTAAAAAACAAGTGTCAGCGGAAGACTTGTAGCGTGTCTGAAAATCGTGCCAAACAGAAATATCAGGTTCCACTCTTATTAACTCACCTGTTCATATATCTTTTTAGAAAGTCCAGTGACAGATGCAATTTCCACAACCGCCCTCCCAATCAAATTTGACACTGCGGAGTGGCCTCCTAAGAAATCCTCTAATTCAAAAAGGACCTGTTCCATAGTCAAATTGTTCTCCGGCTCTGCTTCCTCTAAATGTGCCAACAAAATGTCCACAAAATCTTCCAGATTATCCTTGTCCAGGTTTTTTCTATATTAGCATGGACAAAATATACACATGTCATAAAATTATATTTTCCTTTTATTCCTTTAAAAACCTAGCAAGCTAAGAGCTTCAAATGTCAAACGCATAAAAATGCATACCTGTGAGGTTCTATTATGCGACGAAGAACGAAACTACGAATGGATTGCCCCATGCCTGCCAAGTTTTGCAAATGAGACTTGAACAATGGAGCCAGGCCAGGGAGAACATCAGTTGGGTGACTTTGGTTGATTTCCCAGAATATCTCATCAAATTTATGTACCGTTTCAACAAACTCGCCATCATTGTTCCAGTCCTCAATCACCTCAGAACAAAAAAAGTCGAAAAATATGCTGGCACACGCTTTCTGGATGTTCAGCTTCAAGTTTTTTGCAGCGCATCCATTCTCCTCCAAACTGAGCTGCAACATGTTGATGTACTGAACCTCAGATCGCTCAATTGCCGCTGTTATCCTATCACCATAAATCCCAGTGTGACAAAATCGTCTAGCTAATGAACGGCGTGTCTTCTGAACCCGAGACCAGTCACAGAATGCAAGTGCTGTAAAAATAAAAATTGTACACACCAATTTAGTAAATAGATGACAGATGAACAAGATACCGTGCTTCTAAGAAAATAGCAGCAATATAGTTTAACAATAGCGATGACCGTTATAAAGGTCTGCTGCGTGCTGAAGGTTAACTTTGATTACTCTTTTGTTGTTCATCTCTACTGAAGGTCTAGAAAAGGTAAAAAGGGACAATGACGTGAAATTGAGAGTATATTACTATTCAGAAAAAACTGACTGCCAAAGAATACAGAATTCTGCAGAATTTTAAAAATAACAAAGTTTTTAACGGCACTAGCCAAAGAGTACTCTTTTTTTCTATCCCTCTAAATGACGAATATTATATACCTGACAATCTATATATTGGTCAATAAAACATGGCCAGTCATAATCATTTTTATGCTTTCCATGAGAAAACTTTTAAGAGACAATTTCGGGGCAAAATGAGACTTACAATTTCCACGATCGTTGCTGAATAAAATATTGTAGCGCATGAAATTCGGACGATCCCCAAAATCCGCTCCTTGCTCAATCAACACCTTGCGTATTAGTCGCATCGAGCTCACCACCACCGTCTTCACAGTTCCCAGTTGAAGACTGTATATGTCGCCGTACGTCTTTGAAAGATTTGTCATGACAGCAAAGGGATTTCTGAAGTAAAAAACGATAATCCTTCATCATGAGCCATAATTATGTACACGTTTATAAGGAAAAATACTTGGATTGCATTCGTGCTGCAACATTATGCCTTGTGTTAAAAAAGGTGTCAGCAGACGGACTTAATCTGTTGTCTAATCCGCAGCCCCATTGTTACACCTGACATGTAGCACACGAGTCGCAGAATAGTAGAGCTATAATAATAATAATGATAAGCCATCTTGTACATATAATTCTTACTTACCCATTCAACAAGTGCAGGTGTCCAATTATAGGAAGTTGAAATGGGGAAGGCAGGATTTTCCTTGCGCAATGAGACGACGATGATGATCTTCGCTTCCTTCGTATGGTGATCAGGTAGAGGAGGAAGATGGAAAGCACAAATGTTGCTGCTACAGTTGTCCAGGAATTGCTTTGAATATTCGGTTTCATCATTCTAATGAAAGGAAATTTGAGAGAAAAAACAACATGTATTATAATTTGATTTAGAATATTCACTTCCAAGTTTAAACAGCAGATGAGCTTTAAGGAAAGAACAGGTGGGTGGTGTGCGTGCGCCTAAGGCATCCTAATGAATATGTAAGACTGATCAAGGGATTGGTTTTTTATCTTCAAGTCAGATTTTTTTAAATGATGCAATGGCCTGATCTACCTCAATAAATTCTGTTTAGAGCAGAGCAGGGGAAAATGATTACTACATACAACATACCTAGCTTAAGTTTTCCTGGAGCAAGTAAAATTGGAAAACGAATAGGAAATTTGATGATGGGGGAAAAGATTTTTTTTCAAGGTTAAGGGCTCTTTCATAATTAAAATATTTTTTGCTATTAAAATGGTTCTATCAGAAGATATAATAAAAAATATACCTGCACGGCATATGTGTGACGTGAAAGAGCTGAATGCAAGTACTTTGTTTCCTAATTTCTAACCGGCTCACATTGCCCCTTACTATAAACCACTTGAAATCTACCTAATCTCTCACCACGTTTCATGGCTTATTTAAGTTATACATACAAACATAACACTATTTTTTACACAGAATAATTTGTCACAGAAATTTATTAATTAAAAGCAAAAAAATGTAAAAGTTTTGCAGACAAACCTAATACAGTAGAATAAACCAGGGGATCCACAGTTGAGTAGCTTCCAAAAAACGGAACGGTGGAACTGGTGCAAGATCAGCTCGGCTTCCACACAACTTGATTTTGTGATAAAACTGTTCTCAAGAGAGAATGTTTGCAACAAGTGAGAAGAAAGTTACACTTGGCTAGCTCCCACACGAATGAGCTGGATAAAGATTTTCTCCGCGACTTTAAACAACTTTATAGGAATAAAAAAAGGAACCTGTGGGCAGAGAGGGATTGAATGAAACTTGCTTGTTGGGAGTGAGTATTGCAAGAGCAACCACCACACCACAATGCAATGATGAGCGGAGAGAATGGAAGGTGGTGATGGTGGGACCTTCTTATGGGGTACGCATGACTAGGTAAAAACCTAAGGTTATTCTCTTCTTAAGGTTTCTCTCTCGTCAACTTAAATCACACGAAAAACAGAGTCTCATTTACCAGACTGTCTTATTACTTACCTGTTGCTCCCTTACATAAATGAATATTATATATAATATGTACTTATTAGAAGTCTACATGCACAATCTATCTATATTATCTATATATGTACACAGGTAAGCACATGCATTTAATGATAATCATCATCATATACCTTTGCCCAGAAAAGAAGTCTTTCCCTCTGACTGACTGATCCTCTCTGAGTATATCAACATGGACAAAATAAAGAGCATGATATTATTATTAGCAGTTTGAGAATGCATATTTTGTGGCTAATAATGGTAAGTGATTCTCATCCACTTTACCAAAAATCTTTTAAGGCTTTAAGGGCTAATAGGTTAGTAGTGCTGGATGAATAGGTATGAAGAAATTATTTTCAACTTGAATAGATCAGGTTTTATGATATTTTCTTGTTTGTAAATTTTGGAGAAGTTGGGAACAAAAATCATGCCGTAATACATATATCTCTATTATATATGCATTCATAAAGGTAGCAATAATCGTGGTTGCTCTCTTGCATATTACGCCTAGTAATGATAAGAAAGCACAAGTTCATATTCCTTTTTTCCTTTCTATCTGGTTTTATTGCCTTACTTTTACACAACTTCTTTATTAATTGGCAACCATGCTTCAACAGAGATAACAATAAAATGGACAAAGTTGGAAGTAACTTTAAACTCGGTGACACTCATCAAAAACCATGGCATATAAATGTTTAGTCTACTACGTAGACTCTACTTGCTGCTGTTACATTACGGTTTGTAATGTTAAATTATGGTCATAACTTATAAGGATGATGTTGTTTTTGTCGGCGACTCTTTCGTCATAGTACATAGTAAGCATCTCTTTCATCTTTGTTGTTACCAAAAGTAGCCATAATGTCACTTCCACAAACCGAAAAGTATAATAATACCAAATATTATTATGCATTTATCACTTCAATCGCCACGAAGAGAGGTCGACCAATAGTTAATAGATAAGTAGTTAGAAGAAAAAAGCCCTGCATTGGCCGCAGCCTCAATACAATGCGTTATATAATTGATGTCACCACTGCACTGATGGGATAACATGGAAATAAAATGCAATTATTCGACTAAGTCATTATTGTCCTTAATTCTATTAACATTTTTTATAGAGATTTTAACAATTTTTAAGATATAATGTTTATATAATATAATAATAATAAAGTAAACTAATAGTAATAGTAAAGTCTCTTGTTTTATGTCATCGATAAAGACAAGATGGCACACGACAGGGGTCTACCACAAGCAATTGAAATCCGTTGCTCTCAATTTATTATGCTTTCGTTGTGCTTGGTACACTAACTGATGACTTCTAACATTAAGATATGACTATTTAGTCAAGTCAGATTGTTGCAAGTCAAACTTGCAACAATCTGATGGCAGAGCTGAAGCTGTTGTTACGATAGTACTAAAAGAGTCTAAGAAGAAGAAGTACAATGCTTGAGAAATTCCTACAAAAAAGAAGTATACTAGAAGAAATTGGTACTTTTGTCCTGAAGAAACATTTATCAACGCAAAATATAATATAATATTTAAATACCTTTAAAAGTCATTTAGTTAAAGGTATCATATATGTACATAGCGTAACATAGGTATATTTTTTTTGTTATTTGACGTAGCTAACATAAATGTAATCAAAATTGCATGCAATCAATTAAAACGTCTACAATTCTATTGACAACTAGTTTTAGGCAGAGGTAGGGAAAGCTTGTTTTCACTGGCGTTCCATGATCCTTCAGCATTGCTGTTTAACTTGGTTGTAGTGTTCATATCCCTTTAGTAAATATCAAGTCTGTGCTCATACAAAGTGTTGGATCCTTCACAACTAATCAGTTGATTGATTCGATCCCGATTTTGTTGTATCCTAATTTAGGATTCCTAAAGAGAAGTTGAAAAAGAGTTTGAGAGTGTAGTAAATCTAGGGATAGCAGGATTCAAGGATGATTAATTCCTGCAAATGGTAGGTTGGAACAACCGGTACAGGCGGTGGCGTTTGGACAGAAAAAGCCATACATCAGGAATTCGACGACGACGTGGGGCAAGTTCAGAAAACAAGTGAAAATAAGTGATTTTTTAAATGACGTTCATGTTTAAATGTGTTCCGGGTGAATATGGATGGACTGAATTGGATATGAATAGGATAGGAACTACCGACTGAACATAAACATGGTAATAATACTTTTTTTTTCTTTTTATTCTTAATTAGTAACTATATTTCTCTTTCTCTTATTTTAACAATCAGTTATCTTGTCACAGAATAGGTTTTGATAAGTTTATACTTGTGTACAAAATAGAAAGCAGTCTTATTTAGTACTTAACATACAATACAGAGAGATGAATATTTTATTTTATGCTTTAAAACTGATTGTTGGTGTCTGTTTATATGCTCTCACAATACAATGGAAAGAAGCGAATCTAGATAAATTGAAGTATATATCATTTACAAAGCAAGTATTGATGAGGAAAGGTACAGCGTTTATTATTATAATTATTATTCAACATAATTGGTGTTATCCATGGGATATACCTACTGACTCAAATGCTACATAATAGCAATTAAGATACAATGTTCGTATAATATAATATAATTTAAAAATACATTTGTAGTAAAAATATGTAGTAGTGTGCCCATAGTACATTACACGTTATCTTAAAAATAGTATTTTTACTATTAGTAAAGCTTCTCAGCTGTCACTTTGAATTCTACAATTTAATTTACATCAAAAATTATGCTTTTTATGTGGTTTTAAACCATTTACTACCGTTTTAGTACATATAATAATAATGGTGGTGCTACCCCTTTAGAGTAATTAACTGGAAAATCTGAAGTATGATTTTATTTAATGTATTTACAATAATATTTTTGCACCATACCATATCTATTTCTTACCTACAAAACTATTTTTGTTTTTATGCCATCGATAAAGCCAAGATAACATACGGTGCAGTGATAGGGTCTACCATAAGGGATTTAAATCCGTTGTTCTCAATTTATTATGCTTTGTAGTAACCGCTGCGCTTGTTACACCAAGTGATGGCTTCTAAGATTAAGATATGAATATTTAAATGCAAGGCGAACTTGCAACAATTTGATAGCAGAGCTGAAGCTATTCTAACGATATTACTAAAAGAGCGTAAAGAAGTATGATGCTTGAGAGATTCCTAGAAGAAAGAAGTATACTAGGAGAAATTCGTACTTTTGTCCTGAAGAAACTTTTATCAACGCAAAATATAATATATTGTTTATCTACCTTTAAAAGTCGTATAGTTAACGTTATCATAATATATCTGCATAACATAACATAGGTATATATATATTTTTTAAATGGTATATTTGACGTAGCTAACATAAATGCAATCAAAATATCTGTCATTTAAAACTTCTACAATTCTATTGACAACTAGTTTTAGGCAGAGGCAGGGAAAGCTTGTTTTCACTGGTAGTTCCATGATCCTTCAGCATTGCTGTTTAACTTTACTGTCGTGTCCACAGGCTGAACTGCTTCATTCCACGGTAGATTGTGGCCCTTACTCTTTCATGTGGCACATAGTATTCACTTTTTACTTCAACTACAATTCATGATGAAGAAACACCGGTTGACGAAAGTATGCAATCTCATTGTTAAGAACGTACATGTATCCCTCACGCAAACTACTAACACGTCACTCACTTTTACCAGATTCGCTTGTCTTGAAGGTCAAAGTCAACTTCCTCCACGTTTACCGTTGGGTTTACACGGCCTCGTCGTAGCATTTTAGCACCATACTTCGTCATTTGAAGGTGAAACTGTCTGACTTCGACCTGAGGGCCACACTATAAACGCAGTTCATACATCTAAAAGGTCATCATCACCAGTAATATCACCTTCATCAGCGGTTTCTGCATCCGTTGCACTATAATTACTTGTATTATCAAATCCATCAGATTCTGAAGACAAGTCCATGTCAGAGTAATCACTTATAGTCGTCTCGCTGACATCTTTATCTTCGGACGGTTCAGGTTCGACAACGTCATTTTCTCCAATTACGGTTTTGGATAATCGGGAAACCAACTCCAGAGAATGAAGCATCCTGGTCCGTTGTGCTGACAGCTCTGCTGGTTTCATAACTGTCACAGACTCTCCAGTTTTACTCTGGCTTGATAACTCTAAAAAAGCAAGACTTAAATCAGTAAACTGCTTCATAGAAAGCTCATATAAATTATAGAGAAATAGTTATATAAATAACTTACTAATGATTTGGGATTCAATCTTATCCAGATATACATCAATTTGTTGCTGTTGTAGCAGTATATCGCGAACCAGGTTTTTCCTACACACATCAGGTGTGATTCTTGAATCCGCTGGAACCGGAATTATTCTGAAACATAAAACAATAGTTTAAGTATTCCTTCGGGCTTGCACGAGTACTTTTTAAATAATAATTTTCAAATGAAGTTTTTACCCAGAATAATTTGACGATAGGCCCTGTGATTCGCTCTCTGGAAATTCCAAAGGTAGATCTTCTTCTGTACATTCATCCTCCGGGATACCACCAGCAAACTTTACAGCGTCAAGTAGGTGTACGTTCTCGTTAAACTCGAGTGCTATTTCTCCATCGACCTTTCGTGCTCTCAGGAACAAATCTGTAGATTGGGATTGGACTCCTGAGCTTTCGGATGTGAACGGTTTGTTGTCAATGCTGTTTGGCAATGAACTTGAACTAGCACTACTACTGCTTGTAAAAAGTGCTGCTTCTTCCAGTCGTTTGGTCTCGGAGGCGGTTGTGAGCAAATCTTCTACATCTTTGGTGGATAAAGGTTTTGTTGAGGACCCTAAACGCTTCAGGATTTCCTTTCGAGCCTCATCCAAGTCATTAGATAGTTTAGAGGTGGATGTTTTTGGTTTCGAAAGCCCTGAAGACGAAGACTGACTTAACATATCCAGCGTTTCAAGCCCACGAACTCGTTTCCTTTGATTAGTAGAAGCATGTTGCTTTTGTGTTTCCACCCGCTCCTCTGCCAACCCCATCCCGAAAAGATCAAAAAGCTTGATAGTCGTTCTCTCAAAGTCCGAGCACAGAGTCCTTTGCTTTTGGGCGTTATTCTCGGAATATATCTGCCTAAGCAGGATTCTCAGTGTGTTGTACGTTACGATTACACCGGTTATCCACTTTAATTTAGTTTCATGAAAAGCTTGTTTCCTGTTCTCATCAATAAACACTCGTGATATTTTCATAAGATTCTTCCAGTCGTCTGGAAACTCCTTAGACATGCGCGTAAGCGTCAATCCAATGTTGGTGTCCGTCGTCCTCTGCTCCTTCAGATATCTTTTCAGAACACAGAAATCTTTCAGATTCTGTGAAGAATCCCTCTTCATTCCGTTTGACATTTGTGAAGAAGTAGCACCTTTTAAGGAAAAAACAAAAAAAACATCATGGATTATCAAATCAAATATCATGGTTTGGATTATTGGGTTCGTTGCAGATTACGAGCCAGTGCCAATGAAAATGGTTCTTTATATTCTTACCATCTTCAAGTGAGGAGAATTTTTCACCAAGTACTCCAAAGCTAAGCGGCGTCCCATTGGGATTCTTCATCACTTCATCTCGAATTTTCCGTAAACGAAGATACGCTTGCTCTGCGCTGGTTCTCTTTCTCGAATCACAAGTTTCCTTTTTTACGCTTCCAGCATCTTCATTATCCGCTTCACGCTTTGTTTTCACCATATCGTTGAGCACTCTATCACAAATGTGGTTCAAAAATGCTGCTGCTCTACATCCTAACTTCTTCTTCAGAGTGGATCTGGCGGACTCTACTGCGTCTGAGTACTTTCTTAGTTTCATTCGGGCCTCTGCAAGTTTCCTCAGCTTCGTATGATAGGCGGGATCTGATTTGTTTTCAAGGAGTAGTCTTCTCAAAACAGGCTTAAAGTACTTGTTGAAACGATCCTTTTGAATTTCTTCCTGAGGAGGTGGCCGCTCAGTGTTCCACTCATAGAGTTGTGGATGTTCTGGTTGTCCAAAGCAAATTTTTTCTTTCACCTTGAGCCCTTTGATCATGGAATATGCTTCAATCAGGTTAGATGAGAGATTTGAACACATTTTCATTATCCTTGCGTCTTCTGTTGGAAATTTTGGGGCGAATGGGAATCTACAAACGGAAATAATTTTGATTATGGTTATTTTAAAACACCATAAAATTATAACGGCTGTGAGTTTTACATGTACATTTAAAATTCACTTACGATGGCAATTTTCCAAGTCGGTAAAACTCGGATTCCGCCCATTCGTATTTTCGTGAATGTCTAACTTTTTTAGGCTCGGAACATGATTGACAAGCGTAAAAATCCGGAGGTTGAGAGTTCCTTTGTACATTGAAACAGATACAGTGTTGCCAACAAAGGCATAGCCCACACTATAGAAACATTGCAGAGCAAGTTATACACGTATTATTGCGGTTCCCAGTAAAAAATTACATACTTAATCATACAAGACACTGTCAGTTATATTTAATTGAAGCTTACCTGCATCATGTGATCCGAGCTCTCTGGATCACCACAAATACAGTTATTAACATAATGATTGTATTCTATGTCTCTTCGTGCAGCTCTGAAGCGTTTCCTTCGTAGAGACCGTTGATTTAATGCGTTCAATATGACCCTCATTCTACCGCTGGATATTCGACTGAGGATGCTAATTCTCTTTTGTCTACTTCCACGTTTTCCCATAAGCTTTCTCAGTTGCATGCGTTTCTTCTTGCATACCTTTTCTTTAACCCTCCTTCCTAATTTTGCCTGTTTTTTTGTCGCCTTCCGAGTCCACATATTCTGCTTCAGCTTTTTAGCCGGCCTACATCTTGGCCGGCTGGCCTTCTTCTTCCTACTTTGTCTTGGAGACCTCGTTAAAGCTTTGGAAGTGTCTTGCTGGGCTAGCTCCTCAGCTTTCTTCATTGATGAAGTGGTAGATGAAGATGCTTCCTCAGCAGCAAGGCTAGCAACTGGAGACACTTTTTCAGGGGCACTGTGTTTCGACTGATGTAAAGATTTTGGAGTTTTCTTATGACTCGCTTGCTCTATTTCTGGAATTGACACCTCGTTTACTTCAGTAGGCGTTGTAATTGTAGCAGCTGGAGTGGTTTCTGGTGCTGGAGTTGGTTCTGTACATGAGTGTTTCGGCCATGTATGGTAATCAGTTGGATCGTTGTCAAAAGCAGTTCTTGCTTGAGCCATCTGAACAACGTTTGCAATTCCTCTAGCGTTGGCAACTTTCAGCTCAGGATGGTAATGTTTAAAATGCATTTTTAAAAGCGAATCTTTTCTAAAGTTGTTCCCACAATTGTTTATGGAACATTTCCAAAACCCGTCCTCAGCATTTTGTTCTATGATAACAGCGGTACCACTTCTATCAACAAAACCTGAATCTACTTTCGTGTCTTTGGGTGTTTCTGTGTCCATCAATGGAGGAAGGATACCTAGGTGTAGAGTACTTAATGACTTTGTACGTCGGGCAGTACTAGTGGTGCTTGTACTTGGAGGAGTATCTATTTGAGAAGTAGTGGCTTCTGGTTTCGGAGGGGCCTTGGTTTCAGTGGGTGCATTGGTACTTGGTGTGCCGGACGATTGTTTGCGCTTCTTAGAAGGGGTTTTATTGAGTTCTGGCGTGGGGAGCGGTTCCAATGGTACTGGCTCCACAGAAGGTAACTCTTTAGGCGCATCAGTTGAAGGCTGTTGAGTTGTAGGTACTTGCGTGCTAGATCCTGACTTTTGCCGCCGTTTTGTATCCCTTCCAGATTCCGTATCGTTTACAGGACTCACTTTAGGTGTCAACTCCAAACTGGTAGTAGCGCTGGTCTCCTCGTTAACTGACGGTGACGCTGAAGGGCTGTTAGCCACACTATTTTCTTCAGATTGAGGTTGACGTGGTCCCTTTAGAGATGTCCTCTGCCTCTGTCTAACTTTAACCAATGCAGAGTAGTCATGGACAGTTCTTTTTCGCTTTCCACGTTCTCCATGAGGTGGATCAAATACGGAGAAGTGATGTCCACGATTGAGACCAGTCAAATCTTGTTCTGGAGGAGCTGGCGAGGCTGTTGCTACTGGTTCTTTTGACGGCAATTTAGCAGTCAGTGAAGTTCGACGAGCTGATGATTGAGATTTTATACCCCTCTTCTTGATGACCGGAGTTTTTTCTTTTTGTAATTGGCAACTTTTACTGGGTTCTGATAGGCATGTTACGAGTGGAGGAGGTCCTTCCTCAACATCCTCACTGTGAGATACTTTGAATAGTTGATGTGCGCTCCTTTTGATTTTAATACCATCATCAAAAGTAACTTCGTAACAATCTAGAACAATTATAAAATAAATTTACGAATTATGTAAAAGGAATGAATAAAATAGGTAAAGCAACTTATTATGAAGTTCAAAAGTGCGTAATTAAAATAGCTTACCCTGCGAAAGCTTTTGGGTTATAGTACCAGCGTATCTTCGGCTTTCTATTGGCCAAACGGCTTCAACCCGTTCGCCAATTATGAACTGCAACCTAAAACCGAATAAAACAGACGAAAAGTTACGACCGGTATTTGTCTATTCCAATTTTTAGCATCATCAAATTAGCAAAATGTAATTGACACAGGGCCAGGGCCATGCTTACCTAACAACATTGGTGTTTTTACCAGGTCCTATAAGACTGCTCTTCATACTAATCCATTCATTATACCTCGAATAGTTCACGAGAATTTCTTGCTTATCCCAGTCAATATTCACAACTTTGGCAGGATACCACTTGCCATTACCAAAGTAACAAACTTCTAATTTCATGCCCCTTTCAAAAACCGAAATCTTTCCAGTTTTTTCGTCAACGTAAGATTTTATCACAGTGTCTCCTTTTCTTATGATTTTAGGTTCCTCGGAAATTGGTTCGGCCGTTCTCACTTCGGGTTCTTCGTTCGAATCATCAAGTTCCGGAGGATGTTCCTTTGTGAAGGAAGGAGGCTCACAGGCAACCAGTGCGGGCATCGTTTTCTCCTCGAATGATGAAGCTGGCGACAGGGGGACACTGGAAGGACCTTTATTTGGCCTCGGAACTATAGCACAACTTTGACTAAATCTACTTGTCCTTTTCGTAACATTTGCGTTACTAGTACTATTTGTTTGACTACTATTGGAATTAGAAACATTATTACGAGAGGTCACTGAATCTGTTTTCTTTCCATTTACCGTGACACTACCTCTCTGAATATCACTACTAACATTCCTATTGACAGAAAATCCCAAACTCTTCGACCGCTTCACCAGCTTCGTTGGTTCATTCGTCCTGGCAGAGTTTAAACCTGTTTTAATTCAGATAAAATATATTTATAATTAATATTAAGCACTAAACACTGTTGAAAGAATTTAGTAATTAGAGCGGGAAATCTTTAATAAATGATGTGAACATGAGGAGGAGATTAAAAAAGCATTTCTCACCGTTTGAAATCGTACCATTAACTTTGTTCGTGGAGTTAACGACCATAGGAGTTGTCGTAACGGCTTTCTCATCCTCCACACAACCATTTGGACCAGTGTCATTCTCTGGCGCGAGTGAGGCGGAATTAGAGGATGTTGAGGGGGTGGACGCGGCGGCAGGCGACACTGAGGGGAACTTTGAGGGAAATCTTCTTCTTGTGGTGCTTGGAGTACTTCCATTACAATTCAGGAACTGTCTGGTTAACGACGATCTCGCTGGCGTGCTGGATGAAGCACTGCTTGCACTAACGTTTCCACCATGCCTTAGCGGAGGAGCACTTTGGACAGTTTTTCCATTTCCGGGTCCAACCGTTTCTTTCCCCTCAACGGGAGCTAATTTTGGTGGCTTGCGACTCATTACTGAACTGTAAAAGCCTGTAAAAAGTCGCAAGAAAACAATTTTTTTAAATCACTGTATTTAAAAATTCACAAAGTTTTTTTCTGCAAAAAAAATCTGCTGAAATTACTTCAACAAAAAAGAAGAAAAAACAATCCGCAAAATTTTGTTCTCGGCTTCTTTGTAGTAGGAGCAGAATTGCAGAAAACCACCAATTTGTGAGCGTACTCAGTTCGCCGTGCACCTTTTTACTTACCGAGTAGTCTGACTTGCTTCGTGCTCCTAAAAAGATAAGTAGAGATGTTTTTGCACACCCTTGAAAATGGCACGGGAATGGCACACACGCGAGTGTATAGTGTATATACTACGAGAAGGAATGCATCCGCATTCCACTTCATACCAAAAAATCGGAGTATAAAACGAGAAACTTTGCATAAGTTTCTGAAATGCTGTGGATGGACAGTGGGCAGTTGCACATGTATATTCATGCATCTTGGCGGTTGTCGTACAGCGAGAGAGAGAGAGAATGCAAAACGCAACATAATAGGTAGTGTAACAAGTAGTAGTAATAGTAACTACTTTCATACTACATAGTTCGCTATTTTGCTATCATCATCTCGTTGGTCCGTTTTCTCACTGATTGGCAGATCAGCTCTCATGCATTAAAAAATATCTATTGTGTATGTTATGCAGTTTTGGTGATGGTCTGGTAGTGTGTATGTAATGCAATTTGCGTTATAGTTTTGGGAGAACTAGCAGAGGTCCAAATCCTAACTTTTTTCGATGAAGCTTTTATTAACAAAACTACCTCCACTGCAATTCATCTCATCACTCTTTATATATTGAATCTATATTATGTAGTGTCGGTACATAATTTCGGAAACTTATAATGAGCACTTCGTAAAATACTTTCAACTTACTTACATATTTCGTATTTCCGTTCTGCCAAGTCTCATTGTAGGAACCTCTATTTTTTTAAACTTCTGCATAATGGCCCACCTCACTGCATATCCAACAAAGTAATAGACAAAGCTTTTTGGAAATTGACATGTGGCATATTGCATATTATACAAAATTTGTATTACAAATTATAATCACTTTTGTTTTTATGTATTGGAATGAAGTTTGCAGTGCTTCTATTAAGAGATCATGAATGTAGTTTTTAGCTATCTATCGTTTTCTCTTAAGTGTAGCTTTTGAACTTATTGTTCTTGTCAGTAATCTTATACGCAATGCGCTTGACAAACAATATTAATGTTATTTCATCGCAATATAGTATGAAGTATGAAAATATATGAGTTAATGATAGATGGATTTATGGAGTAACTGATAAGTTATAACACCTCCTAACAGCTAATGATATATTCCACTTTGTAGAGGTGTGGGACGAGTTCACACTTTCACACACATAAATTCTGTGACAGAATACCAAAACCCATCCAACCAACCAACCAAACAACGAACAGACAAAAAAATATTATATCATTCACGTTCATTGTATTTGTTGGTGATTGCGTTACTTTGTTCGTTCTCATCGTGCCCCACTCCAGATTACTGACAAGGGCTGCTATGATTTGGCACTCCATCCGCTTGTTTAGACGGGCTGGCGGTAGCGCATATCAACATCAACAACACACATGTCAATTGTCAGCTCACTTTGTTCATGATCCAATCTCATCCCACCTTCATCATTCATTCTCCTTTTTGTATCAAGACAATCCAATCAGTTAAAATCGGAATAGTTAATTAGTTAAGGCATAATTTTGTCATTGTTGTGTCATTTTTCCAGCTACCTGTTCAGTGAATCTCATTTAGTTGTGTTCAATGTTCGAGGCTAAGAGGATGGATAGTTGACCTGCCATGAATAGTTGACCACGGTTGTTTACAAGTTACCTAATTAAAGCAGCTTGTTTTCGTAGTAATTTGTGCAATTGTCAATTATATTGACGTAGTTGACATGGAAACATGAAATGAGTGATTGTCATTGATTGACAGAAACTTAATTTTTCTGGTTTCTTCCAAACACACGGTAGGACTGGTACATAAGTTCTTTCTTTTGTCATCAATTGGTTTTTGTGTGCAACTTGTTAAGGCGAGGTGTTTATAGTGTTCAGTTATTTTTAATTTTAACTGTAAATATTCTAGGTCATGGATGTTACCAAGCTGTTTAAGAAGGTCGGTGGACGGGGTTCTGGTCGCGGTGCTGGCGATGGTAGAGGAAGAGGCCGTGGAACTCGTGGGAGAGGTCGAGGTTCCAGCTCCACGAAGAAACCAATTAATGTAATCGATTTGGATGATGATGATGAACTCTGCAATCAGGCGTTAGAGTAAGTTCAGTGGACGGCTCCATATTTTGATCGGGAAGGGGTCATTTGCTGTTGGAAATGTATGGTTAATCATCTAAACATGGTTTTTTAATAGGAGAGCCGAGCTGGACAATAACTCCTTGACGAGGTCTTTTGAGGCCCTTAATGCTGCTAGTGAATTGGATGGATTTGATCCTCTGACCGGTATTTTAATAAGCTTCCGCTATCCCTAAGATAAAAAATTATTGACTAATTTTGTGCAGCAACTAATGTTTTTGATGGTTTTGAACTTATTTTAAAATGGTCACAAACTCTATGTTTGATTGTTACAGGTTGTATATGGATTTATCCAACCAATCGACCAGTTCGTGATTACCAGTATGAAATTGTGAAAACTGCTTTGTTTAATAATACGCTAGTCAGCTTGCCAACAGGTTAAAACAGTTAACTTGTCGTTTCTTTGTTTACTCAATATAAATTAAATCATAATCTGTGACCATCTTAATCAGTTTTTATGTTAATGATTTTAATGATGTGGATAGGCCTGGGAAAAACTTTCATTTCTGCCGTAGTCATGTACAACTTTCAACGATGGTATCCGACTGGAATCATTGTGTTCATGGCTCCGACGAGGCCGCTTGTTACGCAACAGTTGGATGCTTGCCATAATACGGTTGGGATATCTCCAGCAAAAACCGTTGAGCTTACGGGACAAATAGCACCGAAAAGGAGGAAGCAACTGTGGAAAGACAAAAGTGTGTTCTTCCTAACACCCCAGGTTATGTTGAGCGATTTGGAAAGAAGCTTTTTTCCTCCAGAAAATGTGCGTTGTATCGTCGTTGATGAAGCACACAAGGCTCTAGGAAATCACGCCTACGTACAAGTAATTTCAAAGATATCGGAGAAAAACCGTTTGTTTCGAGTACTGGCTTTATCTGCTACTCCTGGAAGCGATATAGTCGCAGTAAAACAGGTATCTAAGTTAAACAGCTTTTATAATTCTACTCATGTGAAGTTATTGTGCCGTAAACGTTACATACTAAACTTCTACTTCAATTCATTTCAGGTCTTTAAAAACTTACTGATTTCTCGTGTGGAATTACGGTCGGAGGATTCTCTTGATATTCTTCCATACATTCATGAGAAAAAGGTGGATAAGATTGTGGTTAAGCTGGATGATTACTTAAAGGACATCCACAGACAACTAATGGAGGTAAGCGTGAAATGAGACACTAATACTAGAGCTGTGAAGTGAAGTGTTTTATGCTGATGATAATATTATAGTTTTAATGCTAGTTCTTTACTTGATAAATATAATTTAATGTTACACAGGTCTTCCAAATTTATTCTGGTAAATTAATGAAGGCCAGCGCGTTAAGTGGGAGGGATGGAATTTCCTATTCTAAATTTCAGGTATATTTGATTGCGTCTTGTTATTGACTGACTGACTGACTGAAAACTTAAAATTGTTGATTTCACATGGCTTATGTAATACAAAATTACTTTTCGCAGCTTTTAAAAGCAAGAGAGACTTTTCGGAAGGACATGGCCCACAAAATTCCAAATTATCAAAAAGGGTATATTGAAGTTGACTACGCCATTTGTATTTCATTGGCACATGCCGATGAGATTCTTCTCAGTCATGGCCTCAGGACTTTTTATATCTTTTTACATGGTAATAAATCATTTTAACGCAAGTTATTAATTCTTGATGATGGATTCTGGATTAATTAATTAATGTTACTTGTGCGATCATATAGGAGTGATAAGCAAAGAAAAAGGGACTCCTGCCGTTACAGCCGAGCTCAAGAAAAATACGTGCATTCAAACTTTGTTGACTGATATACAACAGAAGCTAAACATTTCGGCTGAAAACTCCACCTTTGATTTCGATCTCAGCACATCTGCTCTCTTTTCGACGGTAATTAATTAAAGTCAGCAAACTATAAAATGCTGGGTACTTATTGCATACTCCTAGTCCAAGTTATTTCAATGCCACGTTTAAACATATTACTCATGATTTTAGGTTGGAAGTCCAAAACAAAATCTTCCAAATCGATCATTCATTCAAGAAGACATTGATTTTACTTTAAGCCATCCGAAGCTGAAAGTATTGCGAGATGTTGTTCACAAGCATTTTCTTGATTATCAATTCAAAAACGCTACTACCAGAGTTATGATATTTAGTCAGGTAACTAACAAGGAGGAATATAAAATGAGATTTATGATACACGATCTCTTTCCACTCACTTGTGTTGTGTTTAGTTTTTAATATAACTTGTGACATATTTTATATAGTATCGTGACAGTGTTCAAGAAATTGGTAATATGCTGAACTCACTGCGCCCAATGGTGAAACCAATGGTCTTTATTGGTCAAGCAAATACTAGCTCTGTCGGCCGTGGACTCAAACAGAAAGATCAGGTTCAAGTGGTGCAGCAGTTTCGTGATGGAGGTTTTAATGTTCTTGTCTCCACTTCAGTGGGTGAAGAAGGATTGGACATTGGCGAAGTTGACTTGATCATTTGTTTCGACGCCAGTAAATCACCTACCCGTTTAATCCAACGAATGGGACGTACTGGGCGACAACGGGAAGGAAGGACTGTGTTCTTACTTACAGAAGGAAAGGAAGAACGAGTAAGATTTAAAATTTCCTAGTGTTCCTATTATTTTCCATTAATACCTTTAAAACCTATATCCTGAATGTCACAATGAATATTTCTGTGTCTTTCAGTGTTACAGCGCCAGCTTTAGTTTACATTCGAGTATCAGCAAAAGCATCACTGACCCAAATAAACTGCAACCGTTTCTATACAAACAAAGCCCTAGAATGGTTCCGATTGGTAATAATAAACTTTTATATATTAATTCCCTACTTGTAAAATAATTTAACTATTACTATCTTTAATATTTGTTGCGATATTAATTAAAATTTGACGTGTTTCTATTGTGATACAGGAATTGACCCTGTTTGCTATAAAATGTCGATTATCTTGTCAACGGAGCAGTCTAGTCAGTTGGAACCTATACATATTGACAATGACGATGATAACAGCAATGAAGGTAAAGTAAATATATTCACTGTTTGATATTGTGTTATATGTACAACAAAATTATTTAGTCTGCGCTTTTTAATCTTTCCACAGGACCATCTAAGGCTATGCTTCAAAAAACTAAAAAGAAAGGGAATGTTGGGAAGAAAAAGAAAAATGACACTGCAAAGGGAACCTCGAAAAACATTGCAACGTTATTTGGACAAATGAGCAAGCCAGCGTCGCAAAATGGGGCACAACAAATTACTGACGTCGGGCCGCAGAGAGATCACCCAGCATACGTTTATAGAAACGACGATATTGATGATTATTGTGTTGATGAAGGAATGCACATATTTGCCCAAAACGAAAGCAAGGCGTTCAGCAAGTTGTCAGCATATCCAAAGATATTTGATACTGATCGACCGGATAGATTGGAGTGGAAACCGTGTACCACATTCGTCAAAAAGAAATTTCCTCCTTCCAGTGCAGTTGGTGCTTCTACTTTAATAAAGCAGTTGGATTGCTTGCTTCTTGACGACAAGGAATTAGCGTCAGTGGAGTACGGCGTAAAGTCAAGAGAATCATTTTCGTACTTGAAGACCGATTTTTGTGGCTGTGGAAATACCATGGAACCAAATGAAGCTGCGCGTGATCCGAAATGCTATGCTGTTCCTAATGTTCCATTTGTTCCTGCTATTCAAGAAGATCCTGGTGTTGTAGACGACCCCTTTGATCTAGATGGCCCAATTGCTCTAGATGATGATCATGTAGTTCCTAATGATCCTATTGTTCCTGATGTTCCGAAAGACTCAATAATTTTGGATGAGCCCTTTATTGATGAAGACTTTTTGGATGAGATTCCACCGGAATTGCTCGAAGATTTTGATAGCCAACCGTTTCCAGAAGTCTCCGAAGATAATCCAATGCTAACTCCTCCTCCTAAGGAGAAAATTCCTGATATCTTTCCCAAGACTCCGTTGAATGAGGACTCATCTGACGAGGACATGCGAAGCGAATTCTCAGCGTCACCTGAAGTTTGCCAGAACCGGTTCCTGGAAAGATTAAAGGAAATCAAAGCAGCAAAGCAAGCTCTTTCCAATGTTCCCGCAGTTTCAGTGCCAAGTATTATTACCAATGATGATAAGGAGGTCACCTTGCCGTGTGCAAATGATAATGAGGATAATTTGGAGCTGACCAGCAGTGTTCAAAGCTTTTCAAAAAAGAAGTTTAAATTCAAAAAGAAAGCAACATTTACAAATCAATCAAGGTTCGAAGAAGAAGACCATCATGCTCAAATGTCACCCTCACCTCCTCTCTCGCCAATACTCAAGCTTCCATCAGTAAGGAATGATTTATTCAAATCTCCTCAGGCGCCACCGTCTCCTCATTATCATCTGGAGGACATCTCAGACATATTTGATGAAGACAAATGTCAGGATTACTTGCCAGAGAAGGTTGTGCCACGTAATTCATGTACTACCAGTTCCTCTACTGCAACATCATCATCTACGTCATCAAAATTAGCTAGAAAACCAGTAAAATTTTTAAAACCTCCAATCGGTCCACGACGACTTTCCGACGTCGTACCTGATGACACAGTTGAAGAAGCATGTAATAAGACAATGGAATATTCACCGGCTAGCAATTTGAAAGCAGTAGGGACAACGGTCATTAGAAAAACGCCAACATCCAAGTCAATTGGAGGATTTCATACTACACATTTACAAAAACCAACTTTAGGAGCATCACCAACTGCGAAGGAGGAACAAGAGGTTTCTAGACATCGTCAATCTTTGAAGGTCGTACAGCCAAGCGTTTGGAAATATAGTTCCAATGATGTAAGTATCACGGAAATGCAGCAAGAACGACGACCAATCGTTAGAAATTATCAGCCACTTAGCAGTGAAGCGAATGTTCATGCAGCAAAAGTTGTTTCAGGGCCGACCACTAAAATAGAACCCGAAAAGAGTATCAGCAATACATTTGCAAGGCCACAGTTTAGCAAATCACCCAGTGTATCATCCTCGTCTACAGTGTCATCTATAACAGGTTATACGCGCGTACGTCCAGAACGCAATCTTTTGTCGAGAAATCGTCCCAGGAAACATATCACGGCAGCGTCCACCTCGTCCTCGATCTCTGACATTAAAAATCCGCCACCAAGGTTCAATATGAATGCTATTGCGCCACCTTTAACACCACCCCGAACTAGCGAGCGAAATCATTCAGATTCGGATGATTCAGATTCTCCAGAAATTTTCTTCGAAAGACGCAAAACCTCAACACCTCGAACACCTTTCCAAAACGCAGGATTGGGAAGGTCGTCATTCAATCGTGAGAAAACGACACCGAAAACCCCAGTATCATCACGTAGATCTGAAATTCCAAATCGATTACGCATGCCAGAGGCAGTATCTATTTCACGCAGCGTTACTAAATCTCCTATAACTCCAACACAATTGCGATACTCAAGATCACGTGAAGCATCAGTTTATTCTAGTCCACAAGCATCAGCATCCCATAATGTAAGTGCAGTATCATCTGAAGATTCTCCGTTTGTTATCGAGCGTCGGAATCTGGCAAAAAGAAGTCGCAGGAAGGCTAATCCGTTTGTTGAGTGCGAAGCCGAGGTCAGCGGAGATGACAGTGACGGAACTTTTGGCGACGAAAACGAATTTGAGTATGAGGGATTAGATGATATTGACGATTCTTTTGTTACTCAAGAAGATGATCATGGTGTAACAGACAGGTAATCACTTATTCATTGCACATTCTAAATTCAAAAGATATGTACTGATTATTTTGGCAACACTTACAATGACTTGTCTCTTTTGATTGTAGTCAACACGTAATGTATCTGGAAAGTGTAAAGGATGCAATACCTGCTAGGTTCGGACGTATAGAGAAACCATTGTCCCCAAAACACTACGGAAATGATATGGACATGACTACAGAAAGTTATGAAGATGTATGTATTTTATAATTTATTAGTACTGCGTTTACTTTACAGAAGTTTATTGAATATTGATTGGTTTATTATCCACACTAATACCGTCTGTGTTTATATTCAATTAACAGGATTCGTTTTGTCAACAAGATGATGATGTGGAGTACATGGATGTTGGAGTGTTTACACAAGCTATGAATCAGGCCAAAGTGGAACTAGCTACTAGTAATTCTGGTCGTCAAACACGTCGTGGAAAGCGAGAGGCCATTGCTGCTAAACCTTCAGGGTCACGGCAGCCTAAACAAAGGCGGCGCATCGTCACACTGGATGATTCCAGTGATGATGATGATGATTTTCAATAATTTTAATCACTACATACTTTTTAAACTCCGGACAAAATTTTAAAGTGGTCATTTTATAAAATAATAAGTTTTAAAACTGTTTTTAATATGTCGTAGGAGAGATAGAGACTTACAGATTACATTCATTTTCAAAGATGTATATCTGATACTGAAATTAAATTACCTGTGTTCACATTGTGTTACTTTTTATGAACATTGCTATTTATACGGTGACATAATATGATATGAAATTGCAATAAAGTTTTATACACTATCACAGGTTTTCCTGTTATGAGAAAAAATATTTTTACTTGTAAATACTTTAATCAGTCTGCCACATTCGTACATGTACTTTTGGTGGTGCTGGTCATAAAAAATCAATGCAACTCTTATTCATATCTTCTCACGGAGAAATCATGGGGATGTATTTAAGCTACTGCCGGAAGCACAATGTAGATTTTAAACATACAACTGAACGAGAAGCGGTAAAGACACAGTATTGATGATTTATGGGGAAATGAAAGATAAAACAAAATTTATTCAGCTAACCTGGTCTTTAATGACTAAATAACATAAGAAGTATTGTACACACACATACTTCAGTACATTGACATATTATAATCATCTTACGACTTACACTGGTTATTAACAACAATAGCACTAATAGGCATCCTACTTTTTGGTTACGTTTGTATTTCGAGTGGAAAGTTAAATGACAGTATCAAATAAGTAAAAGGATAGGAAATGAGATCATGAGATTGTCTTGACAAATTGGAGAGGGGTGTAAGGACTATCACGTACAATGTAAACAAAATAATCGGAACCATAGTTCATGGACAAATTATAAATGTTGGTAGCATAGAGATGAATTACATTTTTCTAACATGGCAAACGCTTTTCTATGTACTTAGATTAATTTTAACAAAACAGTTGATTCTACATTAATACTTAATCTGTCTAGTTCAACTTACAATGTAGTCATAACAATAAAACTAACAAATTTTCTACGTTCTATACATATTTATGCATGTACATTGTGCATATTCCATTAGTAGAACTAACAAAACAATAGTATTACCTCACGACAAGAGTTGATGTAGCTGTGTTCTTGTATTACCTTTAGCCATTTCAACAAACAAAGACACACGGGAATACGAATTCATTCATTATTGCCAATTACACACTACTTTCATCTTACTCGTACATCAAGTTGTACGACAGTAGCGCTTCAGTTGTGCCCCAATTCTCGAAGATGTACACCGTGTTCTTTGGTAGGACCACGCAAGCACCTGCATCTAGCTTCTTCCCAAATAAGTACTGATCATTTTGTGCACGGTAGCGTCCACCACCAGACTTGATGGTCACACTTCCTTTAATAATCCAGTAAACCTGTTGAATAAGCAAACCAATTTTCATATCAATTTTCAGCTTCAAACATTAAGCAGTGAATTTAATGAAATATGTCATTTAATAATTAATGGACTTACCAATGTCCCAAGGTCACAGTATTCTGGGGGTTTGATAGTTTGTGGGGCAATTTTTATATAGCCAATTTTAAAAGACCCATTTACGTTATGAGGGAGAGACCTTTGTACTCCAGGGTCCTCATCACGCTCAGTTTCTTCGAAGGTAGGTTTCATGAAACCAGCGACGTTTTGAGCCATTGTATCATCTATCAATATATGGTTCTCAGTCTGCTCAGCGTTTGCTAATTTGTAGAACTCTTCGGGCTTTTCGTGAATATAGACACGCATTAGTTCATCTTCGCTTTGAACATCAGAATTATCTTCATCGTCTAAATCGTCATTCACGTCATTGTTGTCAGTAATGGAAATTACTTCTCGCTTAGTTCCTGTGTGTATTGCTTCTCTGTAGTTGGTAGAAGCTTGACAATTTGGCTCTGAAATAACTGACGACTCCGATTGGATATCTGACAAGGTGACACTGTTTTGGGCAGGGGGAGCGGAGACTTGCGCTGTAATTTGAATCCTGCTCGAGTTTCCATCATTTGTAGCATTCTTCTTTCGCGGGGACTTTCGTTGAACAACGCGTTTTGCTGATCTCCCAGACGCATCCTCAAGCTCTGCTACCGATCTAGCAATGACGTCAGACTCATTATCTGATACTTCGTCCAGGTTCTCAACAGATTCTCGGTCCGCCTCGACTTCCATATCCACTGAACGTCGTTCTTGTTGTCCCACCCGCCTAAGAGGCGACTCTTGAGCTTGAATTTGATTGCTGTTCAAGCTTTTACCAGGTTTGACTTTACGCTTTTTAGCAGAAGGAACTGGAGATAGCTCCTCACTACTACTCCTTTTCAATGGCGCATCATTTTTAGCGTTTTTCTTTCGTGACGTTTTTCGTTGTGCAAAGCGTTTTACTGATGTCCCTGGCACATTCTCAAGCTCTGCAATCGCTCTAGCAATGGCGTCAGATTCATTATCTGATGCCTCGCTCTCAAAAGTTTCTCGATCCTCCTCGATTTCAATAGCTCGCCCTACTGAACGTCCTCCTCGTTGTCCCACCGACCTAAGAGGCGACCCTTGAACTTGATTGCTGTTCAAGATTTTACCAGGTTTGGCTTTACGCCTTTTAGCAGAGGAAACCGGTAATTGCTCCTGAGCACTATTCCTTTTCAAGGGTTCGTCATTTTCCGCGTTTTTCTTTCGTTGGCTACTCCCTATTGCTGACCTCCCAGACCCATTCTCAAGCTCTGCCATCGCTTTAGCAACTGCTTCAGATTCATCAACTGATACTTCGTTCTCCACAGTTTCTTGATTCTCCTCGACTTCAATAGCACGTCGTACTAAACCCCGTTCTCGTTGTCCGAGCGGCATCAGTGGTAACGCTTGTCCGTGACGTTGATCTTTTTTCAAGTTTTTCCCGTTATTGGCTTTACTCTTTTTAGTGGAAGAAACTGACAATTGCCCCTGTCTACCATTCCCGCCCAAGGGTTCATCATGTTCAGCGCCCTTCTTTCGCGAAGGTTTTCGTTGACCACGGCGTTTTACTGATTTCCCAGACCTAGTTTCAGGATCTGCTACTGCTCCAGCAACTGCTTCAGATTCATCAACTGATACTTCGTTCTCCACAGTGTCTCGATCTTCTTCGACTTGACTAGCTCGTCCTGCTGAACCTCGTTCTCCTTGTCCGAGCGGCATGAGTTGTGACTCTTGTCCATGACCTTGATTCCTTTCCAAGCCTTTCCCCTTATTGACTTTATTCTTTTTAGTAGAGGAAGCTGGTAATTGCTCCTGACCACTATTCCTTTCCAATGATCCATCATTTTCATCGCTCTTCTTTCGGGAAGACTTTCCTTGGCCACGGCTTTTCACTGAACTAGTAGTTGGAACTTCCTCACGCTCTACAACAGCATTCTCGACGACCTCGGTGACACTAGTCGAAGCTCCACTCTCAACAGTTGCTCCTATCTCGGCTGCCTTTGATTTTCTCGGTTTTTCTGATAACAATAAAGAATTTGTCACGTTAATTAATACTGGATGGACGATGAGTCAATAAAAACAAAATGCCAACATGTTTTTTAAAACTTTCCAATCCAATATTTCAGCAATAATTAGAAATCCATTAATTGTGAAACCATTCATCATAATTATCAATGTACATTAAATCTCATTTAAAGTACTTACTGCTGCCGAAGTTAAAGTTGAAGAGGCTACTCTTGGCAGCCGTGTCCGAGTTTCGATCCCTCCTCCCAATCGGCTGCATAAGTTTCTCATAACTCGCCATTGTAAGACGAAAACTGGACGGACGTAATCCTGTCAGCAACCAAGTTGGTTTGCTCAGCTAAAGACAATAACTTTTCACTACTAATTTTTAATTAAATTAACGATTGGCACAAAAAATAGTAGCACGTTACAAAACTTTGCCTTTCCAATTTCTGGCTCGTCGGCTCGTCTTCAACAACTTGTCTGTCTGCTGCTCTGCTCGTCTCTGAACAACCAAAACAAAGAACGAGCTGTCTGTTTACCACCTTTGCGAACGGAGACGAGTGGGGCGGAGTGAACAAACTTGGTGAATACATCAGTCGTCCAAGCGGCATCAGACGCGTTGCAGTTGAGATGAGGAGACAAAGACAAGCAAACATACAACATGTCCTTTAGCACTTATAATACACATTAGATGATTTAATTAACATTTAATTGACACATTAGACGCTGGTCATTAGATTATGAAATTGAATGATGTAGTATTAGTATGACTTACAATTGTAGACATATTTTATTTCAAATTAATTACATTGTACAAGGTTAATGGCTAGTTAAGGTAAATGGCATAGAAATTACCAACTTTTTATAGTTTACTTCGTTTATAAATTATATATTATATCAGTTTCATCTATGATTTATGTTTTCCATCTTGTACCAATACTGGTTCATATTTGTAATTGTACTTGTTAGAACTGCCAGAGTTATTAAATTCTTTGAGCTCTCGGCTAGCAGGCTCACTCTTGACGTACTTTTGTACGCAAGAGAATCCACGTATCCACGGGTGCAAATATCTTTCCTCGATTCTGTGATGAGCAGTTATACCTGGAAAGTAAAATGAGTCACAAGTTATTCAACCGAGAAGGAATGAAAGGTCAAGGTTGTATTTCCAAATAAAATAAGCATTACCTCCTGTAAATATGGATATTATACAACCCACGATCATTGTGATAAGGGATCCAATAAATGGATAAAGAATGTAGGATAAAGT
This sequence comes from Sinella curviseta, assembly GCA_004115045.4. NCBI lineage: Eukaryota > Metazoa > Arthropoda > Collembola > Entomobryomorpha > Entomobryidae > Sinella > Sinella curviseta. Next base: position 10,060,679 of record CM065489.1, read on the forward strand.
GTAGAGCTTTTCGGGAAATTCACTAGAAAAGTAATCAGGAATATTAGTTCATTTCAGAGCTTTCATATTATGCTTCCTTAAATTGTTCATATGTTTAGTTGAAATAAAATCATTTTCGGAATAAAATGTGCGTTTTCATTTACAAATCTGGTAAAGCTGACGCTGTCACATTCACAACGTGGGAAAAGTCGGTGTCATCTGGGCAGTCATTGAGATCAGTTGGGAGCCGTGGATGCAAGACATACTTTTTTCCAAGAATAAAACTATTTACGGCTATGAACATCATTGTGCCTAGTCCACTCAGCATTCCAATTATAGCACCCTGTAGCAAAAATAACAATTGCATTGTATCAATGACTTTAAAGCTGGATTTGAGCGATTTGTATTTGTAAAACCAATAATTTCAAATTACAAATTTATTCATGAAAGGAATAAAAAGTCCACAAAGGAATATTCCTCCTAGTGGTCCGCTCGTGGCACCCACTGCGGTCATTGTAACTTGGAAAATAGCTCCAAGATTTTGTGCGCCAAAGGCTAGAAGGATGCTTAGTACTCCATAAATGACAGCTGCCAAGGGATCGTATTTTTAGACAGTTGCTTGTTATAGTCATGTCCAAAGTTTAAAAAATTAAGTGATCTCTTAAAATTTTCTTACCTAGTACTTTTGTACAATTTGCTTGAGCACTTCCTGACATGTTCTTAAAAATGTTCAGTTTTGATAAAAAGTCTAAACAAAAAATGTGTGCATCATTCATCATATCAGAAACAACTTCCATCGTAGGGACGGTTACATTAATTATTGTAATTAATAAGGTATAAACTATTTAGGTTTAGTTTTAAATACTACCTTCCCATGTAACCGCCGACAGCGAATTTAGAGTGGAGGATACTGAACTGTGTAGTAATCATATTGAAATGAAAATTAATATTGAATATAATTCAGGGCGACTTTGCGAGCTTATCTGTCATATTAAGAAAGTTTCCGACTTTAACCAAATTATACCGGTAAGTAGCTTTCGAGCACAGATATCGATTGGTACATATTATTTTATTGAATTATTGAGTTTCACGACACCGACCCCCAAAATGTTAAAATGTCAGTGAATAATGAACCCCAACTTCAGATTCAATGTTTCACATTGCCCCTAACTTATGGCAAAATGATCTATTTTGATCCGTAGTCAGAACAGACAATTTTATTTTAAAAATGGAGCAAACGACCATTCGACATCTTTCGTCATTCCTACTTCGGATTAAAATGTTTCAGTCGGAAACAGTCTGAATACCTCCCCAGAAAAAACTAGACATGTAGTTGAATGTTTCTGAAGACTAACCTTAAAACGGCACTGAAAACACACGATACAAAAATTCCCATCATTCCAGGCATAAACGCTAATTCTTCGATTACAAAGTGTGGAATGATTGCATCCGGTTTCTTGATCTGACCAAGTAATATTGGACAACATCCGGCATAAGTAGCAACAACTATTTACAACAGCACATCATTGATCAGTACAGTACAAAGTACGCGTTCATTAGATAGTAGGTATGAAATATTTTTTATTATTAAGTATTTACTGCTGACTCCGGTGAACAGCACAATTGTCATTGTAAACACTTTGAGGGGTATAGTTAGTAGCAATGCTCTACGAAGGAAAATAAAATGAATTATTAAAATTATTAAAAATGTTCATGGAATTTGTTAAGTCAAAATGTGCATATCTCATTATCTTTAAATTTTGTCATAAAGAAAGTGGCTTTTAAAAATGAAGGATACTAGGGAAATTCATGATATGGCATACTTGACTGCTGTTTTCAGAGTCGGAAGACTGCAGTATCTTTGAACTTGGGGTTGATGTGTTCCATAGAGAGACATCACCGTGAATCCGTATCCAAAGAAGAAGTTGAATGTATTGTGGCGCATGAATGGATCAAACGTGAAGCTGGAAAAATTGGAAACGAATACATTTATCAAACATGGGCCATGTGATTTGGAAAGCACCACGTGCTTGGTAGGCTTGTCTCAGGCGTGATTAGGTAACCATAAAGTGCAGGTACATGTTCCAGCTGAACAATACTTTCTTATCGTACATTTGCATGCATACCCATATTACTATTAGTTGCATCATTACTTGTATCATTGTGTCAGATAAGCACAAAATGTAGTCAGTAGTATGCACCAAGTATGCCAAGGTGTACTTTGTACTTTGTAAAAAAGCTTATAGTAAGGCAATATTAGTACAAAAACGTTACAATTTGTACTGATAAACTACATTCGAGAAGCTCATATGGTGTCAGATATAGATTACATGTTCTCTTTAAAGATAAAATTATCATAGTTTCATATACAGTTTATATATATCACACTTACTCAAATAAAACCATGCGACCTTTCTCCGTTGCAATTCTGAAGGCCCTTTCCAGACCACCAGCTTTGATAAATCCTTTGGTAACGATTGAGAACATTCCAATGATGATCATAATGAATTGGAATACATCAGTCCATACGACTGCCTTCAGTCCTCCCTATTGGAAACATTCAAAATGGAAATATTTTTTGACTTGGAACTTTTGGGAAATTTCCAAACAATAGTATAAGCACTGGTAGAAATAGAAATATATACCACTGAAGTATAAACTGTTCCAATCAACCCGATTCCGGTGACAGACAGCCAAATAGGTAAACCCTAAAAGATATGACTATCATAAAAACACTTCATAAATTTGTTTTAAGGTTTTAATCCAATTTGGGTAACCACGTACGACAATTGCTTCCAGCGCTATAGCGGGGGCGTAGAGTACAACGGCGTTGATAAGAAGAATTTGGAGAATAAATGTAAAAGACGTGAGCCACCGCACCAAAATTGAATCGAATCTCCGTTCAAGGTACTGAAATAGTGCAAAGAAATCGTGGCCTTCATCTTCTGTTCCAAAATGTTTGCTTCACAAATCATTAAAAGCAATATGCTTATATTATTTCGATAACTTACCTCATACACACTTGTCAACTTCATTTCATAGAAGACCTTAACATATATTAGGGTCGATAAGGGTATAAATATCATTCCAAGAATTGTCATTATATAAATTTGTATGCCGTATGAATATATTTCAGCGGGGTATCCTGATCAAAAGGAAATAGCAATTATTAGTTTTTACATTTCCCTTGAATTGTAATTGTAACCTAAATATTCAATGAAACCGTTACACATTTTAACCGTACCTAGGATCGTTATGGCGGAAAAGTATGTGACAAGCATACTTGCTCTAAAATAGAGGAAAGGAATAATGGATGAAAAATATATTTTAGGCTTACAATTGTCTTCATTGTGTTATTGTATACAAACAGGAGAAAGGAACAATCAAAGTTTTACACTCACGCAATTGGCAACGCTTTCATATTTCTTCCACCCACCAGCATCTCCTCCTTTGTTTGCTTTCCCACGAAGGCATAGTAAAGTCCGATGCAAATGGAAAAGAGAAGTGTACCGGCCACCGCTACAGTGTAACATTGGATTTTAAAATAGGCGAAACTATTGTTAATTGAACGGCATTCTTTCGCTTAAAAATTTCAATGGCAACGATATCCTAAAATTGTTTAATTGTTAACTCAGCTTACCAATGTAGTCGAAAATACCAAAGTGATTAAATCCAAACGACATTTTTGCGTGTAATGAGATATTTTATATGTACTATTTCGGTTTTAAATGATCAATAGTTGCAGAAACGAAGTCTCCACACGTATTAAATAATTTACTATATTATTTCAACTAATTATAAAACCAACTCATGTGACCTTTGGTATTACTGAAATCGAACGACTAAAAATATCCCTTGTGAACCACTGCACTTCCAATCATAAAATGACTACCTGTATGGTTCGATAACCAGGTCTGAAAAGAGATTATCATATGCTTAAAATATATAAAAAGCTTTAATTGAAGGATTTAATTGTCATCATAATCCAGGCATGGATAAGGAAATCAAGCTTTTATGATTATCCCAGTGCTTATTTAACGCATTTTCATTCAGCATAATTGTTATGATATATGATCATAACATGGACAAATATTTACAGTATTGAGTATTGACAATCAAAAATTGTACTGGAATCAAACAGTCAAGTCCTTTGGTATACCCAACTATCACAGTACTTGAAATTATACAATTTTGATAAAAAGCATGTGATACGACACGGCATAACGGTACTTACCGCGATAATTCCGACTATCGGTTGAAAAAAGATATGAATGAAGAGTTATGAATGAATACTTCTGAATCGTAACCAAAGGAAACACACTTTATCATCAAAAAACCCAATAGTCATCCTTAATAGCCTATCAATCTGACCATTTATGTAAATGTGCAACCCTATTCAATCCTTTCTGCATTCAGTCCAGACAAACAGCGCAATGTGGCTCACAGTTTTAGATTTTACCGGATTGTCCAAAACTGTGTTAATATTAACTTAAACAGACATGCATACGTATGCAATGATACATAATGCATTCTTACCTGATGACCGTTGCTTTGTCAGAATTTTCAGTGCATAAAATCATTGATTTTAGTTTGACCATTTACATTTATAATAACTATAAAAAATCTAAACAAAACCAAGCCACACAGATCAAAGGGAAAACGGACGAAAGCAATTCTGCAAAACATATTATTTATGTAATTCAATTTGCACGAATTTTTGCAGAGCTTGTATTGATTTTGATAGTGTAAATAATGAGAAACTTTATTGCGTCTTAATTTTTCAACGTGATGTTTGCATATGTCATAGGATATGGAGTCACAAGCACATGCTGGTATTTATAACGGGTTTTAACAAAATATGTAAATAAATAAACCACAAAATGTATAACTATTTTGAAAATATTACGGAACGGAGGTACTTAGTCGCGAGTGCCTCATAAAAAGGGTTTATTTGGCCTGTCAGGTTCTGGTAACTTTTCGTTTTCCCTCAGAGCGTCCGACGGTGCTTCATATCTGTAATACTGCGGAGTACCAGGGGAAGCTGGAGATGGTGACATTTTTGCGTATTGAGGGGACGCGGCTGGAATCACCTTGGAGTAGTGAGTTTTTACATACTTCAGTTCCTTGTCCTTCGGTGTTGCCTTGCGCATGCGAACCAAAGGATGAAGGTACTTTGGATCTATTTTCTTCATTCCAGCGATTCCTAAAATGAAATGGATTAAGAAATTAAAATATGGATTGGTGGCGTGCAGAATTTCACTAAATAGATTTTCTCTATAATACTTGTGTATAATTTAGTAGCGTACCTCCAGTGAAAATGCTGACTATGGTGGACACTCCAAAAGTGATAACACCGCCAATAAAAGGATATAAAATGTACGATAGTGTGTACAGCTTTTCAGGATAATCGCTGCAATTATATTAAGTTACTCGTTAAGCCTTTTCATAACATTTATAAAAAAATATATAAATCCATCCATAAAATTGTCATGCTTTCTTACTATTGCACTGGCTCGAAAACAGTTACATTAACCGGCACAACGGTTTCATTTGCACACTTGTCGGCACTGAACGGCAGTGGAACAATGTGTTTCTTGTCGATTGCGAATGCACCGATTGTTAGCCATAACATGACGACAAAGCCTGTTAGCATCCCAACAATTGCGCCCTTTAAACAAACAGAGCAATTAGTTTTGCATTCAATTTAAATATTTTAATTTATAACTAGTTATGTCTAAGATTATTTGACTTCTAAACAAATCACACTCACAGGTTTATTGACGAATGGCATCAAAACACCCATGACAAAAATTGCTCCAAGAGGACCCATTAAAGCACCAAGTGCGGTGATCGTTGCGGATAATATAGAACCCAGCCTTTGAGCACCAAAGGCGATAATGATACTCAAAGCCCCATATACAATCGCTGGATGAATTAAAATAATCATAAAAATATCATCATGATTCCATATTCCATAACACGGTTTTGCTTAACATTTGTTTCTAAACACTGATAAATTACCAATGGAACGGATTAAGTTTGCTTGTCCTCTAGGACTCATGCGCTTCATCATTGGCAATCGGGAAAGAAAATCTTCCCAAGTGACCGCCGCCAGTGAATTTAAGCCAGAGGACAGGGTACTAGTGATAAAAAATTAACCATTATTAATTAGCTAGTAAGCCACATATATATGCATCGTATAAACTATGAACCTAATGTAGCATTTATAGCATACCTTAAGGATGCACTAAATACACACGCTGTAAACAGTCCCATCATTCCTGGCAGAAAAGTCAGCTCATTTTTCACAAAGTATGGCACAATTCCATCAATAGTTGGAATGTGTCCCAGAGCCATCGGGTCGCATCCTTCATACGTAGCAAAGATGGTAATTCCAGTGAGTAGGCAAAGCACAATCGTCACGCAATTTAATGGCACTGCAAACACCGTTGCGCTAATGAAATGAAAATCAAATTGCCAAATCGATATTCGGTAAAACATGATTGAGAAAACACGGCAATGTTGATTAGCTATGCTAACCGTATGGCATCTCCAAGCGACGGCAAGCTGCAATATCTTTGTACTTGAGGCTGATGAGTGGCAAATCCAGTAAACACACAAAAGCTCATTCCGAGAAACAAATTGAGTGTATTATGTCTCATGAAGGGATCAATGGTGAAACTGTAAAAAAACAAATTTGATAAATACAAATATAACAAATATATGTGAGATGAGTCAGTTTTTTTAGTCTTTGATGATTAAATTAACAAATCCACTTACTTAAACAGTTCTAGCCGTCCATGAGCATAAGCCTTGTCAAATGCGTCTACTACTCCACCAGCCTTTATGAATCCTACAAACATATCCGCAAATGAATATAAAAATGAATGACCATTCCTGGTGCTGCTAATTGTTGAATGAAGTTAATTACGTCCGTTTTTATAGTCAACTTGCCTCTAATAATAATTGCAAACATTCCCAAAAGGATCATTATCAACTGAAACACATCTGTCCACACAACAGCTTTCAGTCCGCCCTAAATATTTTATACAATATTTATCATTCATTAGCACTTCATAATTTAAAAAATAAACTTTTAATTGCAAAATAATTTTATTACATACAATGCTAGTGTAGATGGTAGCACAAACACCCAAGCCAATAATGGAGTGCCACATTTGAAGACCCATGAAGGCAGAAAGGGCAATGGATGGAGCGAAAAGACAAACTCCCATGAAAATTGTCATTTGCATGATGAAGATAAATGACGCCAACATTCGCACGAAAACGGATTCGAATCTGTATTCCAGATACTGCAAAGTTTGACAAAGAAACATTACATTTCTTTGTAGGTTCCCGTGATGAATATGTACATATGACTTGGCAAACATAAAGTACCTCATAAACGCTGGTCAGTTGCATTTTGTAGAAAATCGTCATGAAAAAGTAGACGCTAAACGGCATAATTGTAACAAAAGTAATTGTGTTCATGAAAATCTGTATCCCAAATCCGTATACTTCTGCCGGATATCCTGTATTATCAATTGAACCAATAAGTATTTATTGATTAGTTAAACAAAATGATATCATCATTCATGCAAAAAAATCATCACCATTACCTACCGAGTACTGTTACTGCCGACAGGTAAGTCACCAGCATGGACGCCGCAATGGGCATAATGCCCATTGATTTTCCACCAAGCAGCAAATCGTCATTGGTCTCTTGTTTGGAAACGAGTCCATAGTACAATCCGATGATAAGTGATAATAGGAGGGTGGCTCCAACGACCACATCTTATAAGAAACATCGCTTCAATTAGTTAATTTTCATGTTTTAAATGGATTCCATGGAAATAATTGCAAACATTTTAAATAAAAATAACTTACAATCCTGCCATTCAAAAAAATTCTCCATTCTGCTAAGTTGATCACAGGTACACTTGGCACTATTAAAAAACTAAAAAGCGTAGGAATGCGTCTAGCGTAATTAATTATTGAAAATCAATATTAAATTAGCCAGTATCTAAAACGGATACTCTGCAGTATACCAGATTAATTAGCACGTTTCGAATAGCAAAAGTGGCACTCCACCACGAGCAACTGTTTGAAAGAACTGTACTCGGCAAGATTTTGCCGTTCCAGAATCAACCTCAACGATTTCCCGACGCCTACTACGGAACCACAATAGAAAACTTGTGATGCACTATTACTTATCATGGTAATTACACTTCTTGTTGATTGGTCTATCTGTCAGTCAAACTGAATGCTCAAAGATAACTGCCGGACGACAACTTTGTCCTCAACCTCATGTGAACCACTTATGGAAGTTTTAATTAACTGAACTCAGCCTACGGGATAAAAGCTTCGTGCTTAGTTTCATACAATTTAATTATAACTCAATTGGTTTCATTTTTTTCCTTCTCACCGACTACTTCACTGGAATCGTGCATTATAGTATACATGTAATATAAAAAATCTCAGCCCTCTTGCGCAAATTAATACTGATCATGCATGTCATGTATGTATGTATTCCACTTCCAATAGCCAATATTACGCGTTTCATATACATGGTCAGCAGACAAACAAAAAGACATGACCACTTCAGTTTCTCTTTAATTTCCCAAATTGTTGGAAACATAATGTATTGGCGTGTGTACGTACAAGCAATGTTAGGGAATTGTGCATTTAATATACAATGAAGTTAAATCTAACGTAGGCATGGATTTTATATTGAGACAAAAGTTAAAAATATCGATATGGATAGGAACTCTAGTAATTGCCATGGTGTGCTTTAATACTGAAAAGTCTTAAAAACTCGTCATTTTCACACTAACGGAGCAGAACATGCATGTCTCATTGTTTGCTCATTTTTATGATATTCGAAAAACGTGTTTATGCAGTGAATTCATGAGACTTAGGTACATGTTGTACGCGCAAGACATGACCATTACACGGCAATTGTGGCAACATATCACATATCGCTCTATAGAACTCATAATAATTACGAAAAGCTAAGGACAATCTAAGAAAATCTAGCGTGGGGTTTCCCACCAGGTTTCTATATAAGTACATGATGGACTTGCTTTTTAACGGCTGTCCATGTCTTTTAAATGCAACTGGTACATACCAACAATGAGCAAATTATGTGATGTATACAAACGATCTGTTTAACTGGCATAATGAGATATCAGGGATCGTAAATCATTGTCGCCTACGCCTAACGGCAACAATTAATAAAGTGTGTCTGAGGATATGAGTGTGCGAGTGAACGTGTCGTTGTTTGTGGAGCGGATTCTCTGTAGACCTTCGGCTTGCAAGAAATCATGAAATTATTATATGATGTCTGTAATATGTCTGTTATTAGCCATGTCTTTTGTTTCTCATCACAATACTATACAATGGAACACACATATTTCTCGTTTGTCCAGATGAATACGAACACCTCGTATTGCAAATAACGTGGAGCGTTGGAGTTCAAAGTCATTTACGGAAGCGACTATATCTGTGCATTGCTGGCTAACTACTAACACACATTGTTATGGCATGCCTAAACACAATTAGTAAAGTAAACATTGCATGATCATCTAACGTAGACAGTAGGTAAACTTGAAGATGATGTTGAAATATCCTTGCACAATGAATTTTTAGTTGGATGCGTCATTTTCTATCTGTCTATGTATTTTTACAATACTATTTTTATTATTGTTTCATGTCGACAGATTTGATTTATTACGTAATGCAGTGGACATTCATATCATGAGCACCTCCTCCTGTATTCCATCTGCTTATATCAGGGAATGGATAATTTATAAAAAAACATATACCTACTTTATTATAAACCTACGCAAATCAGTGACGAGACCGCCTTTATTCACATCACAACGTTGTTGGATGTTTGTTTTCACCTCTTCATAATTAATTGTTGATATATATTATTGTTCCATCAAAGAGGGACATGTACCTAAAGACCAATTCTCAAGTAATACATAATATGCCAATATAACTGATGATGATGTAAAATGATTGGTGATATACGTTCCGCTGATATCATTCATGAGGAAATTTATCGTTTTCTGAAGTGCTAGTATGGTTCATATAACTCGTGATTTGTAATGCGTGATTATCTCAAAATGCGACAATGAATGGACGAGAGCCAACAACGCATGTGTCCATATATCACTCAAGTTCAAGTTCAGTGATGAATGGGTTATGGATATGTCAATTAATCCAATTTATTGGAAAATGGGAAAGTGAAAATGAACACATTTTGTTTCGTTTTACTTTAAACTGGAAATTAATATTTTAAAGGATACATTGAAAACAACAATACTTACACAAAATCCACCTTAGCACTAAAATACTGACATATTATATATTGAGATAGTATTATAAAGAACACTGAGCACTGATTAGTAAAATAACTAGTTTGCTTGATTAAAAAATCTTAAAATTTAGCAACGAATAACAACCAAAAACTAACATGTGACAAGCCGTATTCCAGTTGAAAATGTACGACAGTAACACTGTGTTAGTTGCTTTCTGCTGGCGCCACGGAAAGGTTTTCCCATTGAACAACGAGGTTTAGACTTAAGCATAAAGTTAATAGATCTTCATGAAATTGCATTCCTATTCATATCTAGCACACCACTGGAAAAGCGGTATTAAAGAACAAATTATCGCTAAAATGTGTTGAGTCATGTGGGGTGTGTTACGGGTACGCTACTTTAATCACTATATACGACCCGCTAGGTGTACTTGTCATAACTTTCAAAAATAAGAGTAAGAATTCCTCCTATATTGTTAGGAAACAATTTTTACGTTACGTTAAATGAACTAATATAATTGGCTATCATATTAACCTATGACTGTGTATATTTAATCTGCAGCGACAATTATAACATACCAATCATATATTGGCTCGATTGTCCGATGTTCAATTTTTGATAAAGAATTAAAAAATACACATATGACATAGTGCATGAAAAAAGATCGCAAAAATATTTTTGTTCTACATAAATCGGCTTGTAGACTAGTTCAGAGGAATTGAGACTCGTTCCAATAGAAATATAAACGTTTAAGGGCGGTATGGCGGCAAAAAGTTACTCAAGTGCAGCAATTATCTCATAACTTAAATGGTCGTAGGTGAGTCAGTACTTGATGAACCTTACGTGATCGCATGGAATCAATCACACTCATTTGTTAATGAGCGTTTTCTTTCCACATCAACACCATCTTCAAAACAACATATTGGCTACCCAATATGATGTATTTCAAAGATGAAAAACCAAAAAGAAAACATTCATCACAAATGACAACAAATCTTACTATTAAACTAATAGCACAACTTAGAATTCTTTGTACAGCCATCGGCTTTCTTGATGATTTTATTATATTCATTTATTTTTCCTTTATTTGGCAAAAGGTTGAACCAGCAAAATCGCAACCCATGAATATTTTTATACAAAGATAAACTCATTCATGTTAGGTTTTCCCTGTTTCTATTTCTAATGTTGTTCGTAACGGCAATGGGATTTTGCACTGATTGAAGCATTTTAATTGTTTCTGTTCATCCTTCTCACATGAAACGAAAGTTATGTTCGTTCTTTTTCCCCAGAATTTTCCAAGGTCTCTCGTAATTACACGGTAAAATTACAAACTAGATTTTTATCGGCATTAATGTAACCATTAGTAATATTGTTGTTACTAATACTGTTAATAAAAACCATAGTAGTGAACGTTGTTAACTGTTTTTTAATAAAAATTATGATACGTAAAATACCATATTATGGAAAACCCGCTTTTTATTGACGAACAATTAAAACCTGGTGGTTACATAAGGGATTAGAGAAAGTTTCCATTCATTTCCAATATAGGTAAGCAATATATGTCATTTAAAGGATCATTTACAGACATCATATTTTTTAAACTATCTTGTATTTCAATATATTGAAAAGATGATGCTGGAAAATTAAGTCTTGTATTCGTGTAGGTACATAGTTCAAGCTCTACATATGTTTACAATTTTGCTACACCAAGAACATTTATTATACGACATTTTTTGTCATTGAGCTAAAATATGTAGTCAATAAACTTGTGGCCTCAATCAAAGTAGTCCTATGACGGTGTACATAATAGCAACACACAATCCAGGACGCTCAAGACATTCCAGAAGGAAGAGGAAAGCATTTAACGTTTAGGATAAATTATCGCTTAATTTTTCAAGGCATTTCTTTACACAGCATACGCCTCCCAGAATTTCTCATGCCTCTACCCTAACAAATTTTTTACCAGGTATGTTGATGTTTCCAGGTATCTTATAAAAGTATGCAAAATTCCTGCCCCAAACTAACGAAAAATCAAAATGTTCACAAATGAACAGACGGATTTGATTCTTTTCCATCCTGAGAATAAATTATATTGATTACCTGAAAACTGACATGTCAACGCAGGAAGCATTCTTATGTCGTGGTACTGATGCGTCATTAGATTTGCAGTGTATCGCTTTGGCATTACTTAAGTGCATGCATTTTTGCTTTGTTTTTCTGTTTTCTCTTATACAACAATAACAAAAATGTATACATAATACATATATACCTAGTGGCTCCATCAAACGATCGATTTTTAAACTAACTTAAATATTAAATTAAAATGGATTTCGGTATATATCCCTCAAACACTAAGCAATAAACAAACAGTTTTGATCATATTGTCATCTTTTCATTTACAAGGTCAGAAGTGAAAAAATGAAATGTTTTATCTAATAGATTGTGACGAGAACGGTATTCACCGTAGCAAAGCTTGATATGATACACTCACACTCCCTTGTTTATCATGCGAATACTATCATAGTATTACTAGGTATGTCTTCTTTTCTCCTCCATATAATATCCAAGCATTTATCTGATTCATCCTGTTTCCGTCAAGCGATATAAACTAGCCATCAACAACTGGTTTAACTGTCGGATAACGCTCTCCCTTCCGTTGTCCTGGATATTTTTGTTTTGAAGCTACAAAATTACGTCACCTTTTAAACATTAATGGCAAAATGTCGGTACTCTCTTCTGACACACTAAAGAAACCTTAACATGCAAGTTACTCTGAAATACATGTACCTATCTATCTGTAAGAATTTCTCCATTAAAGATGATTTTCACAATAATCATTCAATAAAACAATTGATTAAATCATCAAATTACACGTTTAAATTACAAATCGCTGTAGTGTTTTTCCGAACTGGCGACTGGTTACATCATACTTTCATTTCCACGTTTTTGGTGCGTTACCATGTTATGTTAACACATCATTATATCACGCTACTCTGTTACATTCAATTCTGACTTCTGCTTATCAGTTTACCGTGCAAGGAGTCAAAATCCAAGTTTAAGTTGTAGATGTATTTACACAATTAGCAAAGGAAGAAACAGATCTCGACAAAACAGGCATTCTATATACTTTGTACATTTAAGATCTTGATGCTCTATGTATGTGGACAGTGGAAACAAGAAACGTTCCTTTTCATCCGTGTGCAACTGTAAGCATGGTTAGTTAAAAGAAAGAATATATCCCCCATTTAACTACATACTTTCACGCGTATGCTCTCCTCAGCGACAAGCAGAAATCAGAGAATGGAACGAGCTCTTTGGTACTCCGATCATACCAACATTTTGCTTCAGTCACGTCTCTGCAGTTGCGAGAACAAGATCTCCGCACACTTTTTCCTCTCGTCGGTCAACCCATGTGCCATGTCGTGAGATTCTCACTGAAAGTGAATGTTAAGAATAAAGTGATAGATAGACGTTCTAAATATATGCGCCCTATAGATAAATCAATTCTCTTGGTAAAAAATAGAGTTGCCTTGCTCGAAATAATCATTGTTAAGGTGCCTCGTTGTTTGTTAAGTTTATACATGTCCTTCTCCTAATCAAATTTGTACTATATAATTTGTTGGCTAATGATATGCAATTTGCATGTTATCGTTTCTCCGCAGCTCCGTATGTCCTGTTATTATCCAGTATCCAAATTGTATAGATCAGATTGCATTTTCTTTTGGAAGAAGGTTTCCGTGATATTAGAAAAAGTCAAGTCAAAAGAAATTAATGTTACTTTTCCTCGTTTGAGAACGATTGATGTGCTCTAAGGTTTCCTGTTGTGGAGTCGATGAAAGTGCATGAAAATACAGTTTTCTAAGACATTTCGACAACAAAAGGTTGTTTCCTCTGCACCAAATTGCAAGTTTCGTCTGTCAAAAATAAAAACTATCTCGATAGACAGACAGCCTTAATAAAAGCTGTTGAGCAAGCGAAAAGTTAGTTTTGGAAGAATTACAGGTGGAAAGGCACGAAGACAAATAGATTGCTGTGGTGATGATAAAAACGTTCTTTTGTTGGACAAACGGATTCCAACTCACGTGTTGAAAATTATATGAAAAGAAAGTACATGACTACACATGTCTTTAACTATTGTTGCAGTTTGACAGCTTTACGTGTCCGTTAGTATTAACTAGAAATTTGACACAGGCTATTTATCTTTCCAGCCAATCGGATTCTCAGATACCTAATCGTAATATCATTACCTCGGCCTCTGCAGTTAATACAGGTAAGTTTATCATAATCATAAAATATAATACACACATTTATATACAATCATATACTTTCTTCTCGCACTCATTTCATTTCATTTTGCTCATTTTCTTAACACAGTTATTTGCTAAAAGTATAGACCATGTGCATATTTCCTATCCTATGGGTACGGGAATACTTTGAACTTTTTGTTTATTTATTTATGGAAAATTGTTTTTATTAACTATATTTCCATTCGAAAACGTTCATTCCTCTTTTATGGCTTTAATTATAAAGTTTCGGTACGTCTTTAACATCAGGTGCGTAACGATGTAAATAAATGCCCCATATTTGGATGCATTCAACACTTACGCAACACTAAAGAAAACACTTTCGTTTCGTTTCATTTTCTTGGCCTGGCATGCAAGATCATGCGCGTGTAAAATTTTTTATCAAGTTGAACAAAGTTCATCATTCCATATTTTAACGTTTTTATGCCTGAGCCGTTAAAATGCAGCAGAAATGAAAAAATATAAAACAGGCATGGTAAAAATATATTTTTTCCAACAACAACAAGCATGACACACTCGCGAGCACAATGAAATGGAAAAAAAGCGGCCGAATATCCCGTAATCCGTCATTCCTCTTCTTCTCATTATAATGGAATTACATTCGACCAGGCTAGTTAAATGGGCATTTATTCATTGTTTCCGGGATATGTTTTTCGTGAGACTTAATGCCTACAGATTTGAGGTAATAAAAACGCCACATGATATTATGAAAAAGTGATGGCTCAGACAAGATACCAGGCTTATGTGTTGTGTACACACTGCGTGCATATATATAAAACATATACAAAACCAGGTTCATTGGGCTAGTCGACCGACTGCATCAGATCATTACTTTTTTTCCTCGTCGTTTGTTCGACATATGCGTCTGTTTATTTGTGGTTCGTCGGTCTATATTCGATTTGAATCATCGTCATCCTCACACCACCAAACATATACGTACATAAACGCAGACAGACAAAGCCGGAACATGCAGCAGCATGCAGCGTGTGTCTGTGCATAAAACTGCCCGCATTTTGAGAACACGAAGACGACAGTGAAAGTAAGCAGGAAGCATTTACACTTTTTATTTAAACAGATCCGTATCGCAGACCAACAGTAGGCCCACAGGCTTGTCGCCAGAGTATGTAGCAAGTAGTCGTCGTCATCATCATCATCCTTTCGGTTACACTAACAATAATACCATGCACATAAATCTCGAACGAAATGCATTCCCCAAGTAAACTAATTTTATATTATGAGCACATCGTGGACGTTCGTATTTATCATATGCTTAACTATGCTTGGTTGGTACTCAATTACTCATCATCATCATAATATCATTAATCCGAAAGAAAACATGCATGCAGCGAAAAACGAAACGTTTCGGCCGAGTTATTTTTTACTCGTCATTAGAATCTCTTCTATGAACTTGCTACTTGCGTAGGAGGATGGTGATGATTTCATTGAAACACTTTTTCCTGGATGCGTATATCCGTTTGGTGTAACATATAGCGAAAAGAAAGTAGGTATTTGTTTATATGAATAACAAAATGCTGTAGTCGCTCCTGTAGCAACTCAAGACGGGAACAACTCAAACAAAAACCAGTCAATCAGTCTTCTTCCTGAGTTGTTCACTCTTTTTATTAGACGCTCAAAAAATGTGATGAAGGCCTCTGCTTAGATTAGACATATTTCCAAGTAGGTTTCAAAATATCTGTTTTGCGTGTTCCCACATCGTTTCCCCGACGAAATGTTCATTTGCCTTGATGCTTTTGTCCTCCTTCAAATTGGACATTGGTTGTTGGTGATGATGACGGTGATATCTACAGTAATAAATGACTGCGTGTGCGAGTGGCATTTTTTTCCGTTCATGTGCGTTATGATTAGCTGCTCCTTGAGAGCATCCAGTAGTACTGGTGGTGGTAAAGTATGTAGTTCTAGTTTTCCAGCATATTTTTTTTATTTCTCCAACACATTTACTTTTTTACGTTGATGTTGTTTTTGTTGTGAAAATCATTACTTAATGTGTACTCATTGACGGGATCCCCAACAATCAAAATGGTAATATACACTTGGTTAAGTGTGTTTCTGTAGGTGAAATTACCTTCAAACACAAAATCCCCTTCAAATCGTACGCATTTTGGTGACAGTAAAATGCTTGGAATGGAGGTTAAGTATGCATACTATATTATTTGGTATGCCATTAAGTTTCAAATGAATGCACTTTACTACTTATATGATCTTTCGGCTTATTATTACCAGCACCGGCTGAAAACCGGCACGCATTATTGAACATATCTAGTTGGTTGACATTGTTCACTATAGCTTATATACAGCTTATCGATGTACACGGAAAATTCAAATAATCAACTTACCCACCTATTTTATCATTCATCGTCCACATCACCGTCAGTTAGGTTTTAGTCATCAAAAAAGTCAAAATTACTGCAATTACGCTTATAATCTTTATATGACATGTTATTCACACACAACACAACAGCTAGAGGAAAATCTGTAGTGACACGTTTTTAATACAATAATAACTAAATCGACCCTCTGGGAGACAATTCGAGACTGCGAAGGACCAAATGGCTTAGAATTAATGATAAAAACACACGGTCGCGTCAGTAATAAACACATGATAATGTAGCATTAGAATGGTATTAAATATGTAGAATAGCTTGTATGCATCAAAACACCAAGTTTTAATCCGCTTAAACATTTTTTATAGAAGGCGATGCACAGGCGTAAGATGAACTAAGGCTTTCCAAAAATGGAAATCCTTTATGGTAGTTTGAAGAATCTGTAAAAATGTTTATTCCGTTTCACAACGCAACGCGACTGTAAATTTCATTAAAAGTGTAGTAATTTTTCACGCAAACTATTTCAAGGACAAGTAATGTACAATTGTGAGTGACTAACTGAAACTTATGATGATGGTTGATCTATCTGTCTGCTAGAAGAACCTTAATGGTTTTGTCTGTGAGTTTGCATTAAGGGGAATGAGACTACCCCAATAATAATGAAAGTAATGTGTTGTGTGTACGTGTGTGTGTTTCTGTGTGGCAGACAGAGTAAAAGAGATTTTTGTTCCATTAACGTACGGCGTAAGTATCATTAGATGAGTAATGTGCAGCACTTGGTGCATGTACATAACTGCAGGCTTCACCGTCATGACCTTTGTGGGCAAATTATCCCAAATTATGCTTTAAATACGATGAAGGGCATGGTCAGTAAATGCATAGAGGATCGTAAAAATTCTCTGGAAGGTCTGGATTAAAATGAGTGGAAATGAAAAGTAATAAAATTAAAACACTACAAAGCTTTATGAGTTTATGTACACACCAGCGCGGAGGTAGAAAAAAAATGCACCGAGACAAGGTAGTTTTTATATACATACATGAAAGAAATGAACATTAAAGTTGACTGCGCACCAGTTTTAGGTTTGGTTGGCTTATAAAATGCATAAAAGTCGTGCATGTGTATAAACAGACACCTACATGACCATGTAAAACGACCAATTCTTTCTGCCTTAGTCGACGACATGACATGGTTGCTTTCCCTTTACCGCCGTCTGAGCTATTTGCTGGAAAGAAGGAACCCTCCAAACGTCATTACAACCACTTAGTTTTTACGCTTCTCATATTATCCGACAAACTAATGGTCTCACTGACTGAGTGAGACTAACAAACTGTTTGGCACATTTACTCTCGCTCTCTATCTTGAAAGAACTTTTTTTCTTCAATGAATACACAAGCATTAATTTTTAGGGATAATTTATACAGCAACGGCCACTGAGAAAGGAACTATTAAAGTGTTTTTCATAAAAATGTACATACTTCATCCTCTCCTACTGTGTGTGGGTACCTTGTCGATATCGAATAATAATGAATGAATGCATCAAGAACAATTGCTCAAAAATAGGGGCACGTCATCATCACCATCATCATCAGCTCAAAGTTTGATGGCTTGGTTTTGATTGAACCGACACCGGCTCGGAGGCTTTCTGCTGGGCAAAAAGCAGAGCCTTGTTTTGTGCACTGCGTGCACTGCATCCATTTTACATAAACAAGTAAGTGGAATGAAAAAAAATGAAGAAGCAGAGCGCATCCCTTTGTATTTTTATTAATCTGTATAAAAATAATACTTTTCTCTTTTTTGGACAAGGTATTTTTCAAAACTAATCTCATCATTACAATGATGGATATTGCTGGAAGAAATAAACGAGTAGAACAAAGCTTATAGTAATAATAATATGCAGTTGCTGGAGAGTTTTTAATGCAATGCTACCGCAAAAGTGTTTCCGATCTCAGAGAGAGTGAAGTTGGTTGTCTAGTCTGTAGTTCGTACCTATCTTGTATTTCTGCTGACTATGTTACATAACCGAACTCACAGTGTAAGTAAATGACATGAGCATTTTTTGTGGGATCCAGTGAAGAAAAAACAGTATGGATTTTATGCTTTTTATCATCATGCATACGCTGCATTTCCAACTTCCATAACCAAAAAAGCAATAACAAAGTTTTCAAATATAATTTTCATCTCTCTCTCTCTATCTTCTTATCAGTTAGAAGATGCATATAGTCGAACATAACTTTAATTTTAATACTTTTCTCCGTTTCTAGTTTACCATGAGTTCAATAAAGGTTTGACTGTTCGATTCTTTGTCTTTTCATTCAATATTTGATGTGAGCGAGTTGTAAAAAAGTATTAAAGGTAAAAGGAAGTACATACTCGTTTCTGCCTCGGCAAGAAATTATAATGCAAAAGGATACTATAAGAATGAGAATCTTATCGGTGCATGATGAAAGCGTAGGTAATAATACTATTATCGTGAAATGAAGTAGTGTGGTATACACTGGGCTACTTCCGTTCTGCACTTCACCAAACAGAATGCGAGTACATCTTCTCTTCTTCGTCACGACGATAATAAGATTCAGGATAATGTCATGTTCCTGTTCAGTTAATGCACATCCGAAGAAACAACAAATAAAATGGAAATCTAGGACAGACAAAAGGGAAAAAAGCAATAAATGGAGAGAAATAAAAATTGAGGAGAAATAATGGATGGAAGTCATCATCATCATCAGAAGAAGTGAGTTGCAAAAAAGTTCCCGTGTCTGTGTGAGCAATTCCGTTGTTCTTAGCTTTTGCCATGAATGAATCCGCAGATTTTTATGAACTTGACATGAAAGGAAATACGGTGCGAGACGAATCCAAATCCAATAATATCCAAATCTCACAAATGATAATGATGATGGGAGGATCCAAACAGTGCCAAAAACATATTTTATACGTATTATTGAAACGACAATGTCAAATGTATTTTTATGAGAGTGCAAGAAACCTCCTGACAATTGAAAAGAGCTTAGAGCGTAGCGTCAACGTGCAAAGTGCAAAATGAATGAACTCCTTAATTGCTGATTCTTCACGCCATTTTAAGCACAGTCAAGTCATTAAATCCGTCTACATAATTACATACCTAATATTGGGCTTGGCGAAGCAAATACTACTTGAGTCATTGTTCGAAAATTTTGCACCATTAACAAAATGAACAGCCATGCTTTTTTTGCGAAACGATTTAAAGCCTTGCTGCATTGATTAAAAACTCTTTCTAATGAACTGGATCTTTTTTGCAATACTTTGCATTTTTTACTCATAAAATATGTGAGGATGCATTGTGCATCCACGTAAAACACAATTATGCAATGAGATTTATTGGAAATAAAAGAAAATTTATGGATTTCCTCCATAAAAATATAAAAGGTAATTTCACGACTACTCACTACATTGGTCGTCGTGAGTAACCGTTTGCAAATTACATCCCACGATCATCGGCACACACACACTCACTGGCATCACATTCCAGTGGTGCCCACATCTCAGTGCATGTAAAATACACTTGCTTGACATTTATGCAGACGTGTGCATATTGTGTGGGAAGTAAAATAAAAAGATCACTCCATTGTCATAGCAAAGGAAGGTGTGCTTGTGCTGCTGCTGTATGTGTGTGTGTTGGCTAGAATGGAGATGGAGACAATAAATTCTTAACCTTAGGCTAAACCTAATACGTACGCTTACATCATTGCACTTAAGCTTTCTGCTCTGCCAGTGCTGATGAAAGTGTGATGTAGTAGAAAAGTCGTGAAACCGATAAACGCAAATTTTTTGTCGGTTTTTCTGCTTCTCTTGCAGCAAAAAAAAGTTTCAAAGTGACAGCAGAGTAGAAAAGTTGTGGCGGGCGGTAGTCACTAGTTGTTCCAAGACACACAAAATCGATGACCTGGTTCACTTTTTCTATTTTCAATGATTCTACATGAAGGCAGCCGCTATGCTATATTGATGTTATTATGCAATAACCTGCCAATAAAGTTTATTGTTACATGGATGCAAATGAAAAGGCTTATTATGTAGTGGATGGAACATGCACTGTCGATCGGCGGTGGTAGTCTGGCTGGATGGCAAGTGACAAGCTGCGTACCCTCACACGTCCTTACGTGTCTACTCTTCATATCATCAATCTTTTGTTAACAAGAATGATGAGCTTGTCTTATTTGAAGATGAACTTTGCTTTGCTGTTCTCGGAACCAAGAATAAGGATGACGGAGAGTCAGAGGCTATCATCCAAGTACAAATTGTATCGTTCAACGGTGACAGATTGCATAATACAAAAAAATGCATGCAGCAGCAGCATAAAGTAAATATATTTATTTTGGCTGTACAACCAAACGTTAGGCCAGCGCACTTTTTGAGATAAATTGTAGAAATATTTACATGGATTGCCGGCTAACTTTTCTAAATGTGTATCATATTTTTAAAGCGGTATGAATTTGTCCTCAATTTTTATAGACCCATTGAACACATCATACAACATGTCCAGTTTTGCACGAATTCGTGTGCGAAAACTGACAAAATATGTTGCAGAAATAAAAGTGTAGAGAGGCGAGTATTTTATTGCCACGTTTCTTATTTATCACTTGTATTTCTGTAAATCAATATGAGAAAAATGTAACAAATAGATACACCTTAAAATACATGCATCAACATATCGTCCGACCATTTTTGCTCAGTTTTGTAAACACAGCTATTTCCATCGTAAATGGAACAAGAATATTAGACCCATATTTTAGGTTAATACCCAAATACCCAGATCCCTAATTTTCACGTTGTGGATACTGTTAAGTGTGTCAGTAGCAGCAATGGAAAGGCAAAATGCTCAACACATTCCTAATTAAAAAAGCGTACCCACTTTTCCGACAAGCGCAGGCAGATGCAGAGTACGGATTTCATTTGCTTTTATCTGTTTACCTTCTCACTTCTGAATAATGTGAGTATCGACCTAGTAGACATGTATGTAAACAAGTTCTTGTACATTTACACTCACACTTTAACAACATACAATATTATATTACATTTTACTCATTCAGTTATTATTGCTGTGTACATGCCCTCCTCTTCCTGTCGATACCATTTCATGAACACATGCTCTTAAATGTTCCTGTCCCTAAAAAGATTCAATAATATTCTCCAAACCATTCACAAAATCTATACCGCTTTCATCGTATACAACACCAATCTTACTTTGCATCAAGGTAAGTTAAGGTGACGGTTGTTGTGACTACGATAATGGTTGTCTAGGGGAACAAATCCAGGATTTAAGCACTTGAAGGATCCTCTGGAATTTTCATGGATCCTCCTAGCTTGCACATCTATTATACATGTAATTTTCCCAAACGCTAATAACCCCATACATTCATAATTTCATATTATTATGCGTGTATTTATGGTGTGTATAAAAACCCTTCAAAAAAGAGAAGGTGGATAAATAATTTTTAAGCCAATGTCAACGTATATAAATAATGTTAAATCGTTGTACGTCCCACTGCATTTGGATACATTTATTACTTTGATTTTGTTTACATCATCATGTTCAACTTTTTTATGTAGTTGCGCTGGCCCTAACACTGATTTGAACACTCTGAATTTATACTCAGTATTGAATGATAATCATAAAAAGTCTTTGTATTCTATACATACATACACATAATGTGCTTATTGCATTTAATGTTTAAATTGCTTTTATGATGACTGGCAGATTATTCTTCGGCACGACTCTGAAAAGAAGTAAGCTTAATACGTCTTATTTATTCCGTTATTTTTTTTCCAGCGCAATGCAGTGCAACAATCTAATTGTATTCCTTGTCGGCGGCACACGTTGGGCTACGATTGTTGATGTTGTTGTTGGGCATCCTTCCTTACACACATGCCTTTTATGTTGTTTAGCGCATTTGGAATCCAATCCAGCAGAACTAAATGAACCATACATTTTTTACATATTTTTTTTCTTGCTGTGTGCTACAATCATTTGTACATCTGCCAGTAGTACTCATCGTCATTAACACAGAATCATCATGGTCAGCTCAAGAGCTCAAATGCTAATAAATACAACAAAAGGAGAATGAATGCACAGCGCTGCACTTTTCAGTTCCTTTCCGTTTTTGCTGCAGCAACGCAATGCAACGTTGATAATGATATAATGCATTCACCAGCAGAAGAGAGAGAGAGAAAGAAATTTATTTTCAAGAAGACAGCTGCCACAGATACAAAAGGCAAAAATATGGTGACAATTTATATATGTTCCTTAGCACTTGCATTACATATATACATGTTTGGACTTGCTGGTTGGCACGGCACAATAATCAGTCAGAATGTTCATCTATCTTTACGGGTGTAAATACTTCAGCCAGCCAACAGCACTTGGATATTTTAATACCCTCTCCGCTGGTTTTATGTGTTTCTAAAGACATAGTGTGCAACAATTTTATTACATCTCCAGCAGCAAGCAGGAAAGGAAGGAATGTACAACGCCCTATTCCAGGCATTGTACTTGTGCCCGTCTTTCATGGAGGTTTGTATGCACATAGGTGGTAGAGGTGGGTAGGTAAATATTTTTATGTGGAAGTAGAAAAGTGGATTAATGTGTAAAGAGAAAAGGGAAAAACGCACGTTTTTTAATATTAAACCGGGACAATGCACTGCATACTGCAATGAATGAACCTTTCTTTGTCACTTGTACTTGACATATATGTACGCGCTATATATATTCCTGTATTGTTCTTCTTTCATGTACACGCCTTTCTCTTTTCACGGGAATAGATTAGGGGCTTCATGTATCCTTGTAATTACTCACCAGCAAGCTCACCAACAACCAAGGTAATGAAAGCTTCATGAAATCATGATGGAAAATGATGTAATTTGACCTAGTAAAGTGTGATTCATCCATCGTATATCACAATACAAACTGGGGGGATCGTACGTTCTCAACCAGCCGCTTTGCTTGACATTTTGTTGAGCACACACTATAGTGGTCGCTGAGAAATTAGTACACAGACCGCATCGTCATTATCATCATCACCAACTTTTTAGAGTGAAATTATAACGATATTAAAATTTTAACATTTTTTCACATTCTACGGTCGTCGTCATTAAATTAATAGCAGCAATTTGTGTCTAGCTTAAAATTCAAACATGCTGGGATTGGTGACTTGTATAAATTTACAATTAGTTTGCATATGCTAAAGTATTGAGATTTGATGCATGCATTTGAGCGCAACGAAATTTTGTCAAGATTTGGTAAGGTTGTTGTAGCAGCTAGTTTTACATTATTCTCTCAATCGATCAATAAATGAAAATTAAATTAGTAGGAACTATACATACATAAACAAGAAGTAATTGCATCATGAAGCGTATCATGCATTTAGACAACTATTATTAATCTTTACCTCTCGCATACCATGCTTGGCATCCAATTTCTGCCACACTGCTTATCTCACCGCCTATGACATCATTTGCTTCAGGTTTCTCAGTAAAAAAAGTATTGCGCTGATGAGAATAGTTTTTTGTTACTTGAGTGAGCAGAAGAAGGGCTTGATTCATTATTCATTCATCAATAATATCTCGTCAGTGGAAAGCAGTATAGAAGAAACCGAAACTTTGAACATTGCGACCACGATAACATTTTTATGCATAATAATAGGCACATGCATACCTTCACATAATGAGAGGGAAGAATAGACGCAGAATATAAAGGAGTTACTTCATGCTCAAAAATGTTAATTATTGTATGGGAACAATTTGAAAGGAGATCCAGACTCACATTTACAATTATCGTTATAGATAACATATTTTCAACTTATATAATAATAATAATAAAAATAATAATTGTAGTAGTAATCATGATAATAATCATAACTAGTTAACATTAATAGCTTGGCGTTGTTTTTTTCTCGACACCAAGTAAACTAATTGTGTAACATGCTTGACTGACTGGCGAGAATCTACACAGATTTTTGCACATTGTGATTTCCTTTCAAATAATTATTTCTCCTCTCAAACATATTATGAACAAGGAGATCCTATTATTCCTATTAATTTCACTCTTTTTACTGGATCGTTATCATTACAAGTTAAAAATAGTTGAATATATTGTTTATTCGGAAAACACAAAGGAAACGCTAAACTTTCCGAGAAGATTATACTTTCCAACCGAATGATTTTTATTGCCTTTTTGGAATTTGCAATCCTATATCATGCCCCATGATAGTAATCGCAAAAACCATTATGCTTCCGTTTGCTTCCAAGTGGCTTCTCATATTTCCGCCAGCAAATTCCAATTTATGCCATGGTCATTTTGAGCATTAAAATCTTTGAAAAAACATGTTCGGTATTCTCTTTTTTAAAAATTGGTTAATCTTATTATAAAATGCACACCCTACTGGCTTTGGTGTAAAGTTGCCATCTATTTTTTTGGATAATAATACGATTTATTGAAGGTAATTTGTAACTCTCGCTTCTTGCTTTCCCTTTGAACCAAAGTGGCAGAATGAACTTTACAGTAAGCAGTCAAGTTTTTTAGTTATTTTGTTTCGCGAGATATTTTTTTCAACTCCTCGTTTTCTTGGCTCAGTGATTATTCTAGGTACATATAAAACGGAAAAAACGTTTCCGTTTGTTTATATTAGAAATGCAGTAAAAATGATCCTCAAAATTAGTGAGGAATATGAAAAAAATGGTAGACAGAAGTCCATATTTGCAACTTAATCCGACAAGCGTCTGCCTCAGTCTGTAGCAAATCCGTGTTGAGATGGTTGGGAAGAAGTCATCGTAAGACATCCCATCGACTCTAATTTTATCACCACCTTGCTCTAATATTACAGACATTAGATTAAAGCTAAAACGTTACCATGCTAAGTTTATTTATTATTTTTACAAGTTGCATCCTACCACCATCGCTTTCATTTACTAGACATTATTTATTTAACTGTGAATGATTATGTTTAATCACATGAATCAGAATGAATAGTCTCGTCCGTAAATTGGGAGTCATTTCATGAACCCAAATGTTTACACTGACTTGACTATAGAAACGATTATGATATTAAATACTGTCTCCATTGGCGTTAAAAACAAATAAAGATGCATGCAATAACTTAACTCTAGTTATGGAACATGCTAATTTTGTGGTTGTTTTATTCAAGATACAATGCACAGATCATGTAGCTTTTTTTGTACCGAACACTGTTTACATAGTGATATCCGTCTCTGAACTGCACGTATACATCATGAAACACAATCAGAGACTAATCAATGCAAATGCAAACAAGAGGACCTACTTGGGTGATAGTGATGACACATTATGTAAACATGTAATTAGAACTAGAGCGCTTTTTTGCTTTTACTTCACAATATTTTTTTTGCTTCTTTCCGTCTTGGTTCTGTTGCTTTCGTGACTCGAAACTTGACTGAACGAACCTGCAACCTGGCTGGAATGATTAAAAGGGTGATAAATGTTTCAAGGCAGTAATAGTATCAACTTCTTCTCTTGCAGACGCATACATTTCACTTCCTTTTGTAACGTACACAAATATCTTGGCTACGGTCGACTAAGCTGCATAATACATAATATCGTATTACTTAAATCAGATACGTTAGATTGACTTACGCGTTTGCACAGTAATTTAGTTGCATTTGATATCCATAACGGAGTATGGAATGCATACGTGTACTTTTTCTTTAAGGTCAAATGTGCCGTAACAAACGTTACCATACGCAAAAAAATAAGTTCATTCGAAAAAAAACACTTTTTAAAAACTTTGCTACAGGTTTTTCACGATTATGCAAGACTGGTTGTATGGATGTAAGGAAAGGATGGTAGGTGAGGTGTTGAAATATTCTGTTTTATTGCTTGCAAAGCAGAGCACAGCGCCAGGGAAAAAAAGATGTAACTATTTTCTTTAAAGTGGCAAAAAGCTTGTTTAAAAAATATAAATGTAGATCCTGAGAAAGATTAATTGAGGCAACAGAGAGCCCAAATAGAAATTTATTTTCCATGTGCTTGAGTAAATTGAGATTTTTTAGTATATCATTCCATTTTATATCGTGTGTACTATTGACTGTTGCAAGAAAGTAACGTGTCTTTTCACAGACTACCACCCGGATATAATGGAATGTGATACGCAAGTATCCTGACTTATTAAATCAAAGCATATAAGTGTCATGTTTTAACTAATTGAAAACTCATGTTTTTCTTCCATCATTTATGAAAGAAGATGCATCAAGGAATCATTGTACTTTTTTTTCGGAAAATACACTTCTGCAATAGTATGCGTTTGTCAAATTGCATGGCCACCTGTCCATAATAAGAAGTTTGAAAGGAGACGACGGCAATACAGTTTTGATCATTTACTGCTCAACAGAAGTGATGGCAGCGGAAGTTATGCTCATTAATTTAAAGCCCGTAATAATAAGTTTCATTGCCTGAGTAATAATTTTATGTGTGTGCAATGTACTTAACTTATCCCTTCAAAACATGCGTAGTAATTTAATTAAGATAAGGATAAACAAAACAAGAGTGTTCAGCTTACTTATTATTATTGCGTGAGATATTTCATGATTTTATTTGAAACTTCTCAACGGGAGTAGTATCTTTTAAAAATATGCATGGTATTATCCTATATACAAGCACAACTCTTGAAAATTAGTTGGTGCAAAATCCAAAATGATGGCTTCAAAATACACATAAACATGCTCAAACAGACATTTCTAAACCTTACAATCAGTTGTTAGTCGAAACAGTTTACGCATTCTACATTACATTATGTTATGTTGATTCGTATATATAATGCTTCATGAAGTACATATTATATCCCCTTTTACTTCACTTGTGACTGGTGGTTACTACAAGAAAC
Organism: Sinella curviseta; assembly: GCA_004115045.4. Lineage (NCBI taxonomy): Eukaryota > Metazoa > Arthropoda > Collembola > Entomobryomorpha > Entomobryidae > Sinella > Sinella curviseta. The sequence goes on from CM065489.1 coordinate 10,088,513, forward strand.
TGTTCCCAACATTCATAATGAGTGAAGAAAGTTTCATGCAATAATTTACAACAAATAGCAATACACATGGTTATTAGTAAAAGGTATTTGGATCATGTTGACAAAACAAATGTTTCTCCGCACAATATTTTAGCCAAGCCAGACAGAGGAGCCTCTAATTATAAATATCACACCAATTGGACAATATATTCCCAATGCAATTATCGTTCAGAATAATAAAAGTGCTAGCACAATGAAGACTACATATGCCTACATGCTACTTAGATTCCATTCCAAGAAAGAGCAACGTTGCAGAAATTGTGTCTGTATGTGTCGCGTCGATGAAGTCACCAAAAAAATTGATGAATTGGAAAAGCCGAAGGTGTAGCGCATAATCATTATGTATGTATCTACACTGTAACTTCTGGATACACATTATGGCAATAAATAATATTTTTAAACAAACGTAAAAAATTGTTTTGTAATGCTTATTGCATACAAATGCGAACTTTGTTTCACTCTGTCGTTTGTCAGTGGTGTCAGCAGAGTGTGGTGTTTTGAACTTTGCGCATTCATAAGTATTCATATCCACGACGACGTATTGGCGTCAGTTTTTTTTATCAATTTACCACTACCAACTACCATCACTGCTGAACCGTCGACATAACATAAGCACACATACACACACACAGGCGCTCGCTCATTGACATGGAACATTGGTTCAGTGAGAGTCAGCGATACTGATACTTTTCTCTTGACCATGTTTGAATGAAATGGTACAACGCCCTTATAACTTGAAAAGAAAAGAGCTACGAGGAGAACGAGTACTTTTTCTGTTTCATTAAAACGGAATAATTCTAGATAATATTATGAATGCTGAGCATGGTTATATGAGCGAGCAGCAGTCCATTCGGCCATTTAGATTAAGATACGGCGCTCATACTGGTACAATAACAATTTGTGATATGAAACTAATTATTATACTGTGTTGACTGGCCGGCGAGCCAGCCAGGGCTTGTTGTTGGCGTTTGAGAACATAATAGTAATAAGCTGTGAGGGACTTGGAGTTCTCATTTTTTGCAGTGCTGTCGATCTTTCATGCATGTACAATGGGGCATTTTATGACATTTGATGACATACGTACATATAACGTACGCACTTTTCTGAGTAGTTGCTTTTGCTGGCAGTAGTAGTGAAAGAATAAGTCCGGGCAAGAAACAATCGTGCATACTTTACGAACAGGAACTCCCACGCAATGGGCTTAATTCAATAATCTACATGCATTGTACTTTGTGTGAGTGTGTATGTAATTATAATTATATTGTTTACATGATCCAACCACAAAGAACAAACGACAAGCTGCGTGGATGATGGTGAATTAGACACCGTTTTTTTCAGAATAGAATATTAATGCCCATTTTGTTGATATATGAGGAAAAACAAGAATGCAAGCAACAGGCTCTGTGGGTTGTCGGGTAAATGAGGCAAAGCTCCATGTTGACATTGGTAATGCTATAATGGCCTAGTGTTGACGGCTAATGACTATTAAAGAGTGAATCAAAACGGACCAGCCGGATTGACGTTGTTGGGAAATGTACATGCAATATTCATGTTTACCTAATGTGTAATTTCTACAACTGGTGTAGGAGGAAAAGGAGGAACAACAACTCTCTGGTTACAAATCAACTGAGGAAAGTAATCAACTCATGTTGCAGGTCGCTCAATTTGTTTTTCTAAATTAGGTGGAAGGAAGAATTTCTTTCGGCCCACCTCATTCTCTCCTCTCAGCACCGACTGTTAAAACTAAGGCACTTTCAATGATTTTCGAAGGCCATACTTATATTTTTTTTTCATTTTATCAAAATGTGTTCAATAGCAAATCGTAATTATAAAGCTGAAATATTATAAAAGCTTATTATGGCGATGGTAGGATTAAAGGCAAACCTGAATCGAACACTTTAAACTTGTAGTACAGGCCTTGCGGGGCATCGAGTTTAGAGGGATTCTTTTGAGTCATAATCGTGGTCAATCCTACCGTGAATACACATTAGTCTGTCTGAATGAGTCATTTTCACTTTTTTGCAATTATTGTAATGTTCATCACAGCAGTTGTAGATTTTAGCATGTACATATAAATATTTGTGCTTGCTTTGGGGATAATCTTTGTAAATATTGAACCATGGCATGCTTTTTTTGAAAGATACGAAACCACTGTCGACAAATAATTCAGTATCATTTTCGAATATCTGCATTTATGTCAAGGAGGTTGGTTTTATGTGCATGCACTACCTCATCGGGATGTCTCATATCTCGTATTTCTGATAACGTTTGCCCATTTTTACGTTTACGCTCGAATTACTCATGTTTTTGTACCACACCAAACTTGATAGCGATTTTTTTGTACTGGTTTGAATTCATTTTATATATTACATATTCAGTTTTGTTCAAGTTTAGTAGCCAGCTAAAAGAGGTGTTCCGTACTACCATTTTGTTCAGCTAATTCCCTTATTTATTTTTCCAACTTTTCAAACTTGTCCAAGAAAAGGAATACTAAGACATCATCACTCACCATTGTCAGTACAAGGCTGTGAAACTAAATATCAACGTAAGTGTACTAGGGCAGATCCCAATTAACATTTCAATTCACTTCTTCGCTTCATTCAGTTCTGGAAAAAAGTTCTTTTTAATTTACTCATTTCGTTTACAAACTAATGATAGTAGTGACAGGTCGCCATTGTATAGGCAGTTTTCCTGGTGTTTTTTTGCTCCTGTCGTCGTACGGCCGTTTTGAAAAGAGATCTTATTTTATTGCACAAGTTCTGCCGACATACAAAAAAGGGCATGTAACATAAAACAAGATAAGAAAAAAGAACTTTCCTTTCTAATTAAATCGCCGGAAACTGGAAAAAAACAATAGGTTCGTATTGATTCATTTTTATTGGTAGCGAGTAGATAAAAGGGAGGAAAATAGGTAAGTTTTGTAAGTACATTTTCTCATTGACTAAATGTATCCGCTCTGCAACTCTTTTCTTTCGCTTTTATTACATTTTTTGTCCTGAAGTTAGTTGCTATCAGTGGAAATGTAGGTTTGGGATATTGCAGTAGTTTGCTTGCAGCATAATTGCTAAGTATGTTGACTGCTATGCATCTCGCGATGAACATTTATGAAGGGAAATTAATATATTTCCACACACGAATAGTAATTGTCATTGGGTGCATCTAACAAACAAAAAGACAGTAAAGTCGAGCTGGTAGATTCATCCAAAGCAGTTTATGATCTGCAAGGTCATTCAACTGAATAAGTAAGTATCAAATGGTTTTCGGTGGATTAATTTCATGAAATATATTACGCAGTGTTCATTAACAATTGTTCCAGCAGTTGCCTTATTAGATTGCTGCTTCATCTTGACTACATGCTCTGACCATCATACAGTGTTCTGTAGTTTTTTTGTTGGTTTGCAAGAAAATAAGCGCAAAATGTATGTACAACCCACAAATAAATGACAGCAATGTAAAGTTTTATGTAACTGTCATTCCCATCATTGACGGATAAAAAAATGCAAAATAGTAGCCGTAGGGCTAAACTAAAACCTCAGCTACTAGAAGGCTTACAAAAGTCTGTAGATGATGGAAGGTGTTCACGATTTGCAATTTTTTTTCTCCTTCTTCCTACACCATTCACAGATCTACTTATTAGGAATTTACTTCAACAATGATTGAGGATAATTATAAAATTATAATTCACATGCTTGATGACCTCTGGCATTTTTATGAGCTGTCCGATACACGTCATCAATATCGCGCACTTTCATTCCAATCAACAACACCAACAACAACGGGAGTTTGTTTGCAAAATTTCTCTACATTGCCTCAAAGCGTCTATTCATACTCCATGTGGCATGCATGTCGTATGAAGGGGCAAAAGTTGACTGAATAAAAATGATCGCATGTCAATTCATTGAGAAGATCGTTTGCATTCATTATGCTCACATTAACATGGCATCTTGCGATAATTAGAGCTGGTGCAACTTGTCGTCGATGACCTCACAGTAGAGTAATCATAATCAAACACCAGCAAGCGCAGCAGGTTTTCTTGCGATTCGCTTTGCAAAACATTTACAAAAAAGTAGGTAATCATCATCATCATTATTCAACATGTTCGAAAATGTCATGGATTTATCCAGTTTCATTTGATCTAATATCATCTTCCCAAATGCACAATAACATGACGATGTACGATTATGTATGCGCCCTAAAAAGTAGTTCGCATTAACTTACAAATAAATTGACATGAGTAATTATCGTATTCGATGCAATTTTTTATATGGACTGCCAATCAAAAATTTCAGAATCATGTAGTTAGGTATACGTAATGTTTTTACAGGTTTATAACGCCCTGGGCAATTAAACTAATTGTCTTACTGTGTTGTTTGAGCCACTAGAATATTAATTGCAAAATATGAGCATCTCAACCAGTCACCTATTATTATTTTTGCACATAAATTTAAGAAACTGCAGAATAAATATAATATAAATTATGGTCCAGCAAAACAAATGCTTTCATAATTCGTGGAGGATGTACCTCTGAAACCTTCCTGGAAAATTCTCTTAAAAATCTTAAAACAAAGGTTTATGAACACAATAGCTTTATTTTATTTTAATTGTTCAAATGTGTTTGTTGACAGGGAGCATAAAAAGGAAAGAGGAGCTGCTACAAAAGGTTTTGAAGAAGTGGATCATCGGGTCGGTCGGTTAAAGCTTAAACAAAGTGTTTGTGTTGGCTGACTATTAAGGATCCTGTCTTCCCAGCACAGTTTTTTACACGCTCGTCGACCTGGAAACGGAGAGATTCCGCAGACAAAGATTAATTGTGTTCTGCTACCACCTTGGCACTTAACACTTTTTCAACCAACAACACAAACAACAACGCAACAACGGATCCATCGCCTTCAGTGCTGTTGTTGTTGTTCTTGTAAGTACCAAAATTCTCTTTTTTCTCTACTCCTTTTGACGTTTCGGGTTAGAAAGATATGCACATGTACATAATCCGCGTGCACTCTTTGCCCTGAATCATCAGCCCTCCCTCTCTCCTAACACGAAAGACAGAGCCACTTAATGTTACATGAAACCACAGAACTTTCTCAGAAATAACAATCATCCTACTACTACATACTTTTAAAAAAATAAAGAGAGAAAATTAGCTGCTCTACGTTGTTGAAAAATAGGGAAAGGTACAATGTTAGAAAATCCACAAAATGTCAATAAAAACAACGCTGCTGCTCCCTTTTCACCACCACCAAGTTTTTTTTACCTTTTCAGAAGAATATAGCTCACATGTCAAGTAGGAAAAAGGAAATGTGGAGTAGGAAGGCGAGCGAGGGCTGACGCTTTAGTGCTGATGCTAATGCTTGCGGCGTGGTAAATAGCATGCATTTTAGTACTCACAAGAGACTAAACAAAACTCGTGATTCTGTTTTGTAAAGAAGACATAAATTTTCTAGCATCTCCGGTGTGGCATTACTTTTAAAAGGTAAAACTGATGTGGAGAGAGAGAGAGAGAGAAAAAAAAGAAAGAAAAGACCTGCTTCTCTTAATTTTTATCCGAACCATCATCTATCGCCTGTGTGTTTTCAGCTTTCATTCTTCCTGTTGCGGAATGGAATGTTTTGCTTATGTTATGTTACAGGAATCATCATCTCATTCACCATTTATTCACAAGGCATTGCAATGCAAGTGAGGAAGAAGTGAAATGTGGAGTAGCAGAAAGAATTCATAGGTAAAAATATAACTTGAAAATGATACTCGTCTCCTTCTCTGTAAGCACGTAAATGTTCCGATTTTTTTCTCTGATGCATGGATATAATATGCGCAACAATATAGAAGCAGTATAGACTGCACTACTGTTCATCAACAAGAGGCATGTTTTATGTCAGTGATACATTCAACCGTTGGAATTCGGAAATGCAAAAAATGTTTCTTTATTCATCAACACTGCTTTCAAGAGTCTAACCACCACATTTTTACTCTGCTTTCCACGTCAGGAATTGAGCACAAGAATAACAAAGACTATTCTTATATCAGTTGAAACAATGGAAATGTTGAAATTTAATGCAGATTGTGTTCTCTGTGTATTTACTTATATTGGAAATTAAACAACCGCAGTGTTTCTTGTAGCAAATATTTTAAATTATTTTGATTGGAAGCTCTATGCGATGTAGGCATGAGTGGCTTCGATGCTTAAATAGTTGCATTATTAAAGAAAATGCACTTCTTGCTGATCCCAAAATGTCAACTTGTTTAGTGCAAGGCAGATCATAATCAGAGGGCTGTCTAACTCTCAAAGCCTCAATTGAAGTTTTGAAGAAGAAAAAAGTCCATCGCCTCGGTTGTCAGTCTGCATTTTATGTATATATTGTTGTACATTTTAGGCGAAACGAAACCAGTATAAATTGCCATTTTTATTTCATCCATTTTGGCAACGTTTACAATGCTGATAATAACAATGCTTCTGTTCATTGTTTTGGAGTTGGAGAATGACGTTTTTTCAGATGGTTTGAAATTGCCAAGCTTTTCCTTTCACTGTAGAGCATAATATGCATCTTTCTGCTAAAGGCATCAGTCATTTTGCGTATCTGACTGAAATTGTGTCACTGTCAATGAACAATTTACTCTAAATGGAGTCGCATTAATAATCAGTTGTAAATGTGCAATTGTAGGGTGTCACAATCAGCATAGGCATTCCAAACTATCGATCTATATCTGCTTAGTCTCTGCTCTCATACTTGTTCGGAACCGCAATGATTTCTTACTTTACATTTTTAATTCTTTAGTTCCTGTTCGTCAGAGTTAGATTACAAAGGAATTATTTGTCTCTATTTGCGTTACATTAAACTGATAAGATACTTCCGATTTCCGGCATTTGGCATTGTTCGTATTTGCACTCTGTAAAACCGCGAATGGGTGATTTATTGTTTCTCAGTTACTAAGTCTAGTGGATCGTGATTGATTCTGATAATTTGTCAAGCAAATAAATATGCAATGAATTTAAATTTGTCACGTCATGTCAATGGATGCGTCCTTGTTAACCCCAAACTTAAATTAATGATCCTGGCTTTTAACTTATTATATTTAATCGACTGGTTTATACTTCGCATTTATTTACAAAACATGCATTGTTCGAGCAGAGGGGAAAAATTATTGCAAAAGTATTTTATCGCATCCAGTTAATCCGTAATCTATACAATGTGCCACACAGCATTGAAATTTTCGCTCATGAAAGACCTACCCTTTGTTCCGAACTGTTTGACTTCCAAATCTAGTCAATGTGTAATTGTGCGACTGAGGTAGACTTCTCTCGAGTTGTAACAATATTTATGCCTACTTATGGCCCGGAATTCACAACGATGATAAATGGTTTTGTCTCCTTAATTTAAATGACTTGTGACATTTACAGAATTTGTTATGCAGAAAGGAAGCGCTCGCTTGTCTGACAATCAGACAAGTAGTATGTCAGTATGAATGAAGTGACTTGCGAGCAAAGTCAGTGACTGAAAGGAAAATATCTTCGGTGAGTAGTGAGAAGCTTGTTTCTGCTATATTCTGAAGTGAAGATGACAGATTCAGAAACAAGCAGTAAGCTTATCTTTGGTCTCCATATGAATGTTTGAGAATATTGATCACGCTCTCCTTTCTATATTGTTGTCAATCTTTGCAACATTTTGCAGTAGTCGCAAACCTGTACTCTCAACTATAGAGAGTAATTTACCTAAACCACTTATAAGGGAATTAAGAGATTGCATTGTTGTTTTCTTTTCAAACTATTTTCAAGAAATTAACTAAGATCGTGATATACATACGCCTTGACGTGCAATCTGGTGGAATGTATACTACAACATGACTAGCCAATTTACCTAGCCACCTTTTAAAGGAGCACCGGGCATACCCGATAATTATCTTTTCTCTTTGTGATAAGTACCAAGTCATATTTTCATGTTACCCGGAGGGAAAAAGCAACCATATGCCGTTCGGAGTAAAATACTGAGACATAAAACTGCTACATACCGATAGGGTACTTTTTAAATGCAAGTGCATAGTTTTTTGAAAACTTTCAGTTTTTTGTTTATCTAAGCTAATCAAAAATTTTATAGCCACTCAGTGGGTTCAATTCTAAAAATAAAGGATCCAAGAGTGCAGGTATATAAATTCCTAAAACCATTTAATGGACCAGGGTTTCAACTAGCCATACATTCAGGTACAAATAGCTTAGCCTTGAATTAAGTGAGTCCACTGATGTACTCTCATTTTCACCCAATTATTTACTTTATTTCGACTAACAAGCCAGAGCTTTAACATGTTTGGCATTTACGACTGTCTCAGGAACCAGTCTGCATATTACTTTTTATACTTTTTTTCATTTCTGTTTGACCAGAGCTGATCTATTCTTAGATAGTGTCAATCTTAGCGTCTGGTGACATGCAAGGAATTAGGCATTTTAAATTAACCTTTTTTTGGTGTAGGCATTTCATGCACACTCATTTTTGGTGGATATTATAATCATTATTATCATATGTTACAGGAAGGAGTACATGTATGTCAAACACGTGTTGAGTAATGAGTAGCTCGATAATATGCTTTATCATAACTACATAATATACCTTGTGCATTTAAACTTAAACATTATTATTAAAATAACGAAAGTAAATGCAAAGATACCGTAGTGTGGTAATTGAAACTATATAGCAGGTCATTAGCACACATACTCTGTAAGCTAAACTGCTACTGCTGCAGCAATTTTTTTAACCAGTGTTATCTCTGCTGTGCCTGGTGTTATTATAATAACCCTTCTTTGCACGTCTATGTCGAATCAAATGTTTGACTTGGTCTTCTGCCTGACAGGTTCCGTAGTCTGCCTGGAGCATAATTATCTACTACTGCGTTAAATGTATAAAAAACACACAGGGGCAGAGACACTAGATGCCAGAAGCGCGATAAAATCCCACGTTGTTTCTTAAATAAATTTTTATACAAAGACCAACAGCATTATATCTTTAATAGAACATTGTACTTTGTAAAACAACTGCTGTCCACATGAAGGGATACATAATAAACAAGCTGTATCAACTAATCTTGACTTGACACTGTTTACTACTGCGACTATTTCTCTCTTTTTTTACTGAATAATAATAATATTATTAGTTTAGTTTGCTGACGACGACGACAGGGTTGCTTGAGGGAAGGTTCTATTCATACTCCTCGTAAATCGTGCTCGACTAGATAGATAGTTGCGATTATAATGCACTTGTCTTGTCATTTCCATGTGTGCTTGATTGACAAATAAACTTTTTGTACTTTTTTTGCTGGTTGCTGTTGCTACTGTTTCAGCCTTGTCCTTTGTACCAATCTTGTTCTCTCGCTAAAAAGGAATATAAGACGCTTCTGTAAAAACTCTAATTTTTTATTTCAATTTCTAAAAGATTTCTTTTTTCACTAAAGAAATGAAAACAAGTTACGTACAAATAGTTTTTGCCTGTATTTGTCGTCGTCGTCGCGTCGTCTTCTTGTTGCTGTCGGTAAAAATGAAGTCATGGAATTAGTACATGATATCATCATCGTCATCATTTTATTATGCATGTCACTTAATTGAGAGGGCTGGCTGGAATGAATTTTTATGCATGTTGTACATTGTGCATATCGCGTCTTTTAAACTCTAAAATTCAAGGGGTTTAACCGTTTCCAAAGCGAGTTCCTGTGAAACTGATAATACACGAAGGTAATCGGCATATATACACATTTCGAAAAGTGCTCCCGCTGCTAAATAAATGCATTTGTGTAAGTACTTGTCACAAGTTGTGTGTGATCAAGCACATGGATAACGTAATAACAAAAAATAAATAAGATACGCAATGTATATACACTATTTTAAATGTTTTGTTTGAATCACTAACAAAATGTACATAACACATTATTGGATTCATACTGCTTTTCCCAAGGTTAAACGATTTCTAAAAAAGCGATCTGCATCATCAAGCCAAGCGCTCGATCTCCTGAACTGCATCATCGCTGTTGCATCAACACATTCATGTTCCGTTCACGTCTTCTCTACGGACAATTTTTGGTTTGTGAATATAAAAATGCGTATCTTCTCTTTTTGGTATTGGTCCGGCAAACCTGCAACCTGCCTGTCAGTCACTCATTCTTTTCTAGAACGACGACGACGTCTGATTCTGCAGCAACTGCACTCCAACATGCTCTCGTACAATTCATCCTCCTCCTCCTTCTTTCTCTCTCTAGATTTTTCTCTCTATCATCAGCAGAAAGTAATGAATATATTGCACACGGTGGGAAGAAAATTGTTTAAAGAAATTCGTTCACTCACTTATTCTCGCCCGTCCGTCCAGATCGTCATCAACCATCATCATCGCTGCCATCGTGTGTGAGTCAGTATGTATCTGATGATGAGATATTATGTATGTGGTTGCTTCCACCCACCCATTCATTCATATTATTATCGCCTTGGAGCATTTTGTTTTGTACGATATTTGTTGATCTATCTTGCTCGTTTCCCTTCTCATAAATATGATCTGGTTCATTTTCTGAATCATGCATAAGCGATTCACGTATTACATCAGAGTTATAATGGAAATAAAATAATAATAAATGGCATGAAAGCATGTATGGAATGAGAATATGTATCATGTACATATAACTATTATGTTCATAACACCACGCTGGTCGTCTAAAAAGTTACGCTCAAAATAAAGGTGTGGTAATCGTTGGTGAATGAATGAGCGTTAGAATTGAACTTGAACATTGAATTTATGGCTAAAAGCAGGGAAATTAAAGTATCGTCTTGATTGCACTCTTTTTTTTTTGTTCACTGGATTGTTGTTTATATACTTGTGTGTGCATCAAGCGGTTGTTGCATTCTTGTTATATTTTTAAAATGGGATTTTTCACATTTGCACCAATTCCATCGCTATCGCCATTCCCATCATCTTCATCATGCCAGAAGACCAGTCACTGTGTCAGATGGAAGCGGATGGAAAGAGGGAAGAGTGAGATGCAATAAATATAAATACGCGTTTGACAGCGAGAAGTACACCGACCGACACCAACTGCAACGGAGTGCAATTCAACTGCTTATAATTTTTGTCGAATGTGCTTGGCTGCGAGACCCAAGTTCTGTTGAATATGTCTCGTCGACTCGTCATGTATCATATTACATTTCAGATTGGAGGAACTGCCAGTCGTCAATTTCAAAAAATTCACCGTGCACCAGACACCACTGCAGCAGCAACGTGTCAATTTACATATTGCATTGTATTGGCAACTGATATACAAAGGAATGCATTTTTCTCATTTCCAAAAATAAGCTTAAATAATGTTGTTAAGTTTAAAAATGTGAATTTCTCTCTTGCATGTGCAATGACTACACTAAGCACCTGCATTATTTATCATTCTCGCTGACTTCTAAAAAAGTTTTCGATTATTTTGTCAGCGTAGCAAAATTCTAAGCTGGAATTTTCCGGATTTCCAGTCTGTAAATGTGGCGAGTAGGAAATAATCTCATTTACAACCATTGTCGGAAATTTAGATCTCATAAATAATCAATCAAAGGATATTTTCCCATGAAACTTATTTTTTATTGCGGATAGGAAATACACAAAATGATATTTATTATGCTATATATCAAAGAATATACTTCCCATTTTATGGAGAATTATGAAGTTTTGAAGTTTAAAAGCCATGCCATTATCCCCTCATTTAGAAAACATTACAAGGTCATAAACTTCAAGCCTACATGCAGCGTAATTTATTCAACGGTGATCTTTATGGAATGATTGGGTGTTATGTTTGAATGCGCTGATTTATCCCCCTCAGATTATAACTTCTTGATTTTTCCACGATTGATTGATTTAACGTGAAACTTGATTCGATGATGATGATGGTGTTTACGAGAACAAAACTAATGAGGATATGCCGCGCGGTAGTAGTCGCCGTGCCGCAATCCGTCTCGTGGTACACTATTATTTACTGCTTTGCATATCATGAAGGAAGCCGTCCATCGGTCGCTCCATCCATCCATCCAACTTTAAAAGTTCAACCGAGGTGGAGTAATCATTACCACATTTAATAATAATATCATATCATTTATCTCCATACAAAAATTATGACGTTAACTCGTCTGCTGTGAGACTTCCTTTAAGAAAGCAGAGAGAATCATGAATCATGCATGGCCTGTCAAACAACTTGGTTTTAAATTCAATAAGTTATCACACCATAACTTATCAAAATGTTAGTGATCATTTTGTCAGGTTTTTCTTGTTACCCTTTAAAAATATCCTACCTTTTCTATTGGATGTTTATCGAGAAAATGGTATCTACTGTCGTATGAATTACATGGCTTGTGTTTGAATATCTCGGCTTGGCTCTTGCAGCAACGTTCAAATCAATTGCTTCCTTTCTTTTATGACTTCGTGCCAATGTCAGCCAGAGCAGAGCAGAGAAGAAGAAAAAGAAAAAGAGTGAGTGCGAACAAAGTTAAATGTGCAGCAGGCAAACAGAAAAGTTTCTGTTCTGTAGACTCTGTCGAATTGTACGATCCAGCGTAGATATGACGATATGAGCAACTACATAACATAACATTAAAGTTGTGTGTGTGTGAGAGAGAGAGGAACATTTTCACATATATGATGAGCACTTTTAACACGCTGATAGGTTCATTAAATTCTCCCCTCGACTCCTTGCAACCGACCGTGTTATATCATTAACTAAAGCCTTATAAAGCCAGACATTTATTGGTAATACAAGAGCTAACTTATGTACAATTTAGTGCACCCACATCACCTGCAAGTTGCTTTTATTGCTCCTCTCCTCAATTATTCAAATGAAGAGATGGAACATTGTTATTATTATTATTATTATGATTATAGTATAGACATTATTGAAAGATTTTTGACTTCTGCCTAAGCTGAGCTCTGGTGATCTGGTAAATGACATTTGTCAGCACGTTTTAACGTCTTCCCTCTGCACTGCTGCTGTCTTTAATGAAATTTTTTATCATCACCAAATTACAGACCACATAATATTATTTATTTGTGTAGCGTTGCTGGTTGTGTGTCGTATGAAAAGAGGTGTGTGTTTGTGATACTAAAGCAAATATTTGGAAGATACTTGAGACATGGTATGAAAACGTCATTGAATTGTAATCGCACAGTCATTTTCTCAGATGTGCCACATTTTTCTATATTAAAATATATCACTGTCTATCACTCCGACAACTACAACCATTATCCTTGTCATCACCATCGTTATCATTCCCGTGTAAAGATTTGTGCAATGTCAAAATGTCTTTTTTTTTACTTTTTATTGGACGGACACCAATGTTTTTCTTCAATTTTACCGATTTTCATGAGAAAAAAACATTTACTTTCCTGCCAGTTCTTTACATGTCTTCTCTTCAGTCGTTGATTAAATATTCATTTAGCATGATCATTTGATCAATTTCGGTTTAGCTCCCTTTTGTATTTCAGCATTAGTCGAAACTCATGTCAAGTGGTAGGCTATACATAAATGATTCATTACTTGAGATTTAAATGTATTGATTTCCGTGGTAATACATGTAAAAAGCTTCACGTGTACCCACCACCACGCACAATCACAATATCTTTTGTTTCCCCTGTCATTCAGTTTGTTTGTCTTGCTAACCGTTAGACCAAGTTCATGTCATATATTTTTCATTTAACCACAACGCTGTTAATCTTCAGAAACACGAGAGGGAAAACAAATAATGTTATAAATTGTATTTTCTGGTGTCCGCAACCGTGAAACAAGAAGAAAAACATTAAAAGCAAGCCGTAATAAAACAAGTCATTCAGAACATTCATCCACTTTGCAATTTCAGTCACTCACTTTAATTTATTTACGGAGCACTTGAAACCATTCCATTAAAATAACATGTTGTAGCATCATCATCACCATCATCGGTACAAGAAATATATGGCATATCTATTGTGTGCTACGTATTTAAATAGCGGTTAATTCATGAAAATAAAAAACAAACAGTGACTTGATGTTGAATACTACCGGTTGAAAAGAAAACATCCACGTTCTTATGGTAATTTATTATTTTTGTAAGTTTGGATTAAGTACATGCGCACAAAAGTCATGCGTATATTTGCTATTCATTTTGAGCCCAATTACTACGAACAAACTCACTATTAGAATTTATATTCTTCAATGACACCCATTGAAGACTTTATGCTACTAGATTTGCTGTGTGGTACACTTGTAGGTGGGCTACCACTCTTGTTCCAACTTCATTACGTTTGGAAGCGATTGTTAGTTAAAAGACATTAAAATATACAATGGAATACCTAAAATATAATTCTAAATTTCAGACATTAAATTACATATTGTCATGTAGACTAGCATTATACAGTGCTAAATAAAATTAAGTTTGCGACAACTAATTTTCTTGCTCAAATGCTGTATAGCTTCAGATAAAAGTCATCAAGTGTAGACATGCATTCTTGTCCGGAACGGAACTCTGGATTGAAAAGAAACGAGAAGGAGGAGGATTCTCAAAGTCTTCACTCCACACTTGAGAAAACTTGTCATGTTTCTCTGTGTCATTCGGTTTGACTGAACAACAGCCCGAAGAGTGAATTGAATGGATGCCATCGGTATCACATTAGTGTTTGCTTTCAAGTTCAAGACCAGCAGAAACGAGTTTGTTTTGTTTGGTGACATGATTGTCACTTCTCTGTTCTTGTGCTGTTTTCGAAGTACTTGTCCTTTCCTTACTAGTAGAATAGAAAAGTACATTAAAAACCAAAATGGAACTAGTCACTGTCGGTTTGTGTTCCAGTCTTTAATAGTTAGTAATGAATAGCACATTCCTTAATAACGCTTAAATGTATACAGTGTGTATATTACGAACATTGGATCAATTAATTTTTATTCTCTATCGTAGCTAAAATCTTGGTTGCAAATCATGTATGTACAATATTTCCCCTTTGCATATCCTTTTTCTGAAAGTCAATGAACAAACAGGTTTTTTAGCAGAAACCGCCGTTAGGCAGTATTTGCTGAAAAATACTGTAATTTCCATTTTATTCTACTCCAATTTCCACTTCACATGCAAAGTTTTTTTGGGGGTGGTGCGATTAAAACTACGGGTTAGAAGGAAGTATTTCCTTTAGAAAATGCTAAAATGACCCATGCTATTACTTGCGCTAAATATTAATTTCATGTTTGTGCAAACATTTGGTCAACTTTTAAAACAAGATTTCAAACATAGCTGGGTGCCTCATTCATAGTCAGTAAAAAAAAATTTCATGATAAAAATGAGCAAACTCTTTACTCTTGACTATTTGCATTAGTGAAATCTACATATTTGCAATACATACCATTTGTATGTATCTATTCCCAACTTTCAACATTTTCACAGCAAATTCCAAGAATCTAGTAGCTCTTTAAGATAATCATATCATGAACAGTGTCAGATCCAATGCTGCAATGCTTGTGTTATTTTTAAATAAAAATACAGAATTCTTTCATCCGAGTAATCGGACCAAAAAAAAAGTAGTCGAGTCTGCACAAAAAAACCAAGCATATTATTATTGCATGTACATTTTGCAAGCTGCTGTAACGATCTTGGTACAGCCTATTCAATTCAACTTAAGAAATCAGCATGTACATTGTCGCTAATCTAGTTTGCCAATTTCACAGATGCATGACTAGTAGTACATTTTTATTTCCGCTTGGCACACTTGTTTTAAACTCAGTGAAAACTCAGGAAGTAATAATTGTGCTACGATCAGATTGAAAGTGACACTATGACAGTGATGATGCCGATCATGATAATGATTATAGTGACTTCAACAAGTTTAAAGTTATCGTTATAGTCTGGAAATCATGTTTAAACTTTGACAATGAGCCAGTGAGCTTCACAGTCGTCGACAACGTCTTTAGATGACCATTTTTCAAGTGAAATGGTCGTTGAGCAGCATTTATTTTAAATCGAAATCAATTCATTTCATCTCTCGTCTTGCTCCACCGCTACCGCTAATCCTAATTTAACTATCCCTTTTGTCTGCTGCTCCTCAAAAATTCATGGTGAAGCAAAGTCTCTCACAATGCGTTGTACTTGTAGACAGACGCACGTACGATGTACACGTTACGCATCATATATGCTGCGATGACAGAAACGCCTGCTGTTTGTGGTGTCACGCGGTGCTTTTATGAGTTGAAACGCTATGTAAATTGAAACAACAGTCTGCAACGAAATACCATGTCACTTGAGAGGAATTGCTATCATTTTAACACCCCTGCAATTTTTGAGTCTTAGGCATATACTTAAAGTTGCGTGCAGCTTGTTTTCGTTCGCTAATAAGTAGTTGTCTTGCTGTCTAATTCAATTACACATTACACCAGCTAGAATCAGTTCCACAGCGTCTTACAACGTAATCCCTGCCGTTATGCATAACTGTTGCATCTATGTATGTAACACTTTAACATATCCAAGTAATATATGCACGAGGATTTATAAATATTTGCCGCCGCTATGAACTGATTAATCTGTGGGTGGCCCATTTTATGTTCTCTGTGTGCAGAATCGTTTTCTCCCTCGCAACATAGTTTTCTAGACTCATATTGGTCTCGCTTAAATTATTATGGCAACATGACCTACGTAATATTTGCAGGTTCCATATCGAAATTTTGCTTGCAGCCGGTATTGCAATTGGCAAGTAACGGTACAATCAATGCATCAACTGCTTATGAAAGCGTCATATTTTCATCATGAATGTTTTCTGCGAATATGCGAATATTCAATGTAAACGTTTAATACCTACATTACACGGGGCAAAGCTGACATGCTTTCTTTCTAAATAACATGCAAACTGAATTACAAATAAACACTTTTGGCTCTTGCTAGCTGCTAGCCATCTTGCTTGATCTCGCATTTCCTTTATTTCGTTACCATGAAATGGTTATGGTTGGAGCCTTGACTTGACTACTTGAAGTGGAGAAAGCGAGAAAAAGAGAGAAATAAAAAATGCATGACATAGTGCATGCATAACTCCAGTTTTACTCACTTTGTAATGTCTGCTGCGGCAGACTGCTGGAACTGGAGTGTTGTGGTGATGTAGACGTGCCATTATCGTAATATTACCATAACAAGTAGCGTGGAAGGCCATGCCATGACTCATGCACTTCATCTCCTGCCATTAACTCATTGCATAATGTACTCCAAGCAAGAAAGCAAATCTTTGAAAATATGCCCTTCCTAACATTGCGTTGCTTTGCACGGAATTCAGGAAAATCATTAGCGGAGCATTCCGACATGTCTATCTACATTGCACTTTCTCAGCATGCATGCAACACACAATGCAAGATTTTTTATGCACATTTATTTACATATATATAAAGTTAACAGTGATACTATGAAGTTCCAAATGATGATGCATGATACGGTTGTGTTTCATTGACGCATAAACTATCTCTTGTTATTTTAATACATGCTGCTCTTTTATTATTAATTGGCGTGAATTCAGATTTAGACTGTTTGGAAACGGTTTACTATGCATATAAATATATAGCTACTTGTTTGAAAAGTTTTTTTCTTGTAAAATTGATCATTCTGTAGTTTTGGCTTGGACGAAATCTAAAAATCAACGTTTTTTTTCCTGTACTTGACATTTTCAGTGTTGTCCGCCTTTCCTTTAGCTTGATCCAGACATTTACTTATATTGTGAATATCTCCTCACCGTAGCCTTACGTATAAATATATTTGGTGTCTTCCATTGCAGTAACATTACTTATATTGCAACAAAAGATTCTGGATCTTATCCAATTCAGTGTTGAGAGGCCCAACATAAAATAATAAATACTTATTTATGTAATGCGAAAAGCAACTTCTTCATACTATGGGGAAGTGCTTTTAAGAAACTCACTCTTCTTGAGTTCCTTCTTTTGCTACTATTTTTTTCTTACAAAAATGCGTAAGTCTGCCTTATCTTTGTGCTGCTGCGTTTTGCCATTTAATACTACATAGGTATAAAAATTTCTCAGGAGTCAAGTAATATAATCAGTCCTAATGTATGGCGAATAAATGCACTTTGTAGACTGTGCGTTGTTGCATTGCCACTGTCTGACTCGTCTTTAACTGCATGCCATTTCATTGATAGCTGGAATATCCTCTCTTCTCTCTCTCTTTATACGATAACATTTTTCGTTAATGTAACGAATGAATGCAACGCAGAAAGTGAGTTGAAGGAAATACCAACATTACTTGAGTTGCTTCTTTCCGACTCTCTGCTCTTTCATTCTCAAGTGTCAGTATGGAAAACAATGGTGAAATTACCAAGAAGGTTCATTTTGTTCCCTCCTTCCACAATGCACTAATAATGGATTTTTTCTTACTAATGCACTTTATAAATGTGTAAGTTGTGCGATTGTTCGGGATACGTCATCTTGTTTGTCCGTTCGTCCAGCATTTTGTAAATGTCTCGCTTTGTTCCATTTTGCACGTTTCAAGAAATTCTCTTTTATTCGCCACGCATTCCATCTCATCCGAGCTCGTTAACCAGCTAAAAGATAAAGCGTGAAGCAAGTTGGTCGGTACAACTCTACAAAGAATATGAATGAAGAGGTATAAACTAGGTACCTGACTCATACAGCTTGCAAGCATTTTGTAAATCAGTATGAAAATTGGTAAATAATATAAGGACATTTTCTGAGTAACCTGCAAGTTTTTGCGGTGACGCGCACGTGAGATATCCAGAAAGTAATCAACTGCTAGAAGACGTGCACAGTGCCTGTCTCGTTTTATTAATGCACAAAAAATGGCTGGGATTGAACAGAATGGAAGTTTTGTAGAAATTTTTCATCTACTACTCCTATGGCGCATCTGATGTTTTAAGGAAGTGTAAAGCCTCGCTGATTTCCATCACATTGCTGCAGAAAGAAAGCCATTTAGAAAGGGGAAAAGTGGGAGGGCAACAATTTTTCTTATACAATTTGAGCTGTCTCTGCTGCTTTAAAGCACAGTTTCATAATGGAGTGCTCGTAACTTGAAGGTTACGGTGCGCAAGCAAAAACATCGTTAAGCAAAAATGAAAGATTCATCGGAATTCAAAGTGTGTATTCCTTATAATAAGTTTTCTGATACTCGCTTTTCTTCGACTTTTAAACAATGAGTTACATAGTTAATTAAATTTTTGTAGCTTAATATGAATTTAGTATTACGTACATTATTTTTAGTTTTAGCATGAAATACTGTCCAGAATAATTGCAACCGTGTGAAATAACATGAGATAGCTAATACTTGCGCTATTCAATATTATGAACATTCTGTTTATGACCTTGTTAAATGTGCTATATTTTTTTGAATTCATAAGAGAATTTTTCAATGGAGCTATGAAAATGTCACATTCTCCAAAACGTGTGTGTTATTAAAAAACGAAAGATTTTTTATGCTCATTCTCGAGAGAGACTTTTACCTTACCACATCTTTTACATACATTGACGACAACTGAGTCCTCCTAAAAGCATTTTATGGATGTAGGTAGGTAAAACCATGAAAATGCGGTACTTCCATATACTATTCATAAAGTTCATTCCTATCATACAAGTCATATGAATATTTATATAATAATATGTTGCGTTATAGCAGAAATGTTTTATGGCAACGTCGATTTCTCCATCATTCGGTAATTTTATTTGATATGTTGCAATTCAGACTGGATTTACTTTTCCTTTCCGGTGTACTTCTCAAAACATTCTCTCTGCTGCTACAAAATATTGATATCTACTACTTGTTCGCAACTCGATGCATTTACATTTTTTGTACAGCATTTTGTGCACTTTTTTTGTTTGATGCAGAAACTACTTTTACATGTCGATATTGAAAGATTACGATGATAAGTGTGAGTATGCAGTGTTAGATAAGACTGATATTTTTACAACATACATACTTACAACCTGTACATCTTCTTGTTAAACAATGCCTCGTTTTACATTGTATGCTACTGGTAGTTAAAGTTGTGTCTGGATGAAAAAAAAGTGGGAGATGGATGTTTTTAGGTATGAACCAAAGTAATAAGCGAGGAGGAATAAGTTTGGACAACAAAATTGTTCAGTCTCTCTCTCTCTATCTCTCGGCATTTCACTGTCAAACCTGCGGTTGCATTGGTTTTGTTTCCTAGCAGCCTAGACAAAAACACTTTTTTTCTCCGCTGCCAGACAAGCAGTTCTGGTTCAGCTAAAAGGAAACATAAACTTTTGGACGAAGGCCGGTGGATGGATGCAGTAGTGAATCTTGGTAAAGTCAACTTTACATTATTTTCTTCCAGAGCTGCTGCATTAATAAGAAAGATGGATAGAGATAGACGGATAGATAGATGCACAACCAAATGTTATTATTATCATTATTATTATAGATTGTTAGCCGAGTGCCTCGTGTATCGTATGCCATGGTAATGCCTAGTTATTTGTATCAAAAATGAACTCTATACACAAGGCACTTTGCACATGAATAATATAAAATGTGTGCTTCCACTTTTCACTTCCAAAAGAGTAGTAGTGGAAGTAGACTACGTATTATTATAGTATAATACAGTGTCATTCATTTCAGCTCGGAATAGCACAGTAGAACGCGTATCGTTGTAATCATGAAAATTGCAGCTTTCGGTTGCAACTTGGTTTTCTCTCCGGTTGAGTTGCCTCCCCAACGTGCTAGCATTTCCCATTCCACGCCACGCCACACATAATATCACCATCACCACCAACATACACCAGCAAACTATCATCATCGTCATCAGATATACAACATAATAACAAAAAATAGGAGAAACTTTGCTTGTTGTCTGCTACTAGCTAACTAACATTTTCCATTTTCCAGTAAAAATGCCGACAATGCAATGAAGCAGTTGAAGGATGAATGGTTGTCGCCTACATCTCACACATAACAGTTTATTATTATGATACTAGCTGCGACATTTCCAGCCAAGAACTTTGAAAGTCGTACTAGAATACACAGACGTCTTGCAATTTGTCGTGGTTGTTTACAGAGAGTAGAAAAATAATGAGGACGATGTAAACTACAACTTGTTTTTGTGTAATTCTTGTTGTTAAAGAGAAAGGGAAAAAGGACGAATAAAAGTTGAGAAGCTTCACCAAAAGAGAGATTATGTTTAATTGAGAACGAAAATAAATTCAAATAAACAATTGGAAAAGGAAAGCTTTGGAAAGGTGACTCGCTGGATTGTCGAAAGAGAAATGAGCAGCAACACATCGAAATGATATTGGAAAGTAAGAAGTGTTACTGAAAGTTTAAATTGTACAAATTAATGCGTGATTTTACATGAAATACTATGCCCAAGTCCATTGTTAGATTCCGTATGTAGCAAATGTACAGATTTGTAGCAACTTCTCTGGTTCAAGTTTGGTTGTTTCTCATGTCATAAATTACAATTCATCGTCAGACTCGACACCACGAGTTAGTGACATGCTTAATCTAAAATTTTATCCCCTCTCCAAGCAGCGTCACTTGGGACTCCTGTTTGAGATTCTTCTTTTTTGCTTTGGTTATGTAGAAGTTTAGAAGTAGGATTCGGGGTTCGTGGTTTTAGCTCTTCTGTGGTTTTCCTTGTATCAATTTCTTCCAAACTACAGATTTAAACTCGGAAGGATGCCCGTGATCGCTACTTGTAGTGAAATAAGCTATTACGGAAATGAAATTGTATAATAAATACGAATGGTATTGGTCAACAAGAAGCATGTTTGTCCTCATGCTCCAATAATCAACGAGAACTCTCATTCATTTACTATTTATGCATTTCCAAGGTTAATCTCGTTTCATGATTAATGGCATGATAACAACAACCCAAAACAACGACACAGTAATTAAAAGATTGTTCGGATTTACCATGAAGCTCGTCCCGTCAAATCGACTGTAAAGAAATACATGCATTTTCCATTCCCATTCGTTTCGTTATGGAGCCAAATGTGCTGTGTGTGAGTTGCGGTTGAAACATTCAAGACTTTATCGTCAGCGCTGCTATGCACCACTTGCATTCATTCATGGCAGGTAAAAACGAAATGCATCTTCATTACCTACTCCCACGCCTGTTCTTCCGTGTCTATATTTACTTTACGAGGTGACTCCTGAGAACTGACATTTATTCATATTCACGAACCATTTCAATTTTATACGCGTTGGAACTTCAAGGATTGGGAATGAAATCCAAACTTTTTTGTGGACCTGATTCCTGTTTGGTGTTGAGAGTCTTCTTGAATTATAAAATTTATGATCGAGTACCACGTTTTTAAAGAAACCATTAACATCTGTGATGACATTACACTATTCACATGCATAATTGAGGTTTACTTTCGTCGAGTTTATTAATCGTGTGCGCAGAGCTCATTATTAGTAAGGCAAGCACGGAACAAAGCCCAGCATTATAAATCATTCAGAAAGTAAAGTCAGCTAAGAATTAAATGCTGTTTCACATGAAAAGTATAAATAAAATTAATTACCAAAGATTGCATCATGTGAATATTTCGAGAATGTGCAACGGTGAATCTCATGATGGTAGTGATAATTACTACGAGAATAATGAGTTTTGTGGAAACAGATTGGATCTGATCTGTACCGAGAGTTTGGTTAAAAAATGTAACCTTTCCGTTATTACTATTGTTCAAAATAAATTGCGAATGCCATATAAAGTTGCGGTACTGGTTGGTAGCTAAACAACTTTACCATCATCAGCCTCATTATGTCATAAAAGTGTCAGCACTGTAGTAGGAGCTTTCATGAACTTTCTTGATGGCTAATTTTACTTTGCTTCGTCGACACAGTCGTTATTGAGCAGTGTCATCAGCAGTTGAAGAAACTGGGTATTTGCCACAAACCGTCATTTTCATTGCTGACGTCACTCTTGTGTGTACATAACACAAAGGTAAATGGGAAACGTTTAACATAATAAATTGACAAAAAAGTGGCACTCGCAGTCAGTGGTGCCATCATGACTCTGTAGCGTGTGAGCACTTCATTATTCATAAATTTTGTACAAAGTACAAAATTCATGTGGCCTAACCAACCGTTTAAGTTACCATAATATATTAGTTCAGTGCTTGCCAATTTATCACGTGTGCATTAACTTTTTACTCGGATTTCTCATCATCAGAACAAGGAAAACATACTGCCTAATTTCTTCATTCCGTAATCCAGTTCTACCCTCAAATTAAGTACTTACGCTAGTAAACGCACATAAAAAACTGCGTCCGTAATAATTTGAGGAGTATGGTTAACTTCCTTGTTTCAGATAGCATCTAGATGGTTCCTCTCCCAAATGACACAATACGCATAGTTCCACTCCAGTTACGGTTGATATACACCCGTACTACTTATGTACATCAAACAAAATATTTTGCGTGAAATGGGCCTTCCTCTTTCTCTTTATTTGAGAGTGGTAGGATAGTCAGGAGGGAGATAAATATTTCCCGTACGTTTTAGTGGGTATGGATGAATTATTTGATCTTGAACTTTAACGAATTTGTGTACACGCAAATGATATTTACCGTATCTCTTCCAAACTTCACCCGTGGGGGAAATGCAAAATTTACCATTTTAACCTATGGAGAGGTATCTGAGTGTTCCAAAATGGGTTTCTCTCTCTCTCCTCTTCTGGTCCCATAAACCATCTTCTCTGAAAAATCATAACTCATGATGTAGTTTGAGAAAATACGCTATCATAATGTGACCTGGGAGAATGGGGTAATCTATTCGTTTGTCAGCGTTGTATGTGTGCACACAGATCAGGTTAGTATGCATCTGCACGAACATTTTCATCCATTTCCTCAAACCATCATAACATCATCATAGTTTTCCCTGATCCTGATCCACATCTATTGCTATATATTATTTTACTCTCTCACTCCCACGATCATCCACGAAACGCACACAAAATATTTCAGTGATACGTATTTTTCTTTTTCTAACGAACGAACAACGAACATGTACAAACAAACAGTCAGTCAGGTCATTACAAAAGCAGCAGACAACAAGACAATAAATGATGCTGATCACCCTCTCTCTCTCCTCCTTCACTACATCCGCCAGACGCTAGAGAAGCATGGTCGACTCACCTGGAACAAGAAACCCATAATATATATGTATATTCTCGTTTCTCTCTGGCAACGATGAAGAATCAAATCATGTAAAATCATTTCTATTATGGATAGCGCAACAACCATCATAAAACATTAAGCTTTCTTCTTACACTTATTTTTCAAAACGCATAGCAGATTATCATGAAGATACAATACCATCCATTTGAACCAGTCAATATTACAACCATTCTACATCATTTGAAGACAAAAAAATAAACAGGAATTTTAAAGCGCACAAGTGTTGGCATAGTAAACCAGTACGCACCGACAGAAAATATAAGCTGGAAGAATAGGAAGATTTGTTCACATTTTTCTTTTAAATGAATGTGTAAGTTAACGCATTGTATGCGGCCGGGAAGGATCATCAGCTAAACAGACAGACAATGCAGGCAAAACCGTACGCATACAGAAAGACAGACTGCTCTTTTATTTCACTTTTATCCCATAAGCCGTTCGAAATTCATAATATACATACATAAATGTAAAAACATATGGCGTTGGTGGATGAAAAATGTACTTGTGCTCCTTTTGTTCTCCATCACTCTCGCTCTCACTCTCTTGTTCACAATAATTTTTCAGATGAGCAGCAAACCAACCTAAGATTGAGTTTGAAAAGTGGGAACACTGCTACTACTACTACTACGACAAGAGTCCCGGAAATCTCTGGAGAGAGATTTGATAATGGCAATCATGGTAATGGCAACATGCTCTTGGATGGTCTTTTACATACCATGCCTAAATAGCACATGACATTATGCATGTGTGTGGTGTATGAGAAACAAATGGAAAAGTCTAAGCATGCGGAACTAAACTACACACAGATATTCTTTTTTTTCTCCCTGCGTAGCGTTGACTTGCACAAAAGAGACAAACCGTTGCATTATTATTACCTACTTTGTTTAGCTGGCTGGTTGATGGTGATGGCGTACACAAACAAAACGTAAATACTATGCGAACAAGTGCACACGTCAAAGTTCGCGAGGCAGGCCAGAAAAGCACGGAAGGAAATACTATAAAAAAAGCTTATATGTTTTTGTGCTACACTTTGCCCGATCAGTTTCTTCTTCGACTTGACGTGGTCTCGTCACAAGGAATTCCCGATATCGGTTTAGCCGTTAGCAGAAGAGAAGTATCAGTGACAGTAGTAGTATCAAACTATTCCATATACTCTTGGCGTGTGTATACACGTTGTCAACTGAAAACCATAAATTTTGCGTACGGTATTGCACGAGAGAGAATGCTTGGCGTTTGGCTGACTGGCGAGCAGCATAAATAAGCATCTATCTGCATCTGCTGCTGCTGCAGTGCCAAAACATTGCGTAAATTCTTCCAACAACAACACCCAAGGAATATTATCATTGTTTGCATATCAACTTAACAACTTTCACTCGTCTTCTTTTTCTGCTCTACTCTATGTATTTGTGTCAAATAAATATTGACGCTGGGCAAATAAAAATGTGTAAAAAAAACTTTATGCATTAATTCATATTTGCCAGCCAGGTGCGGTTTGTTTTGTGCATATCTCATGTCGTGGTTTTTACCGTAGATGACGGAGTAATGAATGGAGGATGAGAGCAAAGTACTCATCCTCAAGGTACAAGTAGATATACTACTATTTCTGATGCTAATATTTTTTTTACAAATCCTTTTACGGCATGAACCATTTTGCATGTTTATTAATTGAATTCTAAATATTTCGTGATATAATATAATATAATCGGCACATCATCATCAGAAGCTTCTTCAAATATGACCGACTTTTTTGGACTTGAGAACTAAAACAACTTCTAAGAGGTATGCAATATTATCATTCTATGCTAGCCATTGTGGTGTATGAATTATGAATGAATCAGAAGACTAAATAGGTGATGGATTTAATTCATGCCATCGTAAATAATGACACACTGTTTACACGGTGCCCCCATACTGGGTAGCCGGTGTGTAGTTCGTCAAGGTTGATTATCTTCCGTACACCTAAGAGCAGGTGTTTTTACTTATTAGCACTCACAATATTTACTTTACATAAAAAATGCATATTTTGTGGGGCCACGATGTGTGCATGACAAGCAATATTTGATCATACTGGAAGCTTTTTCATGATTTTCCAAATTATGAACGTTTTCTGCTGCATACGTAAGCTATTATACAAACCAAAGATTCATTATGAGCACCACCGGTGAAATACAATCTTTCGTTCCCATTCCCTACAAAAATGAGGTAGTTGTGGTTGGTTGGTGTTTGCGCTAAGGCAATAATGACAATGGTATGTCAACTTTGGTTGTGGTTGTCTGGAAAAAAGCTGTTTCATTACTTCCTAAGGATGGATAAGATAATAACAACAGAAAGCAAGCTTTGTTCATAATTACTACACTGCGATATGACATAAACCTTAAGACAACAAAAAAACGTAAAAAACCGACCGCCCGCTGTGTTTGCTGATTGCAGTGCTCATGTTAATAATGCTCGCAGCAAGTATAGTGTCTGATCCAGTTGACATACTTTTGTTTTTATGCCAAGTCTCATTACTGGTACAACTCGTATGTATGCATGTATATGCTGAATATGAAACCTATTGAAAATGACTAGCCACCAGAAAATTACACAATTTTCTATTTACAACTTTCCCAAGGTTTATCCCCCAATTCCCACTTCATGAATAGTAGCATAATCCATGCATTAGGAAAGCAAATAAGAATGATATGTTTGCAGTTCAATTTAAAATACACGCACATTGTCTCTTAACCTCGTATTTGTGACCTCTAAAATCCTTCTCGTTGACCATATTGCCATAGTTCCATTTCTACGAGGAAATGATAGGCTTATTTGAATATGGTCACCTTCATTATCGTACTTAGCAATTCCTTTTGACCCTCTAAAGATACGCCAAAAAAGTGAGCAATTTTAAATTACTGATAAGTGGTAACATACACTAAGTAAACCAGAAAAATAACCAAAAAGCTTTTAGATACATATCCTTTATGAATCATACGAATGTTTCCAGAATTGGAAAGAATGCTAAAAAATGTCACCCTGTCATGGAGTGCATGAACATCAGTACAAAAAGCGACATATTAGCCTGTCAGCAAAAATGTCAGTTGATAAGTTATTGTTTGTTTTTGTGGTTGAATAATTTCTTTTAATGGAGTCTGAGCTGTGACGAAAAAATGCATTGTTCCATTTCCTTTTCTGTACAAATTGAATCCATACATCGAAATATTGATATTATTGCTATTATACACATCTGCAGAAACTACACGCACAGACAGTTTTATCATCGTCATCGACGACGACACAGTCAATGAACTTGCTTACCCAAAAAACAAGCTTATTCCTTTCCTTGTCAAATCCGTAGTTTTAATAACGCATAGAGGCAAGTAGGTATTTACATTAATACAGCGATGATTGATAAGAACATTATATTAACGAGGAGATAGCATGCAGTAAGAGGCCACTATAAACCCGGCTGGCAGACAGTGGTAGAATATAGTGCTACCAGATAAAAAGCAATGACTAACTACTGGAGAATGGGGCTCATCCTCTGTTTTATAATGAGTTGTTAATATTAAATGGTGAACTTTCTTTAAAATGAAGGGTCTAATCCATTTATGCTAACACGCTTTTTAATTTATGAGTTTTTCTTATTACTTATTACTCATATACCAACTTGCTCACATTCATCTGCTGCTGGGATGTGAATATGAAGGAGGGGGAAACTCATCGTCCCACTCCGAGAAAAGCACGATTAAAATGCACCTATACGCATTACGCATACGTAGAATTGTGACTTATGAGTTGCGTCAGTTGCGTGATCTGACGAATAAATATTTTTACTATCATCATCGCTACTACTGCTTGCTGCTGAAAATAAATTATGTTTGAAAGTTTTATTTACTCATTCCTCTATGCATTCTCTCTCTCTCTCTCTTTCCACTAAACTTTTCATCACTGTCCATTCGGCGAGATGACTGTAGATATCGGGTTTAGGGAGTGCTGCCGAGCCGAAGTATTTACTTAGGATTGATTGCTCACCGACAAATATCTGTGCTTACCGTTTACAACCATCTTTCCAGTATTCACACATAATGTTA
Source organism: Sinella curviseta (assembly GCA_004115045.4). Classification (NCBI taxonomy): domain Eukaryota; kingdom Metazoa; phylum Arthropoda; class Collembola; order Entomobryomorpha; family Entomobryidae; genus Sinella; species Sinella curviseta. The sequence continues at coordinate 10,116,757 of CM065489.1, forward strand.
TTATTGGTTTAGTGATTGCCTTGTTAACTCTCCCTGCTTATAAAAATGGATAATTTCCTCTTCTGCAGGAAATACAATGTATGTTATGATGATGAGCGTACACGAGTATCTCCTCAATATCATGTACCACTTAAAATATATGCGTAGTGCGTGTCTACTGTCTACTAATTCTAACAAGCATACTTTGTGCATTAAAACATTCACGCTTCGTGTTTTCGTTTTTCTAATAAGAAGCCAAGTAACCGTCAACCGTGCAAATCATCATCTTTCTGCTTGCTGCTGCTTCTTCAATGCCATTATCCACCACGTTATATAGCTCTGAAGCATTCCCTCGTAGATACCCTTTATGTCTGTTATTATGAATTTTGACATTTTTACTATTATGACTGCTGCTACTATATAACCATGCACAATGCTTCGCCACAGCGCCACTCTACCGGCAGATTTTTTTCCGTCTCTGCATATTATAATTTCAAGTACATAGAATTGTTGTATTGTTAGTATTCCAGACGCGTGAACAAGCTTTTTTGGGTAATGCCGTTTTGCTTCTATTCACTTTCATTGTTTAAGTTTGGCAGAGCGTCTAATGTCATGTGCTGGTCTTCCAAATGCATTTTTGTCCACGCACGCCAAATTAATACTGCATGATGTATATAAAGTAGCATGTATGTTTTAACTAGCAAAGCAGTGAGAAATGATTTATATGTAATATGGACGTGAAGAAAGAAAGAACGTGTCTGAAACTCTGAAAGCTCTTCTCACTTTCTTACAATAACTCATTGTACTTATCCCAGTGTACAGGAGTGAAAATTTAAATCGCGCTGTTGGAATAGGACGAATGGCATTTATCCTTACATATTTATTCCATGTGCATTTTGCTTATTATTACATTCGTAGCGACAACTCAAGTGCGTATTCTACTTTTGTTGTACTTTTTTTTTCTCGTTCCGTCGCTTTCAGTCAATTAGGTTTATGTGTTGTTGTTGTTTCGCTAAAGAACCGAGGTAAAGACGGGCAATAATGTTGGATGTTTTGATACTTTATTTCCTTTCTTGTATTTTTTATACTTATAAACATTTTTTTGTACACAGAGTTGCCCAGTCCTCGTTAGCAGAGCAAACACTCATATGTCTAACTCTGACTTTTATTAGTGACTGTCGGCGACATGTTATTATTGTTTATTAACGCCGGAAGATTACAAGAGTAACTCTTTGTGTTGTCGAACAGACTGTTGAAAAGTTGAAAAGCTTCTGATTTCAGCGTCATAATGATGTTCAACTGCAACATTGTAGTGGCAGAGACTCTTACTCCATATTATTCGTCTTGGTAACAATTTATAGAATCCATAATAATGATTTCCTGTCACTTTGCATGCCTACAACTTTGAGCAGCTCTGGACAGAACAGAGTCAAGGCCAATAGACAAAGCCCTACATTTTGTCACGTTTGTTACATGCACATGCACATTTGTTGAAGGACAAGAATTCAGTCTTCTTTGTCTTGTCAATAATTCTGGCAGAATCGAATCATCTCCCATCAATGTAACAAAGACCGGCTAATGGCCAATTTGATGCATTTGGTCTCGTTGCTTAAGCATCTCAAGTTAACTCTGTATATTAATCACTTCTATCCCTACTTTTGCGACAATTAGATTATATTGAATTTTCAGACATTTTGGAAATGCTAATAGCAGGAGGTGGGAAATAGGCTTTCTTATTTATGCTTTACTTTTTGGCAATTGTCTACTTTTGAGCGGATATACTCTCGTAGTATAAGGGCTTGGTATAACATCACTCAGCATTCAACAGATTTACGTTGTACCGCTGTAGTTAACAACAATGTGATAAATGTAAAGTAGGAGACTTGATGCATAAAACTTGAAAGTAAATGACGCGTGCTTTACATATATATTGTATGTTATGTGCATATAAATAGCTATTAGAGAGTGAGATGACACAAGGATACAGTTTGCGTTGTATACAATGCATAATAATATTATGCAAATGTATCATGTCGTGTGGGTGAGTTAATGGAGCTTGAAAATGACACAAATATGCCCATTCATCTTTCCTACGCACTCGTGTGACGAAATATGATATGACCAATAAAAACTTATTTATTGCAACTTGTAGATCTGCTTAATAAGCTATGAAGTTGTGCAGACTTGCGAGCAGCTAATAAAGACTGACAGATGACAATTTATTTAAAGGAAAGTAATGCCACGCAGACATAAAAATGCAAAAATTAACTGCACAAAAAAAACGGATTGATATCGCTAACAGAGTTTTTGAGTAGTAGGATTACAACTGGGAAATATTATCCACCGTTTTAAATGCAAATGCATAGCTATTTTGTAAGGAGTGCGATAAAGCCTGTCCCGACAAATTACAGCAGTGCACTCCTTGACTTTATGATGTATGCATACTGATACTTGACAGATGAAACATGAGGACATTAATGGTGCTTACTTGAGGTCTTCAGCACTGATTATCTGGCTAAATTCAGTTTTTATGTCAATTTCATAACTTTTAATGAAGATATCAAACTGGAACTGTTATGCTGCAAAGTATGTGCATTTAATCTGCTGTTCCACATATATTTACTTTTCTACTTCATCTTGTTGAGTCTCATTCTAATGGCTTATGACATCAGATTAGGTAGGCGAATAGCGATCGGATGATAAAGCAATGCACGTTTTTCACAGTGCAGTTCAGTGGCACTGAAAGCTAATAAGCGGATTTGATAATTTTGAGTTGGACTCCTTTGCACAGGAAAAAGGAACAGACTGTTTCCGACCTACCACATTACGGATTAAACATCACAATTAAGTGACTGTCATATCAGATGGGCAAACGAGCATCGCATTTTTAACAATAGTCCTCTGAAAAAATCGTCAACAGGAACAAGAGAGATTATAAATGATTTCAGGTTTTCTGGATGACAAAATGTTTTTTAGCGTTTTGTTTGTCGGCTTATCGGAATTCCTCCTGCACTACTGCAATGTTTTACCATCCCATGTGTCATGTGAGAGGTTATGGACTTTATGAATGATTACGGTGATCTTATAAAAGATTATGGCATGCCATGCCACATGCCACACACGCACTATTTTTTACGCACAAGGCACACCATGTTATTCATCACCAAAGTAGATCTAGTGTTGTGCTAGTTGACTAGGGTTGAGTGCGAGGCGGACTATAAAAAACGAAGAAAATTAAGCTTCCGCTTTGCGAGCAACCACATGAGATTTTCTATTTTTAGGCCTGGAGTGAGTGAGGAGGATTGATGATGATGAGTAATGTCTTGTATATATGAGTATGTTGACGTACATCTGTATAAAGTCAGAATGCATGTTTCTAAAAATTACGGTCCGTAATACCTATACGCTCTCATTCATGCAATGCTAACTGGTAACCCATTTATTAACAATAGATGTTTACATTTTCTCACAAAATCTGACATGTTCTCAATGCCCCAATCTCAGGGAACAGTAATTATTCCAACTTTTCCAGCATCAATTGCATCGTGATCAAAATGTGCATAATGCTACAACAGTCTTGACAATAATTGTAACATTTTGTACAGTTCATATTCTTTCAACAATTCATTCTATGACAGCATTACCCAAAAAAAAGTGCAACGAATGACAGATCGGGTATTTTAAAATACAGAAAAATGCAAGCATTTACACATTAATGAGTGGTATATATTATTAGTGTGTATGTATGAGAGAAACATAACTTTTTCCGCTATTGCACAATGTGACAAGTGTATGGAAACTTAGCCAAGAGTTCGTTTTCTCATGCATGTTGGTTAGTAGCGTGTATGAGTGATACAAAATGCTGATAATTCAAACGACCACAATTGCACTCATAAATAACTTTAAGTTTACATTTCAAGTTCACAGCCTAATTAGATTGCATTGTTAGTTGTTCCACTGGAATGTAAATAAATCTCATGAGTGATCTTCAGTAATTAATGCATTTCAATAGTGGCTCACTACTGTCAGTACTACTCAAGGCAGCACAATTGTTCGTTTCTGTAGTCTAGTAGAGGATATGGATACAGTAGGAAACATGCTGAAGGCTAATACAACAGCAACTGAAATCGAAAGTTGAAATTAAGGAGGAAGTACACATGCCAGGAAAGCAACTGTTGTGCTCACAATTCTTGCCAAGTTTCCTCCCTTTTCGCTACATGAATCTCTAGACGGACGAGTACAAACCTAGTATTCATGATGATGATTATTTTACGGATCTCATAAAATGAAGCTAGTGAAAAATCGAGTGCGTACATAATATAAGACATATTATCCATGCATAAATTACGCTTGGTCAGATGAAAAATGACAGAAATAGTGTCACAGTTTGTATAATTTGTCACATTCTAAATTTCCTTGAGTTGCTAGCCCAGATGTAGTAACTCAACTGTGGACTTGATGACATGTCATAGCAACATAGGATTATATTAATGTGTAAACAGTCTGTTCTGCTCGAATATACATATTTTTACAACTATACATAAATTGCGTGTCTAATTCCGTCTCGACTGGTGACAAATGTAACAACCTGTCTACCAACCAGCTCGACGAATTGCGTACTGACCCGATAACATGTATCTTTCTACAGCATTGACTGTCCCAACCAGATGTATACAACGTTAAAAATTAATTGCTCATATAGAGAAGTCGGTCAACGGTTCTATAATCAATTTGCAATATTGTTTAATCAAAATATAAGGTTTTATAAATATTGTGATAGACAGTCGTATTTATCGCACGAATTGGTAATAGAATGACACATATTATAGTCCTGTAAATATATGCAGCATGTAAAAAAGAATTTTTTCTTTTCCACAATTGTTGGAATCTGACATTTTAAAATGTGAAAATGCACACCATTAATAAGCGTATTACATAATAATATGTACTGGTTGGAAGAGTTTGAAGAGATTAAGATGACATTAAACTATGCTAATATTGCAATTTAAAAATGAGCATCCTAAATTCTACTAATGATAAATAGACCTTAATTTTTAAAACAATTAAAGCAATTGTTTTTATTATTAGCAACAATTTTCGAAATATGGAATGTATTTGAGCCCATTTATTAACGACAATTGAAGAAGAACCAAAACTTTGTGCAAATGCATACAAAGTAGGGAACAAAATTGACATTAATTTTAGTGATGATGTTTATCAAGTCCATTACAACATTACATTAAGCATTACATTTACAACTACTCGGTAGTCTAATTATCAAAAGCGCAATAACACTTCCAAAAAACGACATTAATCTAAGTGAGCTCTTTGTACAAACATTATTTTTTATTTCATGTGTTGATGTTGATATTATACCGAAGCAATTTATCTCCATAAAAGCATTTAAAAGATTCATATCTTTATGGTCGTCGTCCTTTAAATGAATCAACTTGACTTTTTAAAAATACTCGCGAGTAGACGGCAACGGCATTAGATACAATACAATGAACTCATGAATAACTGTACCTTTGCTTTCATGCATCGACTTTGTCTTATTACTTAAGTTTAGCTTTTTAGCTTAAGATGGTAATATTGATTCTCTAAGAGTTTCTACAAATGTATCTTCATTTTATTGCTAATTCTAATAATTATTACAAAACTATCTCCATCCCCTGTTTCCCTTAACTTCTTCATGCAATGGTCCTAAGGACAACAACCAGACAAAGAACTTTTACTGAAATGGCGGACCGTCTCCGAAAAGGAGAGTCTTTATGGTTCTATGAATTTCCTGATGGGCGCCTTCCAGTCTAATGTCCCACTCTAGGGCACTGGTATCTGCGTGATATTATTTACGACCAAGTTATGTGTCAAGTTGACACAATAAGGGCAAATTATTAAGGTAATAGCGGCATCCATTTGATTCATATTCTTCTCTCCAGGCAATTCCAGTTTTCGTCAAAATTCTTTTTCGTTTGGGATGTTTCGCTTGCTCGCGGTGGTGACGATGTTTAGGTGGCTCATGTCACAATTAGTTTTGATTGATTTACGATGTTAGCTTGTACATCACAATAATTTCGTATGAGATTCAGATTACTACTGGTTATAAGAGGATGAGTTCCAGCAGCACATTTTTGTTTCGGTTCCGCTACAATCTTTACGTCAAATAACAATGATCTATTGCATTTTTATTCAGCCATTACTGCAAATGGGGTTATATGGAGGAGACAGAAAATCCCATTAAAACGTTGACCACCCGGTTTTTTAGAGGATTTTCTAATCTTTTCCTTTAAAAAATGTTTAACAAATACTCTTGGAAGCTTTAGTAGTAGCGCTGGATAAGAAGTAGGCAACTGACATGGATAGAGACTTTACACTTTAAATGAATCGCCGACTTTTAGTTTTTTAAGATACTAAATAAATGATCCATTCATAAAATCTGGGGGAAAACATCCAAGTAAGCATTTATACTTAACTTCCTAAAATAATCCATTCCTCATAAAATTTTGAAAACAGGGAGGCATAGTCGCTGGAAATAAGCTTTGAACTTGCCCTTTCAACTTGTGTAAATAAATGAACGATAGTATATTTTTCATCCTGCCGTTATGCGTTGACTGAATGCAGCAGTATGCACACAGTAGTTTATAATAAAAGAATGTCTTATTCGCAAAGCCGACCATTTGTGAGCGCTATCAGGATTCTAGCATGTCATACAACATTCACTCACATTATGCGTATCTAATTTTTCGTTAAATAATTCCAGGACGACCTTGTAGAATATCATGGTTACGTACACCAAATGGTCTAGCATCATCATCATGGAGATAGCATGAATGATTACTACAGAAACTTGAGAAATGGGATTTTGCTAATGTAGTTCGGCACATGCATTAAATATATTTATTGTTTGAGAGTATGTAGTAACATATACACGCATAATGCCAAGATAGTCGCAGCAACAACAGCATAGCACACTATTAATATACGAACGAACCCTAAGGTAATAATATAGTTATTCCAAAGAAAACAATATTATTATCATGAAAGATTTACTGGACTTTAGAAGGAGGAAAGGAAAAGGAGAGGGGAAACACAAAGGAAGTTATGAGGACCGACAAGAAACGAAGCGACGATGAAGTTTATGTTCCATGAAAAAAGAGAGGGGCATTCTCATCACATCAGCTTACCTAATCATACACTCATCCAAAGGTTCTTATAGAAATGCCTCCTCAATCCAGTCTCGTTTCCATATAAACACTCATTCACATGATGATGATGACTGACTGGACTTGGTAGAAGAGTTCTTGTGTGGATAAGCATGTTTTGTCTCATTCTCTCTGGCGTTATAAAAAAAGCAATAGTTAGTATTGGCGGCGGCAGTGAGTGATACTAACTTTTCTTTTTGCTGCTTTATTAACAGCAAGTGCCTTTTGTGTTGAGTTGAGCATAGTAACAGTTTTACTTTTACCGCATTTGGACAGGACAGGCTTGGTTTATTTTTTTTCACTCTTTCAAATTGTTTTAACGAGTTGCTGCCATTCCAATATAATAAAATTGTGATGGTAATATACTCACTGATTGGTAATAATGATATGTATTTTAATGGCGTAGAGAGGAGAGTTTTAGGGTGCATGCTCAAGTAAGGTTAAGCATTTGGCCATGGTCACGTTAAAAATTATTTGTTTCGCATGGCGCTCGCTCTCCTTCCGACTTGGACTGCTGTGTGCTCATTTTTTGGAGTAGGTTTTCATGTACAAAGACCTTGAAATGTTCAATAATGCGCAAGGTTATACCTACACGCCGTTATAAAATATAAGGAAAATGAAAGTTAAGAGGAGCGTGTATTGTTGATGACGATATGGATGTTTGAATGTGTTTACCGTGTTAGGTTTTATTTTAAACGGAAACTGTTGTTATAAGTGATTTTTTTTGCGATTTTTTTTCAATGCGTCTATCTATCAACAATGATATTCTGTGCAATGCTTATCAACACTCTACTCGGGTTGTTCAGAATTTTCGATGACGATCGCGATGATGACTATTGACTGTTGTAATGTTGTTGGCCGTGGTGTGCGTGTGTTTTAGCATTAAGTTACACGACTGTTCATCTCTCCTTCCTCCACTCCACTCCACTACTCCTACACAAAACATGCACCCTGACTGACTGAACAACATTTCTTGTGTCACGTTTGCGAACGTACATACAACGAGCAGTACTACCTCACAGAGAGGGTTTTCCGAAAAGCAATAAACTTGGGAAGGTGTTGGCAGAGAAGGAAGGAAATAAAAATCTGTGGATGTAGCTTTTTCGCATTGCACAATACAAAATATTAAATCGGCTAAAAAAATTGTTTGTTATTGTGTTATCTTTTCTAAAGCAAAAAACCAGCTCAACTCTAGCAATTTATCAGAGCAGCTTGTTTTTGTTCAGTTTAATTCCATTCTATCCAACAAATCGCCTTGTTATGCTTTTTTGACACTTCTATACTTTCATGAAGTTTTTATCACCTTCCTTCTGTCAGTTTCCCTTTTCCACCGACAGCGCGCCATGAAGCTTGCCCGCTATATACTTATATACGCATCAACTCTATATCCATTTTGTACTGTTATTTTGTATATTAGCACCTATATGTCCTTGGTCTTATTTATAATTAGGTTACTTTGTTCTTTAAATCGGATACCCGGTCATGTCAGCGCTAATAAAAATCTGTTTCGAAATGGCTGTAGTGTTATTCTTTTCCATACGTACAAACAGACATGTAGCGATGTAGCTTTACGGACAGGAAGGCAGAATGCAAAATGATTGATAATAAATATGAACGATAATGTTTTATTGATCGGCAGTTTTGCACTGAGCTCTTCTTTCCCGTGGCGGTGTAGTCGTCTGATGAACACGAAAATATATCACGGTTGGTGATGTGATGCGATACATGTGTCCTCCATTTTTCTTCTTGTTAAACTTAACTTGATCACGCACGTAACGAAACAGTTTAGCGGTGTGATAGATATGGGTACTTAGTGCTTGCTTACCACCACCATCATCATCCTCGTCATCATTAATTTTCTACAATCATTCCCCTTTGTTCTCCCAAGTAGCACAAGAACAGGTACACTCTCTCTCTGCAGTTCTATTAGTAGCTGCATGTCATAATGAAATGGCGTTAACGAAGGCATGGTCAACGGTTCCTGCTGCTGGCGTTTTGGAGGTGGAATAGGATGAATATTTTCTCCAACGCATTTTCGATTTGAGCGAAATGTGTACGTATCTGACAGTGAGAATGAGATATTTTGACAAGCTTGCCAAAATAAATGATGACAGGCACGCAGTTTTAAAAGGTACATTACATGAATGAAGGCTATAATGGAAATTTTGTGAAGAAGGAAGATTTACGATGCTATTTATACTTGCAATTCAGTTACTTACTGCTTTTTTATGCGGATATCGGTAACGGCCATGAGAACTGGGCGGCAGCGCGACGACAAAGAAACTGTGTATCCTATCATCCGTTTTATTGCTTTGTTATGAGGCTGACAAGAAAACTGAATGTATTTTTTTCGTCTTCACGGAACAACCATGAAAAAAATTTCTAATGATTCAAATATACCATTTTATATGCTATTATGTTTATAACTGATTCTATGTACCTATATACGTACCTACTCTACATTCTACTGATTATGAACCTGGAAAGAATTATAATTGTATATGCTTACATTGCATTGGTCTATTTCGGAATTACATCAAAGTTGCAATGCTATTATATTTACACTAACGATTTTTTTGGAAATTGAGGACACCCGGGAACGTTTACTACGCTGGGCCTTGAATACCATCATAAAATGTTTTAAAATAACCATCATCAGCAATGAACTATAGAAACAAGAGAGTTAACATTTCATAATCCATTTTACTGGCGCAAAAGTTTATTTTCTGTTCTTCAAGCAATGAAATTGGATTTTTGTAAATATACAACCATGAAGTGTTCAGAAAGCCCATATAATGTAGCAACATTGTTGCAGCAATAAAAATCAACCGTGTGAAAAATCTTCGTCATTTGTATCCAGTGAATCGCTCGTAAGCACAGGGACATGCCTCTTCTGTCTATAGGTCATTAACTCTTTGATGCGTTGCAAGGAGGATAACACGGAACAAATTTATTGTCACTGCAGATTCGCTTCTAGAGCTCGTTTTGATGATGATGGAAACAATCATACGCATTCATTTGGCCAAAACTATACTCATTTCCGTATACATACGTTTTTTGCTACTTGAACACACCTAATAAATATGCTTGCATATAGGATTTGTATACAATCTATACTTCTTGTCATGATCATAGTTAATTTTCACTGCATTGGTAGCTATCCTATGAACTACGACCTGCGTTTTGCTACACACAGCTTCGGCCATCCATGACGATTCAGCCTTAATGTTATATGACCAGATTCATTATAACTACCGAAAACCAATGACTGAACACCCTAAAATTATAATATTGGCACCTTACATTATCAGTAAACATCTGCAGCTGTAAAATTTGGTATTGGTACTTCCATCTATGGCTATTTCGATTTTAAAACTATTTCTGTGCATGTACATGTGCACACCGAAGAGCTATAAAAGTACTAATTTTACCGAAATTAGTCATAATACTGCCACATAATATCCCCTACACGTACTCTGTGTTCATGTACATGTTACATGCATATCCAAAGTACAGAACTAATGTCCACGAAATGAGTTTTGCAAAAAAAAACCATTTACTGAACGTTTTCGGGGATAAGGATGAGTATTTTCTTTCCTCAGTTCTTGCTCAAGCAATACTTGTATAAGAATTGTACAAGGAAGTTGTGAAATAATGCAGATACTGCAGCAGCAGAGTTGTGTAGACAAAGGCCTTTGAAGTTTATGAAGCATGGTTTATGTGAGAAAGAAAAACAGAAACGAATTGCATGATCTTTGTAGCTCAGCCAGTTAAAAACGTAATTACGAGTACAGATTCATTGCTCTGCGTCTATATTTTAAGTGCATACACGTACCACAAATTATTCCGATTTAAAATTTGGTTGCAATGAAGAAAGCATGTAGACTTGTGGAAACTCTCAACACAAACTATACAATTCCAATATTATTCCAAACCTACATACATTCCACTCCTTCTGCAAGTTTTTAAATAAGTAAAATGGGCTGTTTATGTATAATTTGCTGAAAGAAAGTGGAAAAGAGAGAAAAGAAAACATTTCAGTTTCATAAATGGTGTAACACTTATTTTTTGCTTTTATTTCAGGAAAGGGTGAAACGGATCATAAAAGACGTACATTCACAGGCAGTTGCTGTTTAATCTCCAAATCATATAGTTCCATTGCGAGGAGGCCAGTTTTGCCAGTATTATGGCCGCAAAAATGAGGTCACCGTGGCCAACAGGTGCCAAATGCCGCGTGTCAACCCTGAAATGGCTCACTTACTTTCTCCTGATTGTCTTGACAAGCCTCTCCTTGACAAGTTCGCTGGAAGTGTCAATTAACGAAGATTTCTACCAACAAGACGAAATCAATCCCTGTGACTTTATGAGCAGCGCTACAGATAATCAGCCTCCCCCTGGCTTTTGCTATTGCTCTCCATCTTTCGACGCCAGCTCTGCAGAGACCGTCAAGTGTGGTTTTCATAGAAGTCCCACCGACAAAGAATGGAATGCCATCTCAACGCTTCAGTCCGCCACTCAAATTGAGATCGTGAATCGGCCAGCGTTAGTGATCACGGACGTTCCTCCAGCCTATGTTTTCAGAAGGATGAAAAGTCTGCACTATTTCACCATAAAAATGACGGCATTGCATAACATCCCCAGTTTTGCATTTGGCAATTCCACCAGCCTCACAGAAATTGACATGCAAAGCAATAACGTGCACAGTTTGTCCATTCACGCATTCGCCAATTTGCTTAATCTCACCGTAATCAAGCTGAACGACAACAATTTGACGGAAATCAACCGAGACGTGTTCGAGAATTTGCCCAAACTGAAGGACCTTTTGCTGATGAAGAATGGAATTCAACTCGTTCATGATTACGCGCTACAAGAGCTGAGAAGCTTGACAGATTTGTCCCTCCGAGATAATCGAGTGGCAGTGATCACAAGGGAAGTATTTTATGGTCTTCAAAAGTTGGTTAATCTTGACCTGCATGGCAACTCAATAGATTACATTGGTGATCATGTTTTTGCCGAAATGCCCCGTCTTCAGGATCTGGACCTTAGTGAAAATATGATCAAGTCATTAAGCTCCAATGCTTTCCAAGGGTTGACCAAGCTGTACAGACTCAATCTCAATGACAACAAAATAGTGAGGTTCCATCCGGCCACATTTTCCCACCTGAACAAGGTGTACTTCCTCAGCCTCAAAAATAACGAGCTGGAAACATTGAACGAGGCACTGGTCAGGCCGATTTACAAGAACCTAAGAGACAGCAACATGCAACTGTATCTTGAAGGTGAGTGAGCATTTTATAAAATTATTATGATGTTTCCGAATTTTCCCGTATTTCTCATTAAAATATGATTCGAAATTGTTCAGGCTGGTCATTCTCCCTGGCTCTGGCTAACAACTTACTAACTGTATATTTACCCCTTTTTATTTTTCAGGAAACCGTTTCCTATGCGATTGTCATATCTTATGGATTAAGGCACTGTATAGCGAAACGAATAGTTCCTATGTCAAGAACCACATCTCAAGTGTCACCTGCAATTTGTTCGAGAGTACGAACAAACAAGATGCCACGGTGGCTTCCCCAGCATCTACCATTTTCCACGCCGAGGATGCTGCCTCCGACATAAAAATCCTTACCAGTCCGCCAGAAGACACGACAAAGTATGCGTTTGAAAGTGAAAAATTCGTTTTGAACCTAACAGCCAAGGAATTGAATTGTCATGAAAGGGGTGCTGATAGTGGGCGTGACAAGATTCCCCGTAAAAGCAAACATGAAGGGACTGATGGCCACTCTCATACTTCCAATGACACCCCGCACTCCTCCACTTTTCATCATCAGCATAACAACCCAAAATTAACGGAAGAGACTCGCAAGCATAAGCATTTGCCACCAGCAGACTGGGATACAAATGGCGAGTCCCATCAACGGGATCATCACGTTGGGGGCACTTCCTCGGATGAAAACCCGGGCGTCAACTCTGGAGTTCACCGTCAGCTTTCAAGCTTCAGTGAGCCGCAAGCTACAGCCGCGTTGGACGGAACTGATGTGAGTGGGAATGCTCCGAGACGGATATCCACAGGCGATCAAAAGGTGGACACCACGAGAATAAGCTCCAATTATCCTGATAACTCGTCAGCAGGGGCTACACCTCTCAACTGTGATTCACGTTTTCTCGTAAGCATCGTTGTAAGTATTTGCATCGCTTTAATTCTCAAGTAGGGTCACAAAGGTGGGGTAATAAAAGCGCACGCTTCTATTATGATGATGTCAGGGGTATGAAAAAAATTACAACAGAAAATTAAATTGGTCACTGTGTCATAATTAAAGGCAAGTCGGTAAGGCATTATGAGCATTCAAAAATTACGCCTGTAGTTGTATATACATGATGTAAATGATGAATAGGTAACTGATTACTAACCATCCATTAAAGTCAATGCTGCATGGCAAAAATTTCATCCCATTAGAAACTAATTAATTGAAATCCTTTTATATGCAGTTTTTATTTTTAGAATATTGCTGTAATGAAATACGTACGTATGCATTTTAAGTGCTTAATTCCACTGACCTGACATGTATTCCTATTTTCCGAAGGCATTTTGATCTTTTCCTGCTACTTAACAATTTATTATAAATGCTACGCTGCTATTAAAAGTAGTTTGTCATTTGGAATAGAATTTAGTAAAAGGTGTAGGGAAGGACAAAGGATTTTTTTCCTGAACGTCTAATTACGCCCTTCCGTAAAATTGTTTTTAAAAATTCAACATTCGGGAAAACAGTAAGAAATTTCATTCCAGATGCATTGTATTTATTACGAGATGTAATCTAAGGAATAGGCTGACTAATGAAATTACATACTTAAAATCTAATGCTTATTCTGTACATATCTGTAAACTGCATACACGGTAACATTTCGCAAATAAATGTTTTCCAAAATTCTACAATTGCATTCTTGTAACAGTAGCAGCTACTGACTTTTATTACTGTCAAGAATGTATAGAGTAAAATTTCAATTGTCAAATTTGCTTTAGACATTAAAAATAGAAAATGAGAAGGATTTATGTCCATAAGAAATATTAATATTACTAAAGCTTTAATTAATGTATATTAATTAATTAGGTATGTATAGGGGTATGAATTAATTAATTTTGTCGTGTGGTGTGCTTTCAAAAATTTCTAAATCTTACTTAGAAAGTTAATACTACTTTGTTTACATAAATATCACGTCAATTTCATTTTTCATGCATTTTTTTATTTGTGGAATATTCTTCTGATCTTCTGTGATTATATTAAAGTCATTTTTGTATGTATGTAGGTTTGTATTTAAAAAAAAGAATTCAGTTACTATTTCGTAATCACTTTCAAGGAGCTTTCTAAATTCAAAAAGGATTGAGAATTCAAGCCAATAATTGATTTTTCATCAAATGGAAAAGTGAGACTGAAACGAAATTTAACAAAAAAACATACTATTAAAACATTTATAATTCATGCGAAAAGAACGTGCGGCTCCTTGTTTTGTTCTGGTTCATTATGATTTTAACGTGTAAAAAAATCTAATGAGCTATAAGTTCAAAAAGAAAACAAGTTTTTTTTGTTTTGGTTGGTTGGTCTGTCGATGATGTACTGCCATTAGTTACTATTAAACCTAAAATACTTTTATGTTCCACTGTCAATTGTAAATATAAATGTACTTATATTTAAAAAAAGAAATGTTTCTCGTGAGAAAGGATAGACGTTCATGTGTGGCTTACTAAGCTAACATTGGAAAATTAAAATATTATGATTACTGTGTTCACAACTTTTACAGTTTGTCGTATCATTGTATAATTAATATGTTTGTAGTTAAAATATTGAATTATTGAAATGTTGTCTAGAATAGAAAGGTTAAGTGAGTTGAACGCTAGATGTTGTACCTTAGCTGTATTATGCAAATTTTGAAATGTATACATTGTGGCTACTTAAATTGTCAACTAAAAGAACGCAAAGCAAATCCCATAAAGAATATTTATACCATGACCGTATATTTGAAATTGATGCGATCTTTCCTAAAAAATCATCGTTTTTAATTAATGAAAATGAACATTGTGTTATCATTACTATTATTATTATTACTATTATTCCTAGACTATTTCTGAACTGGCACGAGGATATGAACTATTATGAACTTTTCTCATTTTGCGGTGTCTGAGTTATATAAATAGTGGTACAATTAAATAGGAAATATCACTAAAATTGTTGATTGTTATTTTTTGTTGTCAGATGTTTTTAATAAAGGAAAAAGTATAAAAAGTATACTTTGCGTAAGAAAGATATATAATTCATTTTGGAAATCCCCACGCTGCATTCACCACTATTGGTGTCATATTCGTAAGTACGTATTATTCAAATTACATAACCTAAGGACCTACATTATTCTATTGATATCATACCCCATCCATCATCTTGTGACACAAGGAGTGTTTGCGGAAGCAGGTAGCGATTGATTGTTCCAGAAAATCCATGAACTCCATTCTCCAGCCTCGACAATAAAAGTTATGCATCACGTCAGATATGTATTTTCGAATTTTATTTGTGCTAATTGATCAAGTCAAGTACGTCCCGCAAGGATATTCGAATTTGTCTACTTGATGAAATTACTCAATCCAAAAAATGCATGGATGTCTCAAGCCGAATGCATTTTAGTTCATTAAAAACCGATCCTCAAATACAAACAAACATTGCATACAAACAACCCATACAATGATGTCAGGTTTCCCAAACCACTCAATACTACAAAATCAGTTAAATGCCCACAACTTACAACCAGTCGTTCACTAACCTTTATCCTCTACTTTGTTCACGTGAAAGGTGAGTTCTGGACGTGTGTCAGCTAAACCGTTTGTCTACACGGAAACTTCATTCTTGCGAAAATATTATTCTATCCATTTTCTCGCGTTCTCAATTTTCGCCGTAACCAAGAAAATACGTCAAATTACTTTTTTTTTCATTATACACTAGCCTTCTTCCTTCCATTCATTTTCTCACCCATAAAACCTCTTATTACTTTCAAACTTTCGCAAGTGTCGTTGATTGCCGGTTCACGAATACATACTTGCTTCTCATTAGAAAACGAATTTCTACTAATATTCGAAAAACCCCAAAATACAGTGCTAATACCTTATCATATACCACATTTTCATTGTCAGCAAAATTGTTTGTACCCACGTAAACATTCTCTACAACTCTTGTGCACACCGCTGGCGTTGAATCAATAGAAAATGCATTGTTGCCCACGAAAGTACATATTATAATGTTGTTGGCAACTTGCTAGACGAAAAGAAAGAGTCAATTGTGCAAGCCAGCAGTTTCCTACGTCATATTTTGTGCACACAACAAAGGGAGAAAATAGGTTGCTTATTATTAACACAAATCCCTCACATTTTCATCGGGTTCAATAATGTCGTCTAATTTTCCTTATCACGATTGTCAGTCATGACGAGAAATACATCTTTTAGCACGGCACACGCTATGCTAATCTTTCGGAAGAGAAAGAAAAACAACGCGTTACATGAGCGTCTTTCATGTAGCACCCACTCATAACTCACAACCACAACACGTTTGCATAAAATATACTTTCATTCATGTGCTTCTACTACGGTTGCAAACTACTCGACAGTCAAGTAGCTAGTGTAAATGTAACCGAAAAAACGGTTTTTTTTATTAAAAACGATCGGTCGATAGCATGGACTTTTGTAGGTAGGTATGGTGGTGCGTTTATTTGCAAGACAAACAAAAATTGTGTTTGAAAAGAGAATTTCTTTTTCCCGAACGAACGAAATGAAGCATGATATTTTGGCTGTGTGCGAGCTCCTTAGTCGACGTCAGTTTCAAACAGAGCCGCATTCAATAAACAATGAAAGCGTCTAGACAAAAAACTCTTTCGAAATGGATTATTTCCCACTGATTCACACTTTTTTCATTTTTAATACTAAAAAGTATTTAGCGGAGCATGGAGACGAGCCACTTGCTAAATCAGCGTCGCCCGGCCAATTTTTCACTCCGTTCTCTGTGACGAATTCGTTGTTCAGTGCGACTTTTTCCTGCTTCGTTGTGCTCCTCTGTTGCGGAAACTTTGGAGGGAGTGGGAATGAAACTGAAGCATTTGGACAGTCCTCATCATCGCCTCCCACATATTTCCCTTCATCGAGTATTTATTATGAAACAAGTGAAAAAAGAAATGCTCGTTTTTATCGCCCATTAAATAAACAGCTACAGCTACACGAACATTCGAAAGCGAAATCATCGCCAAAAACAACAGAAATAAATGTGCAGGCTTCCTTTGAACTTCCTACAAATTCCACCGTTACTACAAGTCCGAAAATGATGACAAATGAAACGGAAGCAGGAGCGAGTGTGCTTCTTCGCTTCCTTCGACAAATCGTGCCATTGGCGAGGAGCACCGTGAAACCTAAAAGTTTTCAAGGTGTAGGTGGTGGGGAGTGGAAAATTACCCCGGACACGGAAAAGATGATTAAATTGTTCCGAGCCTTTCTCGTTGACTATGCGTTACATCGGGAATGGCACAGTGCACAATTCATTGTGCCCCAACAAGTTGATTTGAAACTTTGCCAATATTTCACAGAAGCAGTGCTGCGTTCCAAAGCGTCTCTGCACCTTAATTGTTCCAACGATTTATTTATCACTGATATCATGAAGTCTGACCTTAGACAGCCTATTATACTGGCAGATTTTATTACCCGGGGAAGTGATAAAGGTCCCACGAGACCACCTATCGATCCGAGACTGCTAACTGAATATCGTGCAAAACGAAAGATTTTGTTGTTGGCAAGTAGTAACGAGAGTGTGGAGTACATTGTTAACAACGCGCAGCCAGAAGTGCTGATGAACTATAAATATTATTTAGCAAAACAAGTGGAAAGTAGAATTGATGATGAAGAGCTGTTGGAAATTTATAAAGTGATTGGATTTGCCACAACGTCTAGTCCTCTTTTCCAAAAGATAGGTACATGGAACTATAGTGAGGGATTGCAAATTGACGCTTCCGGCGATAGTGGGGTTCCAAGTTTTGAGGGGCGCATGCTCAGGGTAACAACGGTCAATGTAAGGAACCTGTGTATACCAGAGAATCTCACTTACGTTTTTCCTTTTTAAGAGTCAGTTTTGATTTCGCAGCAAAGAATCCTTTTAGAATTTTATTAATGTTTTATGTCACATTTAGCAAATTGCTTAAACTGTTTTGATATATTTTTCATAGAGAGAGAACATAAAATAATGTAACGGAAGCTTTCTTCATTTGAAAATTTACATAGTACAGTATCTGTAAAACTATGAATATTTTAACATTCTTCATGAATTACAATTCTTCACAATGTATTTACTAGGTTAAACAAAATGGCTATGGATATAAAATGCACTGTAAAAATTTTCAGGGACCCCCGGTTGTAAATCTGCTGCCGCCATTATTGGGGTCACTGGGATCAGTCCCATTAGTCGCTACTGGATATTTACCAGATCTTTTGGACATAATGAGCACTGTTTTAAATTTCAAGTAATCTTTTACAATTAGGATGAATTTTAATGAGTTTGCATATACAAACGCTGCTTTCACTCTGTATTTACCAGTTGTTATACAACTACATGTATGCATGATTTTATTTTCAAGATATGTGATTAAAACACCGAGTGACGGGAAGTTTGGAAATGACGACGGTCAAGGAAACTGGTCAGGGATGGTTGGCATGCTTCAAAGAAATGTAAGCCTGGTTAATAGTGAACAGTTCACTGTGAACTGTATCAAAATATAGATAAGGATTACTGATAGGAAGTATCAACTTGATACTATCAAGAATAATTGAAAAATGAAATTGAAACCAAATTAGACTACATATCAAACAGTTTTTTTGTGCAATTTTATAAACTTTTGGCATTTTAGGAAGCAGACATAGCCCTCATGTCGTTTAGTTTTACAAAGAGCCGGTTAGGAGTCATGGACTTTTCACCACCCGTGGAATACAGTTCAGTAAGTACTTAATTATAAGAGATGATTAATTAATTCTCTTTAGAATATTATAAAAAGGAGAGGGGGAGTTATGTGTAAGTAATATGTATATATTATGCATAATATAATATGATGAGTGTATGAATGAATGCACGGGAAGGGTGAAGTCGAATTGTGCTAAATATGATAACAAATAGAAAATAATTAAAAACCGTATTACTTTCACCAGACAAGACTTCTTATCCGGAGAGATTGGCAGATAGCTGAATTGAAGCTGGATGCATTTATCAGACCTTTCGAATGGCAGGTTTGGGTCACCATTCTTCTGTTGATAGGACTGGGAACGATTACATTGATTATTTTCACAAGCTTCCGACTATTCAAAGCAACTCCTGGAGAGTCTATGTGGTTATTGTCGACTTGCTTCCTTCTCCAAGGTTAGTAATCGATAGGTATCTATACAACAAAGCGTGCTGAACGTGATATTTACATGCAATTGCTGCAATTCGACACGCTTGACCAATTCTTATAGGGCAGAGTGAACACTCAACGATTCAAGTTACACCGTTCAGGATAGCCAGTGGCACGTTTTGGATGCTTGCCGTTTTCATTTTTGCATGCTACACTGCACGACTAACATCTTTTCTAGCAGCAGACACCGGTAAACTTCCTGTTAAGAACCTGGACGAGGCTGTAAGAACACGTTCATGGAAAGTTGGCCTTGTGAAAGGCTCATCATTTTTGGAGAAGGTTAAGGTAAGCGAACGGGGAAATGATTATTGGATTTTGCCAGTTTTGAATGAACAGAAAGTTTGATGACATTATATGCATGCGAGACAATTGATCTTGTGGTTAGTTTAATTATTATTACTTCAAACCAATTCTAAGGAATCGAAATCACCAGAAATGACATTACTATGGAAACGACTTCAAACCGACTCATCAGTACTGGTTGACGGATTTCCTGATGGTATAGCCAAGGTGTACAAGGAAAGGTACATATTTTTTACTAGCGAGTTAATCCCAAGTTTCATGGTGAAAGGCAACTGCTCATTTTCATGGCTACCAGACAAGTACTTCCCTGGATTTGGGTACATGGGGTATCAACAAGGTTTGCCGTACGCTTCAACAATTTCTCACAAGTATGTATGTAGCTTGTTTAAAATACCATCTAAATCCATATTAACAAAATTTTGACATGCTGTAATAAAAGTAACGTTTAAAAAACTACAACAGAATGGAATAATATTGTACAAAAATAATTTATAGGGTTTCCAAACT
>CM065489.1:10137309-10220579 GCA_004115045.4 Sinella curviseta
ATGATGATGGATAATTCGATGGAATCGAGTCTTGAGCTTGTGCTTAATGCGTAAGGGTTTTGATAATATTTAATTTTACCGTTGAGATTTCAAAAAAAAACTGCACACAATTTTTAAAAACCTCTTGTTGCCACACTACCTGTAATTGCATATTATTTTGGCGTAATGTTGCGTAGCAAGTGTGGCTATTATTACAGCCAAACTAAACAATCAATAGGATGTGGTCAGGAGCACTTTGCAGACGATATTTTCATTGCAATAACAAACCCAACATTCCAATTCCAAAATATGTACATAATAATAATACAAACGTGAATAGATTGATAGCTTGAAAAGATTCAAAATGATAAATGCAATAAATAAATAATTTCATAATAACGTATGAATTTTTAACAAGCACCCATTATTTATTCACTGATGATTGCTGAGAACAGAATGCACCTCTTTCAGAAAATTAAGTTATTTTACATTTGAGTCAATTGACGTAATTGTTAACCCATGCAAAATTTACTTTGGCATTCCATTGGCAACAGGGAGTGATTTAATCATGAACTCAATACTTAGTGAACATAAAATGTGTGAGCTGCTAATAAAATTCCTTCTGCTTGCTTACTACTGCTCTCTGTGCCTGTCTGCAAGTTTGAATTGATTTTATGTACAGCATCCATTGCACTCGTATGAATGAATCAATGGATGTGAATGAAGAAGACTTGTTAGCAGGAGGAAAGTATAAGGACGCATATATATTTTTGCACACCAACCACCACCACCACCACAGTTATGTTGGCTTTTTGGTGCTGGTGAACGGACTGAGGAATGTCTATTCCTGTCAAAATCACCTAGTCCATATAAAAAGCATGAATTATGCATTTTACGTACATGCAAGTAAGCAATAGTGTATGGATGGATAGATTCAAACGCAGTTTGCAAATGGCACCATGGCACATTGGTTTATGATTAATGTGCCGTAATTTATACCTTTGGGTGTTGTCTGTAAAATTCAGCGAGTGTAATAAATTGCCATCCTCTGAAAAATACATGAAGCTGTTTTACAGCTATATTACATCTTGTCCATTATTATTAAGTATTAGTATGGCTTGTACTTGACAATATGAAATGGTAGATTTGGGTATAGATGTGTGCATTATAGATAGGAAGGCGAAGGTAGGCTTGAATTTTATGAAATTGTTTACACACTGTCCTCCTCCACCTCCTACTCCTTGAGGTTTACTGCTGGTGTTTGCAATTCTTGCTTTCGAGTTCCCTTTGTTTTACTGCTGCGATTAATGTGTTACAAATAGGATTGAACAGTTTCGGTAAAATAATTCATTAGATCAATCAATGAGCAAATATGGGTGCAGGATGTGCACATAATTTAAAGAGTCAACGCGTCAATAACTTCTGTTTTTTAATGCAACAGCAATGCAACGGCAAAGCACCTCCACTTACTACCACATCTCAATTACTGTTGATGGGGGATGATGCAACAGGATTGATGTATTCACAACACGTTAGACAATATTTCTGCAACTGTCATCTTCAACTTTAAAGGCTTCAATGAGGTCATATTTATTTGACATCACCATTGTATTATTATTTCGTAGGTGTCATTGGTACTGTTATATTAGCATTCATTTTATGACTCATATAGTTAAGATACGAAGAAGACATATTTCGAAAGTCCAGCCGCTCACTCACCTGCAATTTTTGACAATGTAACCGCTCTTAATCGGGGTTTAATTTTCTATTTATTTGGTTCCTTTTGTGTAAAGCAGACGATTCTCAACTCGATGCACAAGTACCAACCCCGCTTTCACTTGGTGAGGGCCAATGATATTCTGAAACTACCGTATTCAACTTTTCGTACCTACGTTTTTAAAGAAACCGAATTTATTGCTGTGACCGCGTATCAAAACGAAAAGGTAAGTTTTTTAGCGACTTCATCATCCGTGGTCATCATCACTAATGAATGAGGGTGTCGATATGCAAATTATTATTGCAATAGTTACCCAATTTTGATAATTGTTGTATTTTTTGTAGATTACGCAACTTAAAATCGATAATAATCCATTTGCCAAAGGATTCCGGGATACCGGTGCTGGGAAACGTGAGAAAAAGTGAGTGTTTTACCCATTTTATCTAAAATATTTTAAAATCGACTGACTACTGGCAATTGCACTTTCATTTACTACTAATGATAATGAGCCTTCATGATATGTTGATTGGAACGTAGTGTGTGTTCAAAGCAATTGGAATTCGTAAATTAAATTGATAAATGCTACTGTGAGCAATGTTGAGAGAAAAGAGTTTCGACTACATTAAATCAAGTTTTTTAAAAAGCTAGCTCTAGTCTGCAGCCAAACATGCTGAAGACTTAAATAATTTCAGTCACTTAATCAAGATAGAACCAGACATTAAATATCTGTTGTCAGATAAAAAGGTGTAGAAGTCTGGTCCTAAAGTCACAGACGGTACCAGAAACTTAAGTCATTATGTACTCTTTTTTTCTATTTAACTCTTTCCTTTAAAAAAATCAACACGTTAAATCGTCGTGTTCGTTCGTATATTATATCCCCACTAGTTTATTTCTGACGTTAGACAAGCGACTAGTTGTTGCTAATGTTTATCGCTTTGTCAATTCTGTATTATTTAATTTGGTGTTTGAAACGAGCAGCGAGCATATTTTCTTGGCTTTCAATGAAATTTTATTATTATTCAAATGAATTCGCGTCGCTCCCTTTATGCGATTATTCATTGAGATTATTCATGATTATCATGGTCTGCAAGTAAAGCTGAGAAAAAAAAAGAAGTTGAGAAGACTCAAGATGAAGTTTCCTTAATCTTTCTGTTAACGGGTGACCAGTGAAACAAGCATGTTATCACATAAAAATTGAGCAAGCTTTTGACGACCACCGATGATGATACCTCTGTGTAGCTACAATAGTTAAGTCGACTTGTTAAGACAAGATGGACAGGATGGACTCATTGTGAGTTCAGCTGCAAAAGTACCTGCGCTATATAATATTCTGTTAAATAATATTATAAGCTTCTCTTATTACCATATACCTAAGTACAATTTTTCTGTTGAATTACTGATTGTGAGTATTTACTTGCGTACACATGTGGTTGTGTTATAACGAAACGAGCAACATATTAAATATCACAAGATACATTCTTTACGAACAAATAGTAATCATGATAGGTAGAATGAATGGAAAGAGGCAGTGCACACCATTTGATCGCGAAATTAATTAATATGGATGTTTGTCTGCTTTGTGGACCGAATACGTAGGTACATGCTATTAGCGTTTGCGTTTGTGTGAATGAGTGCGCAAGCAGGCAAGTATTTAAGCAAACAGACGTGAATGAGCCGATACAAACTTTTGAAAAGCCATTCCTAGCCTTTTTTTATCATTTTCCATGCTCCTCATTAAATTAGTTAGTTGTTGCATGCATGGCGTATCGGCTTAGCAACAGTTGTACCAAAGGGGTTGGAGAGTAATTTTCATTCCTAATGCAAAACACAAAATTGAGCTCTATGATCTGGCTGGATTATGTATAAGTATTGTTACTATTATTATTATTATGATTATTATTATTCATTGTTACATTTTCCGGATCAACAAAACGAGAATATAAAAAGTCAAATTGTATTCATCTTTATTGACCTAACCAACGTCGTCATCATAAATGGTATGGTTTATTCGTCAGAGAAATTAATCAATCGTTTATTGGGCAAAGATGCAAGTCATCCAGCGACATAAAATGACACGAAAAAAGGATTTATCAACCAATTAAATTTAAATCAAGTTGGCACCAGCTCACGTTTGGTCGGAAAAAAGTTGATGATACATATTGTGTGTGTGTCCAGTGTCTGTCAAGAAACACCAATTTTGGCTGATGGCCAACTTTTGAACTTTTTATATGTAATTTTTTACGTACGAATGAACGTGCTTGATATCTAGCTTGAGGGAATCTTTTGACGGAGTAGACAGCAGAAATGCGCTTCATTATAGACAGTTGAACTCCATTATTGCAGCAAGATTTTAGGAAAAATAATAATGCAGTCCGAAGAACACGGTGTAAAAAATGACATGGAGATCAAGCACATCACCTTCTTGTTCATCTTCAAATAATGATATGAATTACATACAACATAAAAACTATGCTATTTTGATGCTGTGACAAAGCCCACACGAACAAATTCTCTAGCAAATAAAATTTCATTTTGCTTACTACATATACATACATGTGTGCTTTTTGTAGGGAAGAATTTCGATAAGTTGTAAACGTCAAAATTTTTGAGAGCATTCACTAACATGATATATTTATATACAAAGCCTAGGTTCCTCTCTGAAAGAAGAATTAAAATTTAATGATCTGTTAATTGAAGTAACTCACTTTGATTTGCTTAGAAGCGTAAAATAGCTAAAGAATAAATAAATAGATAAATGTAGTGCTAGTCAGCTATTCGAATGCCGCCCAATATTTACATCTGTGCTGAAAAAAGTGCACTACCAAGATAATGTCGTAATAATATAGGGATATATAGTGCCTTTGACGCTAAAAAAGCAGAATGATGAGTAGGTAAAAATCTGTTAAACAAGCTATTGAATTTCTCTGAGTAAACATAATGGTTTTCTTGTTCTACGTGTGTGTGTACATCTTGCTCGTCTTCCTCTTTCAGTGAATAATTTGACAGGAAAATACTTGGCGTCAGACAGAAAAAAAACTCCTCTGAAGAAAGAGAAGTGGAAGTAGGAAAGCATACTTATACAAAGCACCATCATAATAATAATATCATCTCTTCTCTATGATACCCTGAGCATCACCATGAGGATGATGTAGTAGAAACAACCAAGTTTTGCGTTTCGTTGAAATTCATGAAAGATCGTAAATTTTTCCGCTGTTTAAGGAGTACATTTGTTGTTGAGGAAAACGAAGTACGGTAATAAGGATTACAGAGATGGAAAGGGAGAGACAGAAAGTTGAAAAAAATGATACCATACGAACCAGCAGCAGCATCACTGACTGGCGAACTACCACCACCGCTACTACTTGTACAAATACAACAAGCACAATTGCTACCGTTTTTGTTGTTTTATATCTTCTCCCAGAAAGACAACCACAACACTGTCTTTTTGCGTCTAATTAGCTGAAAGTCTATTAAATGTTTTTAAGTATCACTATTCTTCCTTTCTTGGTCGGTATCTTTTGAACTTTGGTGGAGTGATGATAAGTGTTACAACAACATTCTCCCAGGACGCAAAAACATATTATATACCTACACTTGGGATTGAGATGGTGATAATGATCCTTTTTTTACTCATCGTCGCATCTTCTTCGTGGTGTGTGTGCATTTTTTGGACTGTAAATAATAATCCCAAAGAGATATTATTATTCATAAAAAACGAATATTATGCATCTCTGGCTGAACTGCAGGACTGGCGTACTTCTCAGAAATAGCGTCTTTTCATAGTTCTTCTGAGCTGCACATTTCTTCCGAAAGAGGAAAAAACGTATGCAAAATAGCTTTGTATTTTTATCATTAAATATATTGTAAGCGCTAGCTTGTACGAAAGGGGTAAAAACAATAAAATCCAGCGTCAAGACAAAAAACAAAACATCACGAGAAAGTAAATTTACATGTCAATTTTACGGTCGTCTACGGTGGAATTAAACTAGTAATTGTAGACTTGGAGTGTATCAATAAATTATGAACTGCAGAAATAATCATGGAATGAATGAATGGTCCAGTAGTAATTATCACATTTGGTTTAGATATTTTTAGACAACTTAATTGCTATTCAATATCACATTTTTGTTTCTTCTCCTCTTGTCTGTCTGCCTCAGTTTTCCCAATGAAATTAGCAGAATAATATTAAAAGGCTTATGTTTCATTACCACTTCATAAATACTGTAACACCCTGTCGCTGTGAGCCGTCGTCGTGCTATATTCACTTTGTATGCATGGAATAAAAATTAATGCTAATAATAAAAGCCGGCAAGGAAGTCACTATGACAATTATTGTTGTAACGTTGGCGTCTTCACCACCGCAACTCCTTTTGAGTCTGCTGCTGAGGAGAAATAACTGTGTAAAAGTATCACAGTATCAGTCCTGTTAATGTGCTACTCTCTTGGCAGCTGTGGTAGTGTAATTGCGTGGTTGTAATGAAAGTATATTATATTATACGGCCACCGAACGTCGCTACAATTTTAATGAAGCTTGCAAACTTTAGGCAGTCCTTTTAATGCGCATCACACACGGTAAAAGAAAAAGCAATTATAGTATACATAATGTGCGGAATGTTCCGTCGTCTTTTTTACTTGATGGGTAAGAACGGGAATTATATTGTCACTTTTTTGGTGGCGTAGATATCCTTTTTACGG
Source organism: Sinella curviseta (assembly GCA_004115045.4). Lineage (NCBI taxonomy): Eukaryota > Metazoa > Arthropoda > Collembola > Entomobryomorpha > Entomobryidae > Sinella > Sinella curviseta. The sequence continues at coordinate 10,143,701 of CM065489.1, forward strand.
ACATTAGGGCCAGCACATTGCGTAAAATTCTGATTATTTATGAATGGAGAAGGCTATGATAATTGAATGTGGTTTTCATTATACGAGCTTCCGTCTCATTGTTAATGTCCGCTTCCCCACACACACACATTTAAGAGGAGAGCATGGTGCGCTCATAAGTATGAACGTGTATGTTAGTCATCTATTCATCATCAATCAGCTGCCATAAACCTCTTAATTAACCATCCGACAGTTTCTTATTACGGTTAATCACGTTTTTGTTCTTTCCACTTCTCTCCACACAGTATACACCATCCATATAATGTTTTGTGGATGATGTGCATAATAATATGGGTATACACGAGAGTGATGTCTTTGCTCCTCTTACAATATATATATATATTATTGGATTGTTGTGCAGAGTTTTTTAGTGAGTATATGCCAGCATTCCATAAAAACGTCAGAGAGAATAGTAATGTATTTGTGTGGGTGCCTCTCTTCTTTTCTCGCTTTCAACTTTTTTTCTCTCTTTTATATGTTTCTCTGTTTGTTTGTTTTATAAATACACACACGACACACACAGTAGCTGATGTTGTTCTTGGTGGCAGCGGCTTCGGCGGTGGTGGATGATGTTTGCTATTACCCTTTCATTTTTCTCTCTGTGTGGTGACTCGGTGACTACCTCTTATTATGAGCTACAATGGAATGGGCAATGGCGAAGTGGTGACACTGTAGTGACAGTCATAATGATGCCCCAAAATAATATATGAATTTCCAAACATTTTTTTCGCTTGTAAAAGCATCCCGTGTCAGAATAGATAGTTGCTTGCTGGCTTTTGCAGAGTTGGAGTATATGATGATGATATGCTGGTGAATTTATATTATGATGGAGAAAATAAGGTGAAAAAGAGCCTTTTATGTCGTCGGAATACTGTCATTGTGTGATATGAGGATACTTAACTTTGGTAGCATTGTATTTTACGTGGGCATGTATACATAATGCATTTGGCTCGCTTATTATTGCATTTTGTTTATTCGTTTGTTTGTCAGTAGCAGCGGCTCTGACTACACTCTCCTGTGCACGAGGAGACAACAACAGAGAGTAAAAGAGAACAGTATTATGTATTCCAGAGAAAAAGCATTACATTTGCATATGTTACGCTTTCGTGTTGATTTGGTGGTGGTGGTGCTGTTGCTGTTGTATATTTATAAGTGTGACACGCCACACAGTCACAGTTGCTACCTTTTCTCTGTGACTTCTTTCATCAGGGAGAGTGGAAAAAGCCACGTCCACAGTCAATTGAGTCACACTTGACTTTTCAGTTTAAAACATGCATGTATAATGTAGTAGTATTTGACTGAGCTAGGCTCTTCTTGTGCAATGTTTTATAATGTGTGTGTGTTCACTTACCATTTTGCTTTTCTCTCTCGGCTACTTTTTTTTACTCCTTTGCTGCCGCTGCCGATGATGATAGCAGTAATATAACTGTGTGGGGAAATGGGGAGAGAAGAGCATTAGAAAATTGGAACCGGCTTGCATCATTAATTAAAACACGACACTATAAAACACAAAACAGGAGGTTTCAATTCGACTCACGACAGAGCTTATGGAGCTGCTTAGTTAGTGGCTTATGAGCTGGCATGTTTTTGGTTGGGATGCCACTTTTGCGCTACTTATTACAAGCAGAGAGTGAGCTTATTTGACTGTTTTGTAAAGTTGCAAAAGACAGGGTACGACAAATAAGGCGAATAAGTACAAGTATAAAAACGCATTATGAGTTTCCATCCAATCCAATATACACTCATTTGTGTGTTTTCACTTTGCGACAAGAAACGCTAATGAAGTTAACGTGCGTAATGCAAAGTTTCTTTTAATATTACTGACAACTTTATAGAGAGTGAGAGAGAGAGAAAATTACAGGCGAAAGGGAAATGTACACCACCACAGAGTAGGGATTTTAAATGCGTCACTACTGTTGACTCTTGTTTGTTTCTCTCTTTTTTAAATTGTCGACTACGACTAGGAGTGAAAATGACGATCATAAAAATTCCCAAATCATTGTCTTTCGACAGAGGAGGTATAGCATTTGTTTCAATAGTAAATAAAATTTTCTTTTAAAATTTACATTTACGGTTATTTTTGAATGATGATCTAGCAGATGGCGATAATCATGACTTGTACTAATTCAAGCCTGTATGATACCTTCCCACTCAATTGTGAATTCATTTAGATGCTGAGGTCATGCTATTTTAAGGATGTCTTTGTCATAAAACCTTCCCGTTGCATTGTATGAGTGTGTGGAATGTAGGATGCAAGATGCCAGGGACGGGCGTAATTACTCAATATAAAACTGGCAATGAATTGGTGGTGGTGGTTGGTGATACGAGCTAGCAAGTTTGAACACGGCTCATTAATGTTGGTAAGAAATTGACGAGATGTGATAATGAGATGACATTCTACCAAAAAACCAAAGCATATGTATGTCCTCCGGCTGACTGCTTGTGTCACGAATGCATCCGTTTCTCGTTTTGCATCCAGTGGTAATAATAATCCAGTTGGAAAAAATAAGGAGAACAATGACACTCGAATAAAAACTGTGACTAAAGTAATGATATTACTGTCATTTGCTGCTTTGTAATGTCAGTCACATAGTCATGCCACTAATGTTTGTTGTTGGACATGCTTCTTTACGTACTAAAAATAAAATAATTGATTCGTGTTGAATCATACGTGATGGGGCGGTTGTCAAGTTGTCATACAACCGGTAGCACAAATAATAACGATCATACATGCATAAATAAATAGTTTTTTTTCCCAACAGATTTGCATTCCCTTCAAAGTGTGTTCTTGTTGTGACTATATTGCCGTCTTATTGTTAGTTTTTTATTGTTTTAAAGTGATGAAGGCCACATGAAAAAGTGTCACAGAATGAACACTTCAAGGAGCTCATCACATTGACCAATGCTGCTGAATTGTGTTCTCTTGAGTTAATTTAAGTACCACTATTTATTTGGCTGACTTATTATTATTATAGTTGTAGTGTAGCGAGAGACACAAACAAGGTATAAAAATTTATCCGGTAATTTTTATTGTCCTTTTTGTGCTAGCTCAGTCAGATCACTTTGTCATCCTACTTGTCTCTTACAAAATGTAATATTCGTAATAAATTAATAATTGCTCGTTTTACTACACCGTGCATACCTACTTGATTGTTTCGTATATGTTTTTTTTCATGAATGCATATATGAATGACGCTAATGTGTATTATTATATGCATACATTGTTTGATCTTGTCAAATATGCGTGGCTAGTTTTTAGTACTTGCACGTGACGTGATGCTATAGCCTGTGAGGACTAAATATGTATGAAATAGATGACGGTTTATGACGACTTTCTCGACCTCATTAGCAGTTTTGATGTGTGTCATAATAATGCATGGCAGCGATGGCCAAACTGATAAGCACGTCTAAATTAATTATTTACAAAGTTATAATAGAATAGGTAGGTAAATACTTTTGATAAGATGGAATTTCGAGGAAATTATTTTGTGTGTATGTTGACTTCTAGAATGCTATGTGGATTGAGTGACATGCAAGGTAAACTGTACAGAGTGCTATTTACTGTGCTATCCTTTTGTTTTCTCATCTTTCAAAAAAGGAGACAATGAAGCAATTATTTATGACAAGCGTTAAATATATGATTTCTCTGTCGGATATTTTTACGATTGCATTATTTTGTCGGTGATACTGTCATGTCATCATCATCAACAAATCACACAATGAAATAAGTAGTAGTAGTAAAAAGTATTTTTCCTAACTAGACGATAGTTAATTTTGACAGTTTAGTTCCTCTTATTTTTGTGTTAAGTGGTTATAATACGTGTGGGAATCATATCGCTATTATCTATGTCTCGGCCAGCATCATTTTAGTCGCCTGAACTGTTTTTTAACTTTTTAGCTCGAAAAATTAAGGCGATAGCGATGGTGGTGGTGGTAGTGACAATGATGTTGATGATGATGATTATAATAAAAATAATGAATGAATGAAATGAATGAAAGTTTATTTTTCGTGAAGAGTTACTGTTATTGTGTTGAGTTTAGTGCCTTTGAGGGTGTCCTGTTCATGCTTTGCAGTACCGAACTTCCTCCCATTGTTTTCGTTACTACTGATATGATGATGATGTAGTGGTGTTGATGATGGTGACGTCTGCCGAAGTAAAGAACTTGAAAAATATGTAAATAAATAAATACATTGCCGCCAGCATTTATTTAGTAATTTTATGTACGGATTGCTGCGTGTACCAGTTACACGTAGTATTTTTGAAGGTTTGCATGTCGTGACTTGGCCTGAGAAGAATGGTCGGTGGTGGTGTGTGGTGGCGTACTATTATACTTATTTTGAAATGACACATTAAATGGCAATCCTGTGAAAAGTTGGCTGATAGGGAATGCACAGAGTACGAATGATATGATGGTATGGAAAGAGTTGTGTGGTGGAATGTGGATTCTGTGAATTCCGCAACAAAATGTAGATTTATGTGAATTTGTGTGAGCTGAACAGCCGAACGAATGTGTCGGTTGGTTTAATGAGCGCTTCCCGGAGTTTTTATGCATGGTGAATGCCATTACTGTGTCGTGCTTGTAAAAAGGAAGAGACGCACATTGATTCATCTTCTCTCGAGAGAGAGGAATTCTTTTGCACATTATATTGCTTAACTGTTGTTGTTAGCTTTATGGGTGTAAATAAAGATTTAGGGCTTCTTATTTTACTCATCCTCACTTTTTGTCTTGATTTTGTTACTTTTGCGGCCTCCGATGTAAAAAAACGACCAAGATGTGTTTTGACAGGATATTTTTATAGATTTTTTGCGGATGTGCCGTGTGTGTCATCTGCATTTAGTAGCTGTTGTATGTACATGAATGATAGTTTTAACAAGTTGACAAACAAGAGATGTGAAAGTAAAGGGGAGAACAAGTACTTATTACTTACAGGGAAAAATTCGGCAAGAATGTAGAAGAAGAAGAAGAATGAGAAAAAATGCAGGGGAGAGTTGATGGGAAGATGAGAAACGTAGGCATGAGTAGCCAAACGAAAAGTTTTTAAATGGATGGATGGTTGGATAGTCCTTGTGATTCAATCTTGTTCACTGCTCTCTCGTTTTGCGTGAATTTTTGTGTGTGAGAGTAGTAAAGTAATAGTAAATTACGGTATGGTGATGATAAACCATGTGTAAGACAGAAAAAAATATATCCCAAGAAGCAGAAGCAGAAAGCAAAAGAGAGGAGTTGTGGTTGGATGCTTCTACGGAGCCTTAAAATATGCTTGAATTGAGTGACAGTTTGCTTAGGCGATGACCCATGGCGAACTGTCGCGACAAAGTTTAGCTTTCATGTTAGCCGGCATTCTTTACACCGAAGCCGCTGAAGATTCGACCTTTCTGCTTGTGCCTTTTTTCTTCACTTGCTCCTACCTACCTACTTGCTTATAATATGGCTTGGTAAAGCGTATGCTGCTGTTGAGGTAATCGTTATACCTAAGTAATAGTAGATGAGGGAGAGAAAAAAAGGGAGACAAAATTAGCTGGTGTCTCTTGCATAAGACGAGAAATGTTTCTTATTAAACTAATACGTTTGTTCCTTGCAATCCGCCCTCCTTGCTGAGACAAGTAAAGAAAGTCATATCCTAATGGGTTGTGTAAACAGCCATCTCGTACAGTCTGTCACTAACTGATCTAGTTCAGTGGAAAGGATCCCAATTTGAGTAATTTGTACATGGTTCTTAAGAATTGTTTTTGTTTAAAAGTTTACATGACTTACAAGGAAAAGGCTTATGTCGCAGTCGGCAACGCAAGAACACAACAGTATTTATAATTAGGTATAATATGTTTAACATAATAATATTGATAATATTGTGTGTTGGTATGTTAGATGCCCTACACACATATATGTTTCATGTTTAAAAGGTATGCATGTCGTAAGAAACATTATTATTATTATTACGTAGGCATCATACATATTATTATTATACGTAAACAAACTTTGCTATTTTGGTATCTTATCTCATGGTGCGGTCTTCACTTTTGATGATTAGGATGATGACGACGACGTACGAAGTCTAATTGTTTTTTAGCCGACCATGATCCAAATTGAAGGAAACATTTGTCACTTGGAAATTGTCCATATCATCAGTTTTATTGGCGTAGGATGACGAATGTTGAGCGTTTTTTATGTTGATCTCCTTTTGGCTGCTCAATTCCAAACATCTTTCGTGACTTTTATAACCTCCGTCATACCACTTGAGTGTCCAAGCTCCTACTTAAATATTAAGCCTGTAATAATTAATCCTCTGTTTTTGCATCGTTAAGCACCCTCAAACAGCATTTAGCAGTGACGGCGGCGGTGTGAGTGCATGGTATTATGAATTTTATCATGCCATGTAGCTCATTAAACACAGACACAAAGAAAAGCCGATCGACGTAGTTCATGAATTTGATCCAAATCTATTCCTATATGCAAATTCCGTGTCTAAAAATATCAAAAATGTGCTACTTACATCTTTAAAATATAATGTGGTGACGCTATGGGGTTTAGGTAGATATTCCGTGTAGTTTAGAACATTAAATCCTTCAGTTTCGTACGTACCCTCAACGCTGCATAGATTTCTGCATGGCACTGACAATGAAACGGTTTGTCCTTTCTTTCGTAGTCATCATTATTATTATTTGAAAAAAATACATTATTTACGATAGTCTACACGCATTGTGGTAGTTAAAATCTTTTAAAATATGAGATCTCGAAACAAAAGAATTTTCTTGCTTCGAAAGAATTTTATCGCAGTAAAAGCTGCAAGGATCTGATATTTTTGGAGGTTTATGCCGTCAAACATACCAAAGTTGAAAGTATACTTTTCTTGCATGTTATATACGACCGCATCTATCTCACTATATGATTCTATGCTTGTATCAGTAAAATCATAACGTTTAGAGAAACATGACGTTAAATTCATTTCGAAGAACGGTCGGCTTGAGGAATTTTACGTGGAATTGGAATACCAGCAGATATTTTTATATATGTTCGTAAATAAATATCATACACCTTTAATGAAATTACATAAATGGATTCCATTTTTATACTCGTACCTTCTCCTCCAGAAGAGATTAAGTGTGTTATACTGTGTGTTTTACCCCTCCAGAGTATGTGTTTATAAATTACAAGCATGCCAAGTAAATTTACGTGTATCCACAAAAACAAGAAGAAAAAAGGTGACGGTGACTCAAGTCCTGTTGTTGTTGCTGTTGAAACATAAATACAGTAAGCATAAGTACATTTCGGATCGTTGTTTTGGTACGATGGATGAGGAGGATTAAAAGGAACAAACTGAAAGTGACAAAAAACTTCGTTTTTTATAATACCCTTTGTAGACAAATGTCACTCCTCTTGTAAGTGATTATGTACCGACAGCTCGTCTGGTTTCATCACCCGTCAGATCGAGCTTTAAGCCAAGTTTTTTTTTGTGTTCGAGGTACTTACTTAAGTAGTAACGTACAATCGGGATCGTTTTTTACTGAAAGTAAGCAGGCTCCACAGCAGCAAACAAGAGAGAGAAAGAAAGGTTGTTCTGTTAGTAATAACCCATTTACACCTACGGTATAACTTGCTACCTTTTCAGTTCTTTATCTGCTTGAAATATGTACCTGTTACGTACACCATTATTATTATTATCATTCCCATCACTTTTTTTTGTTTTCCTATGTCAATGTTATAACTAGCAGCGAAAGAAAGGTAAAAGAAGAGAGACTTTGGAGGCCTCCCCGTTGATCTTTTACCATTTTTTATTATTCACATAAGATTACTGTTGTCATTGTCTTGGTCGGCCGAGACGTGCTCCCTTGTTTTCTCATCTTTTGCGGCTTCCACTTCTAGCTTCTGACATAGTTACCATTTCAATTTTTTTACCCATATATTCCAACTTTAGTGCAATGTGAAGGGAATGACAATAGCGAACTGAGTATGTTTTTCCTATCAAATCGCAATTTCCCCCTTGGATTTCATTGTTTCTGGGATGTGATGATTGAAATGTCACTGCCTTTTGTAACAGACGCCAGTAAAGGTTCACAACGACAAGGGAAAAAATATGTGAATATTATGATGATGGTGTGTGCAATTTTATGACCATTATTGTAGCATAGAAAGAAAGGATTATTTGTTTTCAGTGAGCAATTTACGCGCACTAAACAGGATTTATTTACGTTTATTTGTTTTCCATGTTTTCGGTGACGGCGAAGTGTATGGGAACAATAATATCATCATCCGATGAAATAGTTTTCCGACCTCCCCATGGTATATTATATTACAGAGTGACGACGATAATGCTGTGATGATGATGGTGGTAATAGACAGGGTCTGAATTTAAGAGACCTAGTTGAAGTTCATTATTACCTGATGAAAAAGTGTACATACACACACAATGAGGTGTTAGCTACTGCTATTCGGGCTGTTGGTGATGATGATATTTTCGTTGGGGAAGAATTTAATAGCTGATTTCCGTGACAGTCACCCAATCCAGTCATTTTTGGTACATATGGCATTGCTGTTACCTTTCTTCTTCCTTTTTTATCGCAGCTTTTGCTTTAGCCCTGCTGCTGCTGCTTTGCTGGGAAGGAAGCTATTTCAGTCAGGTTGTTAAGTTTTTAAATGACTTGAGAGTGTGTGCTGTGAGAAGGAAAAGGCGAGAAATTGTATGTGTTGTTGTGCGTATTAAAGTTATCTGGATAATGGATGCATATAAAATGTGCCAGTTGTTAATATGATGAGCGACGACGACTAGCTATCTGTATAATAGCTGCTACATGCATACGGTTATGTATATTGTATATGCTGACTGAATGTTAGAAGCTCTTGCATTATCTTCTGAACTATGAAAATGCAGTTTTTATAAGCTATTTTTATGGTTTATTTCTTTTAGTGACTTAACTAACAACTGACACGGTGGCGGTAGTGGTGACGATGATGATGGCAAAGGAGTATAAATGTAGTTTTTGTATTGCCCATGTCTCTGTGTGTGTTGGAAAATACTTAGGTAGTTGGACTCTCATTAATTTTTTCTCGTCTTCCTATCATTTCCCCATAAAGAATGATATATATGTGAAATAAATAGAACTAGTATAGAAAATACAAAAAATAGATGATGATGAGCTGAGTGAGTGACTATTTATGTTCTCACTTGTTCGGGTTTGTTGACTGGAACATAATAATGTTTATATGGTGTGTAGCCAGGTTTCCACGGTGCCATTTTGAGCAGAATACCAAAAATAACGTTAGTAACGGAAAAGTATCGGGGAATACCATGAAATACAGTGTTTTTGTTGGAAGAAAAATAACATGTTATCAATCGTCATAAATGTCTGTGCGAAAATAACAAAGTCGCACATTCTTTCACAACACAGTCTACATAGCTATAGCTGTTATGTTTGCAATTTTTGTTCGCACGTGAAATATTTTATTTTTCGTACCAACTAACGACGCTATGATATACTCGTTAATTCGATAAGCCAATTTCTGAGTTGCCAACGCCACCAAAGAAATAACAACCTTATATTTGGATACATGCATTGTACATGTAACTTAATTAGACGTTTCTTTGCTTAACTAATGTTTCAAAAGCTATAAAAGTATTAGTAATAACAACACTGTTGCCTGTGTTTAAAAGTGTGAGGTGTCTTACTTTCACGCGTCAAATTGTAAGTAGCATATCATTATTTCTATTATTGCCTATGCTATTGAGCTGCATATGGTGCTACTATCGCATGCTGTCAGCACGTCAGCAGTATTTTTTGTTAAAACATTATAACTACACACTGCTAACTGTACTCGCTGTAGGAAAGGTTATTTGGGTGTTCTTGGGTATTTACGTGGATGATGCATTTGATGCGTAGGTATAAATGCATTTACTCATATGGGGAAGAAATGCATCTAGAAACAAACGCAAAGCTAGGATATTATGATAATTAGAAATGGATGTTGTTATTGTTGGTAATTGACAGTATAGTATAGTAGTGGTACATAATAATGTGTGTTTAGAAGAGTGGTAGTTTGTTGGTTGTTTTATTGATAATGACAGAGAGCAAGTGAAGAGTATAGTATAAAGGTACATAATTGCAATGGATTATAAGGCTCGTTGATGACGACGATGAGATGAATGAGCAGAGTAATAGGTTGTCAAAGCGTAAATGGAGAAGAAGCATTTTGCTTGAACACTACACTGTGTGCTAATTACTCATTTGCTGATGATGATGATATGAGATGGTTGGAGTTAATTAATCGTGTGGCTCATTTTGGGAGTAAAGTGGGAGTGCAATTTGTCAGTAAAGTCAGTCATTCAATATATATTTTTTGTTGTTTTTTGGCGTGTGTCCTACTTCTTTGTGTTCAAATTACTCACTTATGCAGTGGTGACCTTTGTTCCAGCAGACAGGCACTGTTGGCTCAACGTCATGGAGATGACCATGGGCGGTCTGGTAATGCTGGCCCTTCTTTAAGCAACAGCCTTGGCTCAGGACCCTCTGACTCTCTCACTCATGACAATGTCGACGATGACGAGCGCGTTGACGTGGTTGGAAACGACCATCGGCCTGATTCGGTGTCACCTTCTCTCCCTCGTCACCATGGTAAGTATTTTAAAACATTTTTTTACTCTTTTTGCTTACTTTCATTATGTATGTGCCAACAATATGAATTTTCCTCATTCCTTTATTTTAATTTTTTGCTACGGCATCTGATTTACTGTGCTAATAATCATAATTAAGATTTTTCACGCCCATTGTAACTTTGAAGATTTACATACAATATTGCATTACTCACCACTCATACGGATCAGAATTAGACTGGTATATTAATCAGGATGTAGGATAGCGGGCTTATCTATACGCATTATTTTAACTGGATCTCTGGAGAGACATAAAAGCTACATGGAATAAAGGAAACAGGAATTGACCGACGGGCCGACTCTAGATTCTAAGACAGAATTTGAGTGTCGACATGTACTTTTACTGTTAAGTAGCTGATAAGGCGTCGGAAAAGAAACGCTTCATTTAATTGGTTTGTAGGACCGACACAGGCTTTCATTTTCTCTCATTGCACACACATACATTGTCGGTGACCTTTTTAACCAGAGACGAGAAATCTTAAAGGTGTTGAAAAGCGAGATTGTTTCTGGCGTATTACTATTCTTATACTCACGCATCTAACATAATATGTAGTATAGCGAAGTATATGTCTCTATTTTTTGTTGAGAGACGGTTCCCTTTTTGAAAACAATGAGCTTGTGCTTAAGCCGACTGCACGTATTTTATTTATTTGTAAAAGCTTAAGTATGTACACTTTCCAAGACACTAGGGTTATCAAACCAGGGACATCAATATTTAGATAGGCAAGTAGGCAGTCAATCAGTCAAAATATACAAGACATAGAAGGAAGGAAGAGACTATATACGCAGCAAGCATTGATGATCAAAGAAAACGAAACTTTTTTATTTATAAACCTTTATTCTAAAAAGGCAGAGAGATTCATGCCATCAGCACTTACACCACCACTCCACTCGGTCCACCAGCACCACTTAATTCTTTTTGTGGTACATGCATTACAAACGGTAATCTCATATAAAAAGGTTGAGTTTTAATAAGGGATTAATGAGTTGATTAGTAAGTACTGAAGTGATGGTTACTGTCGATATCAAATGGCACATCTGTGGAGCATTGAACAGTGACAAAGGCAAATAAAAAAAGAAGATGTTGATTTTGTGAGCGAGCGAGAGAGGAGTACACGGCTCTGTTTTGTGTTGTTGTTGTTGATCTTATTGATGCCTCATGGATGTTATCCCGGTATATCTATTACTATCTAAAAGGAGTGGAGGCCAAAAGCTTATCTTGATAATAATGAAAATAGGATTCATTCACTAGGAAGAAGAAGGGAAGCAGTGGAGATATCGACAAGAGAATGGTGGGGATACTCCTTAACTAAAGCTGTTATGGAGGAGGAAGAGTCGTTGCTGATAATACGAGACACAATATGAGAAAAATGGCTTTGTACAGATATACGTGGTGGTACGAATCTTATTTGTATGCGTTACTGTCTCTCTGTTGTCTCTGTACGAAAAGCTTAATTTTGGATTTACTCAAATGCTATTTTTGTTTGCGTTCATCGCTCTACACCACCAGAGATGTGATGATGCTGCGGACGATGACGATGAGGCAGAAACGCGAGAAGCGACAGAGGATCTTCATTCATGTGTTCTTGTGTTTTAAAAGATATCCTATACGGTATCATCATATCATGAATAATTCATGTCGGATCTTCCACTCTTTCCTAAAGCGGATTTACATCCCTTTTTGCCAGAACCATGGAATCAATATCGAAAATGAAGTTGTTGAACATGGGAATCCAATTGTCTAACAATGAAAAAATAATGCCTATCTATATTTGCTTTGTTTCGACTGAATTAATGTCGTGTGTTGTAAGATACCGAAGTATGATGAGGCATATTTAGATGACTTTATGCTGTTGTGTTCAGCCGGCAAAAGATGTGTCAAGGGGGCGAAATGATGAAAGGAAGAGAAAGTCAAGTTATCCTTGTTGCCCATTGCTAAACTGTTGCTAGTGAAACGAGAGATGCATACGGAGATAAATTTGCGTCATGTACAAGGCATACGTGCATGCATATTGTAAAACGCAACGTAATAATGTTGCAATTTGTTTTGTGGCCAAGCACACATGACACGTATGAAATGTCAATTGACTGCTGGAGTGGGGTGGCATACATATTCACCAACACAATAGCACGCGTATCTCTAGCCGGTGGTGGTGGCAGGGCAGGATGCATAATAGCTGCATATATTTAGTTGCTGGTGGTGGAAGTGACTCTGGTGATTCCTTTAAACTACCTTTAGGCGGCATGATAAGATGGAATGAGTGACGGCAGTGTGAAAGATGCATTGAGTTAATTTTTATTGTTGAAAAAAAAACCGGCACATACATAAATGGCGTTGGATAGTAATAATAATGATAAGAAAATGGTTTCATTTATGCAGTAATGTATTACGTGTTTTTGTTCTTGTAGATTACGGTGGACTTGAAAATCAAAGGAGAGATGATAGCGACAGAGACATAAGTGACAGCGGCTCCGAGAGTGGAGGTGCTTTTCGTCCAACAGCCCGTGACCTTGACCATCCTAGTCCAAACATTTCCTTGGGTCCTCCCCTCCAGCCTCCCATGTTGCCCTACCTTTATCCTCCGAATTTGTATTCAGGGGCACCGGGACTTCCTCCCTTGGGACCCCCTCCTACCCTCCCCATGTCCCTTTTTGGTCCCGGTTCACAACACGCCTCAGCAGCAGCGTCTCTCCCACCGTCACTCTTGTTCAACCATCTTCTTCAACAGCAGTTATTCCATGGAGGCTATCCCTTGGCGGCACCTCCAGTCTCACTTGCTTCGTCAATAGGACCCGGTAAATATACTATTCCATCTACTGCTACCTCTACTTCTCCTTCAACCTCATCCTTATTTCGTCTTTTCGAAAGCAAAAAGAAGAATGAATGATGATAGACTGAATGATGTGAGAGATAGAAATAAATGAGAGCGTGCATATTATATAAAGAAAGTATCAAAAAATGACTCGTTGGCTGATTAACATCATCTTTGTGATTGCAGCTTTGCTATCAGATCGACTGAAAGCACATCGGTTTCTGCCATACCCGCTAATCCCACCTGCAACTGCGTCCTCATCCTCAACGTCGTCGCTAAGTTCCACTTCGACGAGTGTTTTGGGAGGAGGCAGCCTCTCTGCCTTTGAAACGGTCACACCTTCAAGTCACACAAGCCCAAAGCACTCACCTCGTCCTACTGTTGAGCCGACTACAGCAGTAGAGTCATCAAATGTGTTATCCCCAGTCTCTCATCCTCATCGTATGTCATCGCTTCTCTCATCCTGTATTCCTGGTCAGACGACAACACAAACTCCACCTCAGGTGGCTACTCAACAACATCCATCAGAACTCAAGTCCATCGAAAAAATGGTAAACGGTCTCGATATTAAACCTGAAATGATCAAGAGCGAATCTGTGGATAAGTAGTTGTTACTGTCATTTGTAGTTCCTTAGCTAATTGCTTACTAATCTGGTTATTAATTTAACTCATACATCTAGGTAGAAAGTATCTACCTACGTTATCATTATTATTATCATTATTACTTTAACCGTTTCTTGCTGATATTATTATCATTATTACCTATACCATTACATTCTACGCAAAATTGGCTACGTTTATTCACATATGAATTTATGATTTCCTTGCAAATACCAATATTATGTCTGTATCCCTCCATCATTCATAACCGCAACTTTCAACGTTTAACAATTCGGAGGAGAGAATACACCTTACATTGTTTTATTTTAGATTTAATTCGTTCGTTTCTGGTCGCAATATCAACTATCAAATTATTGTTACTGCTATAAAGAGTAAAACAATATATTATTTAACATTGTGCAGGCGAGGTTTGATGATCTGCTTTTTTCTACCATTTTTATTATAGGTTAAGTTAAATATCCCAGTGCTATCAAATGACATAATAATGTGGTGAGTAGTAATTTACCGTTTACAATGAACATCGTAACATTAAGCGCGTTACTTTACACCACACACCGCATACAATACATTGTTATTGTTATTATTATTATTATGATTACTAGTAGCAGTGTGTAGCTTGTTTTTCCTTCACTTTTTCGTAGCAATTTAGCAGTAATCTCAATGCAAAAGGAAGGTACGAATGCATAAAATACCTCAACAATATCATATTTTTTAAATAGGATTTTGTTTTCTCCTCGCCAGAGCAGCAGGCCATTTATCAGGAATGAATATTTTTAATGTGCACCTCTCCAGTATGAAAGGGCCATAACTGATTATTATTATCATTGTTGTTGTTGATGTTGTCTTTAATCTAGTATTGTTTCATATATTATGGTAGTCAAGAAAGGCTTATATATATTAATTACTACTACGCAATGAAGAAAGACACACAGATTTAAGGATACTCCGGGAAAACAGATTGATGTTGTGAGACTACTTTAATAGTTTGTCAGAGAAATCCTGTACATCATTCATATGAAAGCATATTTACTACGTATTATAAAGGTAGAGAGAAGTTGTAAGAGAGCAGCATTTATTACATTATAGGTTTGCATACGTTCATAACAATGATTCACATAAATAATAATAACAGTAACTAATCGGTACATGAAGAAAAAGTAGAAAAAAAAACAATAATAACATGCGTATAATATGTATTATTATTATTGACATGACTCTGGCTACTTGTTACATTTCTTGTTGGGCCGCCGCCGATTCCTTCAAATTTCCTTAGAAAAAAATGATACATGAATGAAAAGAATCCCGATAAAATCCTACAGATTTGTACTTTTTGAGCTTTATTTATTCAAGTACATTAACGTTATATTATTATTATTATATGATACACAAAATAATGATGATAGCAGTTTAAGGGTATTAACTTTAATCAACAAGAAAATTTTTAGTACCGATAAGCATATATACACAGTGATTGATAATGATCGCTACAAAAGTCAATTAACTTTAAAATTATTGTATAAATACAGCTATAGTGTTTATAGTAACTCTATTACTATGCAGCATATATTTATAGGCAATAACACTATCAGTAAGTCATTATGTAGGGTATGATATGTTAACTCATATTTAAGAGGCATATTAATGACGGTTAACGATTTAGCTGGATTTAATTCATTACATACGCAAGTTAGCTACCCTACTACGTGTAAAGAAGAACTTTAAACGGAAAAAAGAGAAAATAATAATACATGATGAGTATGTGTAAAGTAGTAATACTTTTTGTGACTAAGTCAAACTAAACCTGCCCTATGTTCCTCTTACTACTTAGGTATTAGTTTTTACAGGTGACAGAAATCAAATACTAAAATCTCATTATTTTTCTGTGGTAAAAAACAAGGTAGCACACAGCGAGGAAGCAAAGCAAAAAAGCAACACATTACCCCCGTGAATACATAATAATAATAATAACCGTAGTAGTAGTAGTAACACGTTGCATTGCTTCTGCGGCTACCCCTTCGCTTCGCTCGTCGCCATCTTTCCAAAATAACAAAAAATCTATTCTACTACTACTACTACTACATTACTTTACTATCATTATCTCAAAGGTATTAAGAAATCTGTTTCTTTGCGTTGTTGGTAGATAGTTTTAAAAAGAAAGTCTCGTGTTGTGCAGGAGGAGGTGTGTGAGTGAGAGAGTAAAAAAAGATTGGGAAGAAGTATATGATAATATTTCAATGCAGCATTTCATTATGATAAACTGTGTGCGTTACATGAGCATAACAAAGTGTTTAGGATTTAATAGTGCTGTTATCGTAAATAATGTTTTTATTATTATTTATCATTAAAATGTATATATATATATATACATATTATATATTAAATGAGCGCTGTTACGGATATTAATAGGTTATAGTATAAAGTTGTACGTAATTTTTACTTTAAATTGTAATATAGATAGTGTAAGATATTGATATATAAATATATGTACTAAATAAATAATTGTAATAATGAATAAATAATATTGATAATTAAAAGTATAATTGTGCATTAATACATTAATGCATTGACCTAGTTACCTATAATTCCTACATTTAACGTAACGTTAACGTATTATTTCTATATATATATGCTAAGCTGATATTATAGTGTATAGCGTAAACATAATATATATTATTATATTATGACAAATAGGTTAAGATGAGAAAAAGTTTCGATTACATCTGAAAAAAGATGACGTTGATGTAATATCGTCTATTATTACTATATAAATAATAATATACAGAATACTATTATTACAGCAACTACAATATTAATTAATTATTATACAAATATACCAACAACCAATATTAAATATTGTAATTCTTACCCGAGAAAGCAAAAACCGACATACAAAGAAGCTCGCCCTCATGACGTAATACTTGGTCGAGCGTAATACTTTGTATAGACAGAAAGGGCAATCAAAACTTGAAAAAATAAAATTTCACTTTTTCAGTGTGAACAATTTTTGTGCTGATGAGCTGTTTATTAAACTTTTGAATCTTGATTGGCATTGTTGACATTTTTTACATATCGTCGTAATCATGCAGTACCCAGCATCTTCTCCGCAGTGTCGCATATATTCCATATAAACTTTAACAACAGGAAAGAGAAATCACCATTGCAATACATACAAACATTTGTCCTTCCAACAAACAAGGCATCTATCCAAGGTTTAGTCTGCGGCGTCTCACATTTGTACGGAATGGCATCACTAATCCATTCAGTCAGAACGTAGACACATGCCGTCTAGGTTCGTTTGAGTCTTTCGTCATTAGTAAAAAAAGGAGAAAAAAGTTTACACAATGAGAACGAAGCGAGGAGATGAGAAAGGAAAAAAAGTAAACGAGCAAGTGTTATGCGGTAATAGAAAGTGGCAATATTGTCTGTCTTGGTGCTGAGATAGTGGTGATAGTCGAGTGGTTTCTGCCACACCAAGACGAGTGAAGGATACTGATGATGAGAGTGAGTGGGATGCGTTGATAATAATAAATAGAAGAAATAACCAGTTCATTGTGCACAAAGTAACGTGCTCGCTGCATATTATGCCCCAATTTAAAATTTGCACGTGGAGTTATCGACATGAGTTTAGAAAAATTATTGAACATAACCAATTTCATCCATTGAACATGACATGACATCGGGAACCCAATCTAGTTTCATGCAGACGAACACAAGGATTTCATATACGATTTCATGAGCTTCAGTAGCAAAGCCAACAATAATAGAGAGAGAGATGTGCTTGGAGGCAACTCTTCGTCAGCGTTGAGTGCTGCTGCTGCTTTGCAGTTTTATTTACTTCATTTATAGCTTGAGTAAATAGAACGGGTTCACTTTCAGATTGAATGAAGAATGAAAATGAATGAATGAGTTTTCTGGTTTTTTCCTGCTGTAGTAACGGAACAGCGGCTTCATTTAGTGCTTTCTATTTGAGACGTTGAGGGATTTCGTACAGGACGTGCTTTCACAGCAGACAATCCCAGTTCAGGCACATCACTAATGCACAGTGTTATCTGGTATCGACAAGAATCGTTGAGTGATCGTGTATTTAGGTAGGCATGCATACTTGTGCTTAAGCATAACTCATGTACGTATGCACAAGATTCGGAAACGCTTGTACTACCAAATTGCATAATATATAAAGCAGTTGTCCTTCATTTGCATACATTATTACTAGTTCGTCAATTGTTGAAGGAAGATCCCGAGATTTTAAAAAGTACCCGATGAACTTCTCTCGACGAAGATATTGTGAATGGATGGACACAACTCTCGTTTGTACATTTCACCAGAGGATATATATAGATATTTACGTATGGCATCAACGTCACAACATAGTTCGTAGAAGTTTGTAATTTTCTCTTGAAAATAACACCGTTACCATGAAGTAGCAAGTTTGAGCTTTCTAGTTTAAACCTACTACGTTCCTTTTGGAAGTGATTTTTGAATAGCTGACCATATGCATAGCACAGGCTAGTGGTTGTAAAATACAAAAATGTAAACAATGAACAGCTACTGTCGCTGGTAACGCGTACATTTATCGTACAGATATGCGCTGTATTGTTCTAACAATTATTCCCACTCATGCTTTAACTATAGGAGTAGCGATGATACCCAGGAACAGTTGTCGGTATAAGCCCACCAGAACACCACATGCTGTTATATTATTTGCATATATTTATGAAGTTATAAAGTCAGTGTTGGTGGAGTTGGAAGCGTTGATGTGCTGCTCAAGATTGGAATGTCAAGTAGAGAGCTGAGTAGAACAAAGTAGGAGCAGTGAATTATGCTACAACGCTGCTCTCCTCCTTCTTCTCCGTCCGCGTCCGTATACCACTCTGGTATCATTATTATTAATGCTTCTTCTTTGTGGGAAAGCGAAGTGGAAGGAATAACTTTCCAACCGTAAAATTGACGCCTCTATTTCACTCACTCTTATGCCAGTCGCTGTTTTCTCAGTTTGCTTAAAAAGGAGCACCGCAAAATGGGTTGTAATTACTATATGCCTTTTGTTCCGTTTTTGGTACTTATCACCACCATGTTAAACCATGTTTGCATATTGTTATATCGTCCTTTACAGTAAAATTGAGTAATGATGGTAATGATTCAGGAGTTTAAACTGACCAATATATATTTATGTCCGTCAGGAATTAGGATGTACTCTTCATATTATTGATTGCCATCTTCTTGTGGATCATATCTTAATATTATTTTATTTCAACAATGTTAACCCGCCGCCTCCATCCATTATTTTTCCTACTCAGATTTTATTTTACCTTTCAGTTTTAAGGAAAAAAATTGAATTTCATTTCTACTCATGTTTACTATGAACTACCTGTGTAGTCATTGTAAAAAATACAGGATTAGTATCAAATGCAAGCCTTGATGATTAAAACTTGTGTAACATTTAGCAACGCACTTATTGCAGCATGTCTGCACAGTACACGAAAGGGTAAGATTTCGTTTATACATCTTGATTAATTATGTCTTACTTCATTCACTCATTCATTCATTCTGGTTGATCCCATAGCACTGCTTCATTACTTATGCCACTCAAGTACATGGTTCTCATGTGTGTAATATGTAGATTATGTAGTCGTACGGAGAATAGAGAGCCGACGTACTACAATCACACGTAAAGAATGAATATAGGGAAACTAGCGACTTGTACTACGTAGTATGCACTGGAGTGACGGTGTGTGGTGGAGGTGGCCGGGATCATGCATGTGTTTTGTTCTCCATGCTATATTTTTAGTGTACGTAATTTACTAATGCAACACAATGTCAGGCAGACTGCAAACCGAATGCATATAATACACGCCGGTTTGCTTGTAACGTATATTTATTGATGTGGCAAACGATGTGGGGGAAATGATGGACATACTCTTGAAATTTGACGGGACAATTTTCTCCAGGAAGCACGAACCCAAAGTTTTTTTTCCTCGCTTTATCCAACTTACCCATTCAGTCAGTTTTTTTTGCTGTTGTGTAAAAAAAAGAAGTTTCAGAAAGGCAATAATGTACAGCTTGAGGGAGAGGAGAGCAAAGAGAAGTGTAATCATGACACAGATATACAAACACTTTATATATCACGTAACAATTATATAGCGATAGTGCAAGAGTGCCTCTGCCACTACTACTAACAAGTAAATAGTAATAATGGAAAGAGGCCCAAAAACAGAGACGCAAGCAGTTAGTTGTTTTTCTTGCTCTCTGAGTGAGTGAAGACTTGATTCCTCTCTTCCACTTGAACCTTTTACTTTTTATTACGGGTTACTTTTTTAATACGAAACTAACTTTTCATCTTAAATTATGTTTGTTTTTGACAGAATCATAAAACGAGTATTTCATAGCTCATTAGCAGGGATCGTAAATCGGCTAGCCATGTAAAAGCGTTACACAGTGCTATCAGTGAAATAAAGCGTTGGAAGAAATTACAAAGGCATAGAAAATATATTAAGTATATATAATGTGCATATATGTATGTATGCGGCTAATGCACCGGCAGAATATCTGGAGTTGTTGCACACGTATTACGTGAAATGATTTAATGGGGTTTATTTTCGATAAACTAGAGAAAGTAAGCTAAAGTAAGTAAGTAATGTGATGTGGCTTGGTGTAGGTAATTTCCAGACAGAACACTTATATGTACTTACACACAAAGCGGTGAACATAAATGTATATCCAAGTAAAAAAAAGTCTCTTGAACGCATTGCAGCACTAGTAGTCATGAGGTCCAGATAATTATGTAACAATCATCTCCCAGGCTGAGCATCTGAAAATACTACTACTGCAGTTATACTTACTGCTACTGAATAACATTATCAAGAGTCACTTAAGTTTTTGATATGTTTACGTAGGCAGGGATAATATGTATCATCAGGGTGACGGCGAAAGGTTTATTTATATCGACCTAATCCCTAATTCAAATTCTTAAATATCATCATCTTAAATGCACATTTAGCTTTTAGATAGGTATACACAGACTAGGTATGTGCATATTGGTTACTACTTACAACAACAGAGGTAAACTACCTGCCTTCTTTTTGAAATGACTTTATACTCCTACTTAATAGATAGAGAGATTATTATTGCTTGTTTTTGAAGGAGCTGTGCTGGAAAGGAGGAAGGAAACGATGATAAGTAGTACATGAAACACACAACGTCGTGGCATGAGCTCAGCTTCACTTGCTCATAATATCGGATCGGACTTGCGTGTATTTTTTAAAACTTCTGATATGTATTTTACATTCATTGTTAGTAGGGTATTATGTACACACGTAGTAGGTAGGTAAGTGATAGTTTATAATATTATGATACGTGTGTGTACAACAGAAAAGCGGTAGCGGACCATTTTTTCGGAATTTAAGCTGATGGAGACGTTTTGTTATCAGGTGCCATTGCTGACAGATGGTAAATATAACACGCGGCTCGGAAGCTACCAAATTTATTAGTTTTTTTTTCTCTAGCATCCCGTGGTAGTAATGGATTTCGAGAGAACAATTCTACTTATTTCTTTTTAGTAAATAAAAAACACCCAAGCATGCTTTTCACATACATACATATTATGATGATGATACACTGGTTGCCCTTCTTCCAACAATGAAGATTTTTATGTACTTTTTTAAGATCCATGTTATTGCTATGACTTCCTTTATGCTTGCTGCCTGCACAATACGTATCTACATAATACGTTTTTCCACACAAAAAGTAGTCAGGACGATTTCTTCATACATAAATGAATTATTAGTACAAGTGCTTATACCATTGAGAAATTCAATTTGATAATCGCTGTCCTTTTAGTTTAATGAAAACAGTGAAACTGGTAATAAAATTCTTCATCGCTTTATTGTGCCACGACGATAAAGCATATACATACATACATGCTGCGCTTTATAACTTAATTATTTCCACTTACTCATTGATGACCATTTGTGACAAAATATTTAACTTTTTATTATTATTTTTATGTCTGGATAACATAAGGTCCCAATCAATTATTTTGCCAAAGCCTCGCCGTTGTGCTTTCGTACAGACAGGTCACGCAGACTTTACCTTTGATGTTCATTAATTTACATAATATTTATTATGCATCTAAATACAAAAACGAACAATGTATAACGAATAGTAAAAGTTAGTAAATGAATTTAAAATGTTGTACCATTTGCCAAAAAAATATACCTAAGATAATTCATAAGGTACAACAAATAACGCGACTAATAATTATATTAATGCGTCAAGACCTTTTCTGGAAACGTGCATACATAATTTAGCGTTAAGTATTTCTGCGGATCGAGGTGCCAAAATTTCGGTCGCAACGTTTGTAAAAAAATAATTGTGAGGACGGACAGGACAACATAATAAATAGTAAGCTAATACGAGGCGCTACTTAATAAGCGGACTTATTTACAGGGAGAATGCCGAAAAGAAGTTCAAGGGTGGCAGACTAGTGAATGAGTGAATGCATTTCTTTTGGCAGTGCCGATCATGATGATGATGATGATTGAACAAGGATGTAGACAAACGAAAGAATTTCGTCTGCACACATTATTATTATTGCAGTAGTAATATCCGTGTCGCCAACATGTTATATAATGAGGTGAAGAAACACATCTGGTCCTTTTTTAGCCGGATAGGTATAAAATATATAAGCTAGTTGATGATTGCATGGATGAGGATGTTGCTGTGAATGATGGTAAATGTCCACAATAAGGGGCGACTCTAATTTTCGTCGCCACTTAAATGTAATAAGACACACACAGAGAGAGGCAGGAGTGAAGAAAGAGGAAAGGCATTGGACATTGTGTGGAAAAAGAAAGTGCGAGAGAGGAAGAAGGGCAACTTTATCTAAGGACAGATCGATGAAGAGGAGAGAAGTAAATGGATGTAACTTTTAAGGGAGCTGTAAAAGCAGGAAAAGCGAGAGTAAAACTCTGCTCCACTCACTTGAGCCGAGCCACACATACACACTAACTCTCTCCCACACACACGCCAACATAAGCTGAGAAAAGTAAGTAAAAAGAGACTAGCTAGTTGGGTGTATGTGTGTACAATGTACAAAATGTACATACCTACATACCAAATTGTGTGGTGGTGTGTGTGAACTTAAGAAAAAATATATCTATCTATAATATAAAGTCCGCAAATGTAGTTACCTACGCAATATAACGTATAACAGTGTAGTATTTTATGTTGGTGGCGGTGGTGGTGGTGGTGCTACTGGTGCATTGTGTGCAAAGCAAGTAGGTACAGTGTTGGTGGTGAGCTGTTGTTGTATCACATACTACAGACACGTTTCCCTGGACTCTGCAATTCATTCCGAGAGAGAAAGAAAGAAAGAAATGGAGAGAGAGAGAGAGAGGTAAAAAAGGGATGAGGATGACGCGATGATGATGGTGATGGTCTATGGTCTGCTTGACTGCCTTGCTTGGCCTGGGTTGTTGCCGTGTTTGTTCCATCCATACATTCTTTGTTGGCAGCAAGCCTGTGTTATATATTTTGTGTGCTGATGTGAATGTGTGTGTGTGTACTTGCTCTTGCTCAACTAAGGAAAGTCTTTTCTACGTACAGCTATTAAGAGGAGATGGAAGAGTGTGCGCTTGCTTTGCTACGTAATCGATATGACCAGGAGAAAGCTGCTTTCGTTCTCACAGGCTACTACTACTCCTGCCACACTACCACTAGCACACGGCCACCAGCAGCAGAATGTACCGCTACAACGCAACGGTAAAGACATGATGATGAGTGTGTTTTGTATATCTGGTGGGTGAGGGAGTATAGGGGAGAAGAGAATGCTCTTTTTTTCTGGAAACGAAGAAAAGAACATTTTTGTCTTGGTTCCCTTTTCCTTTCCTTTTCACTTTGAAGTTGGAGTAATAAAATAATATAGTTAAACAGGTTTGTTTTTTAAAATGCTATTATGTTTGCAAAGGAAACAAGGTTGGGAAGAAATGAAATAAAATCCAACACAGATGTTTAATTAGCTGTGATGAGGAGACGCATTCAACTGGGCAAACATGGAGGAGGAGTGTATTATGTTGTTATTATATTTTCCAAATTTTCTAACAGACAACAACAACGGGAGACAGGAAGGAGAGTTCCATTTGATTTTGATTTACCACAGCAGAAAATGACCACATTCTCTTTTTTTTTGGAGAAACTCGTACTGTGCAAATAGAGGAAGAAGAGAAAAATTGTGGAAGCATACTTTTCTTTTATGTATGTACGATAAAAGAAATCTTACGTTGTTTTGTTATTACTGTTTTGCTGTGTGGCCATATACACATTCTATTAAAAATCAGTTAAACGTGTTTTTGGTTCAGTTTCACTATCATAATCTCATCTCGTTTCGATCTGCTGGTAGGATCCGGCCATGCAATATCTGCAATTACTGAATGACCAACATTGGAACCAATATTGACCGTCGCCCTTTTTCTCTTCCTCTGTTGTCTCTATCACTAGGTTAGCAACAATCACCAATTCCTTTTCGATTGTGATGAAAAAACCATCACGAGAGATAAGGGTCATGAGGGTGTTTACAATCACATTGTTGGACAGACAAACGGATTTACCAATGTTCACTCAGATGCAAGTGATGGAAAAGTAGCAAAGATAGACAAGACGTTTTTTTCTGGAACGTTAAAGAGAAGCTTTAATTTTTTATGTTATGTACAGTAGGGTAAATAAGTTGGTCGTTAAAGGAGGAAAAAAATAGAAAAATAAATAAAATTCTAGTGACATTATATTCCAGCATTCAATTTGAATTCAGTTTGGTGTTTCGGTCATGCCGTGACATGTCGGATAGATGAATCCACCCGCACGATCAACAACACTGGTTGATGCTTTCAATTTTCAGGTTTGATAATTTCAAAGAAAAAAAGACCAACAGGATGATGTGGCGTACCTACAAAGTATATATCGTTGTCAAATGAGAAGCATTTCAACCCAGCCACCGACATCCTCACGCGCTCGTAGTCTACAATGCATTAAAGAGGGCATCAAACTGTAAAAAGTACAGTCTTGGCTTTTTTCTTTTCCTTGTTCTGAGAAATGGAAACGATACGAAAACGAGAGAGAGAGAGAGTGCATATTACTTTTATATGAGACCAATATATTATATTATTTTGTATAAATATATATTTGATATACGTTCATGTCTACAAGTTTTCCGTATCCACCACCACCGCACCACATCAGCAGCAATTTTTTTACGTTCACTATTTTTATCATTGTGCTTTTATTCGCCTGGTTCCTCGTCATTTGAAGGAAATCATGCTAAGGATATGGTGGATTTATTTCACTTGGCTGGACAAAGGGATTCTCTCTTTTTTGTGTCTTCTCCATCCATCCCTTTTCCTTGCTCCTTCCTTACTTTCCTATTTACTACTGTTAGCATAGAGCTGTTCCACAGGAGCTGTACTCTTTATTCTTGATCTTTTATTTTCTCTTTCTCTCTCTCTTTCCTTTCCTTTCAATGGTACTACACGACATATATATAATATACGCTCTCCTAGTTTCTGCTGCTGGTAGTTGGTAGAATACAGTGTACTCCTGATTTTGCTGCTTTCCATCTCCTCTCAAGCGATGGTGATGGTGGGATGTATTCTGGGATTACATTAATCTACACAGCCGCCTGGAAGACAAGTGTAGCGTCAAAAACATCACGACTCTTACCGCAAAGGCTCTAAGTTCTTTTGGCAGATACGAACCAAGCTATATACACACACAGATAGTGAATAGATAGCCAACATCATCAGCGAAGCAAAATGTACAACAATACTGCTCATCGTTTGTTAGAAAGAGCAGCATCACTAGAGTAGTGAGTAAAGCCTCTGCAAAGGAACTAGATTTCTTTTTTATGTTATTATTATTATTATTATAAATTCACATTTCATAATGTTCGCTATCATTATTCGATGAACCACTCGCTGATGAGTACGCCATACCACATCACATCATCACGTACCACCAACCTCCACCATCACCATTCCGACCACACCGCACCACTCTGCTTAATGATAGCAGTGATTCAGGATCACAAATTTACAAGAAAAAATGGAACGCATAGTAAATATGGCAGAATGTAACGTGAAATTATAGACAGACCATTAAAATTTTGGTGTATGACTGCAATACCGGAGCATGATGCCCTTGCCCCAGTAGACCTTCAAAGATAACTTAAAAATAACAACGTAGGTAGGTAAGCGTATGAAATAGGGTAGCCACAAGTTTACCGCATCGAAAGGTTAAGGCTTGGCTTTGCATTTTTGCACGATGTCAGAAGATGGATAAATTTTCGTTTAGAAAAAACAGATTAAGGGTCATTTGTGGTGTAAAGTAAGTGGTCAACCACAATAATAACGTTTACGCAACTGGTTGTACCTTCCGGTCCTTTAGTTAAGTAAATGATGTTGGTCAGTCAGGAGTCCTGACTCAGAACTTGGCAACGCTGTCACAGGACGCAATCATTTTGTCGAAGGACAAGTTGCGGAGACACTAATTCTCCCAACCCAAAATACGAATTCATTCGCAACATATATTTTTTCTCAAAGTGTAATGTCAGTCTTAATTCAGAACCACTTCAACCTTTTCAAGTACACTCCACTCTAATCACCATCATCCGTTTAACTTTTCAATTCAATCATAATTTTCGCCTCTGTGTAAAAAAACTCTAAAACAAAGAAATTGTTTTTTTTTCTGAGGAGAATTACGTCGATATTGTAAGCTGCACCTAATATTTATTAACTTAATTGTTGTTTAAAAAATATAAAAAATAAGAAGCGTGACTAGACGATAAAAATTGCGTGAAGAAGAGGAGCCGAAGGAAAAAAAGAGCAAAAAAATTACGTAAGAACAAAAATGCAATTATCTCATTAGTCATGTCAGCGGAGAAACCAGGTGTTAACGATAGGTGTTATGTTATCTTGCTACATGATGTTGATACTGATGAAGGTGAAGAAAACCACCACAATGCAGTCCTGATGCAGTAAGCAGATACCTGTGCATTACATACTTTGCCAAAATAAAACAGAAAATTTTTCTTCAAAGTTACACATGAAAGAATCTTTGAATTGAGCAAAAAAAACAAAAAAAGTTAACGATTCATGAATGCCTGGCAGTGCCATAAGTTTAACTTTAGCCAATTATGACATTTAATCTGGTTTATTATTTTGCAAAAAAAAGAAGAAGAAACATTCCTAGCTCAAGATAAAAGCATATTTCAAAGGAATAATGATTTGGGAGGATTGGACGATACAATGAATCAAGACTCAACTATAATTTTGAAGAATACGAAATGCGAATGATGATGATATGTGAAGGCTGGTAATTTACAGTGGTGCTAGCGAGGTATTCATGGATGGTGGTAAGTAAGTACGCGTAATTTTGTGTTGTGTAATGATTTTAGATGGAAAGGCACACGAAGAAAAAAAATCGGAGGAGTCTAGTGGACTTTTGGTTAATTTCTTGTTAGCAATATGGATGATGGTATACGTATATAGCTTAGCTGGTCCGTATGAAAAGAAAATGATAGGATGCTCCACATGATGATAAACTGCTAATCTGCGAAATCATGACAGGTTTTAAGCATATTGCTTGATAACTCGTCATGTGATGAATGTGATTTTTTTATATTCCTTCTCCCTTCTCATTCTTCGCACAGAGGTACCCCTCCATTAATACTATTATCATCATCAAATATACATATTATGCACATAATATACAAATACATGGATAGTTGAATGAAGCCCTGGCAATCTGCAATAATATTAGGATTAGTACATGTTTCGAATAGTTGACGTAGGATGATTACATGTAACAGATCCTTGTTTTTTACTCCTCCTGGCTCACTTCCTACGGCAGTAGTAGCGAGCGAGAGAAGTAAATCTTTTATTGGTATATTTACTCTTTAGTTTACTTACTCGCTTGTGAGGGATTTAACGCCTGGTGTGAAACTGGTTTGGGAGTGAAAGGGAAGACTAATGGAGAAAAAAGGTAGATTGTCTTCGAGAGCACCTAATTGCTACTGTTGTTTGATTGAGCTTGTTTCACATTATCCCTTCAGGACAGAATATGTTTTGCAAAAAAATAATCTATGGACTACCACCGCTTATTGCAAGCAGAGTCAGATACAGATACCCTCAGGCTTATATAGCCTCATACATTGTCTTAATGATGATTATTATGTAGCGAATGCGAGGTTATGTGCGAATTTCAATGCATGTCTGTCCGTCAACACGTACTTACAAAATTGACACAAAAAATTCAGGGTCGGGATAAGTGGTTAAGCGAAAAGTTTTTGGAATTAAAATCTGGCCAGTTTAAACTGCAAAAAAAGTTTGGTCAGTCATGCAGATGTTTCCCTGACAAAATTAATTGCATTGTATCTTGTATTTCTAACTCTGTCAAAGTAAATGTCTGCTTCCGCTATCTTTTCACATTTCGATTATCCGGTTTATTTTTATCTGGTGGTCAAAAATGCAAATATTTATGCAAAGTGTTTGTTTGCAGCCTGGGAAATGAAGACAAAAGCTGAGAAGATTATAATTTGACCACACACCAGAATAAACTGCTGGTGCCCATTTCCATCATCGTCATCGTGTTTGTATCTCGCTTCGAATCGTCACGTAATAATATTATGCTTTTTAAGATGTCTGTCAAAATGATCACGAACCTAGAACATTTGGGGGAGTAGCTGGATAAAACATATCAAATTTCTAATGAGATGTGTGTAATGTTCCTTACGACGATGCATTGTAAAGGAACATCATGCACATTTCACAGTTATGTAATTGCCTTCCTGTACAGAGACCTGGCGATCCATAATATTATCACCCTTTACATCACGGCAAATTATAATGGGGTTACACGTACCCCAAATTTTATTATCTATTTACCACCACCACCACTTCTACCTTATTGTTAACTTAGATTATGGGATTGGAGGATGATGTCATCCAAGAAAATTACGCAAATATTGCACATTGCAGTAGTGCTGTCTGACTGAGTGAAATCATTATGAGAAAATTTAGTGGTGCGATTAACACCAAGTTTTGAAGAGTGTAAAACAATATTTCATATTCCTAACAACGTTATAATGTTCCGTTTCCCTTCAACACCACCAACAACAGAACGACAGTCTGACACTGAACTTATAATTTACTGTCTCACCATCACCTTCTCAAACCAGCAGCAAAAAAGGTACTCTCACATACTTTTTATACTGCTTGGCTGGCCAGAACATGCCTTCATTCCTCATATAATAATATCATCATCGCCGTCACGTCAGAAATAAACGGTGCAAATGCAAACATACCATTATTCCGATAATAATAATAAGAGCAGCAACAGCAAAAGCAACAACAAAAAAACGCATTCTGTTGTACAAAGAGTGAAAACATTGGTATGAAAATCGCGTAGGTATCATCCAACATTTTTTTACTGTTTTCACGGTATTAAATCCATAAGTGATAACAACCTGCATAACCTTATGTAATGCAAAAGAATGATGGTGGTGGTGGTGGTGGCGATAGCGATGATAATGCTACGTGTGATGTATTATGTATACGAAATGGAAATAATCACTCTGCTACTCCCTGACGATTTGAAGATACAGATATCTCTCTTTGCTCCGTCTTGTCCACTTTTGTTTGTGTGAATAGATTTACACACAATGAGCCTCATAATAACAATAATGATAATAACAAGGAGCCAGTTCATTTCCTTCAGTTTTTTTGTTGTTGTTGCTGCTGCTGTTACTTTCATTCCATTATAATGGTAGTCCTTTTCTTGCTTCAGTTTGCTCCCTCCGTGCTGGCTTTGATGTGATGAGTAGGTAGAGATGGTGTGTATACTGTGTGGTGAGTGTGTTTGTTCTGTTCTATCTATCCGTCTCCCCTCAAAAAATCAAAGGAACACAACATCATCATCTACAGCAACGGCAGCAGGAGCAGCAGTCAGTCAGTTTCTGTAAGAAACAGCACAAGAAAAGCGAACATAAGCAAAAATATTATGATGATGTGAGGAAAAAATCGTGGAAGCATGAGAATATGTAATAAAAATTGAAGAATCAAAAGGAATAAGACAAGTAGGCACAAGGCGAAAACTGCTCACGCCCAAAGACAACACATTGAACCTACAATTTTCTTGTGAGAAGAAAGGATGCCCAATTTCTTCGCCACGTCCCTTTCCATCAACAAAAATTACTAGTCTGCAAACAAGTAGGTTTTTATACCGTCGTAGATATATTTATTGGCTTACGGGCTCAAACGCACACACGTTATTTCAGGGTGTACGTGTAAAAACACGCATCTATTACATGTCTGTCTTCTTTTTTTTTACAAAAAAATGTACCTGTTGTTGATTTTGTACTGTTTCGAAAAATAAGCAACGCGAGCTCTTTACTTTATGAAAAATAAGGAGACAATCAGTCAAGCATGAAAACAAAACCAAGGGGAATTTTCTTGTCATATTATGAGCTATGAAGTTTGTGGATATATGTACCAAGAAAACTCTTTTACTTAACCAGTCTGTCTATACCAAAATTTGATGGAAAAATGTACAGTTCAAGTGGGAGCTCTTTTCTATGTGTGACCTTTTGCATGAATAAACGGCAACATTTCACACCTTGTTATACACTTGCATTTACATGTACTACTGCTGGAGGTGGTAGAGTTTTCATTCAAGCGTGTAAAACGCTTAAAATTAATTTACCTCGTGATGTAGTGTCGGTGTTGCGCAAACACTACCTGTAAATTAAGAAACATTATCACTTGCGTAATATGAGACAAACAGATTTTTATTTTTCATAACTACAGGATCAACTTTACTTATTATTATTATTGCATTTTTGCATGGTATTCCCCATGGCTGGCAATTTTCGGGAAACGTTCTCAGTGAATCAACTTTTGCATGTGCATTTATTGTGGAAGCTGCTGTGGCATTGGCACTGAATCATTTCTCTGGTCTCTGACATTGCCGTCATCATCATTACTTTCAAAGGATTATGCTGATTGTAAAGCTTAGCCACGATACTAATTCATTGACGCTTAAAACTAGTTTCTAGTCACTTTCGTTGTAATAAAATAATGAAGAAATTCTCAGCTTCGTCTATTTTACGGCATTTTTTTAAACTGGACTTCAAACGTTGCCGATTGGGAAAATTAGCTAATAGTATATCTCAATAAGTGCCTCAGCGCCCACATGCATACATACATGTTTTCTTTTCGTTTGCCTCCTCTCTCCATGCACTCCATTCACTCTTCACAGCAGCAAGCGAGTCACTCTCTAGTAGCTTTTTTGTAATGGTGCTTTGGTGGTAACCGTAGTGCCGTGTGTGATGATGATGATGATGTGTGTTCACTTTACATTTACTATTTACCTTTCCTTTTAGCTTTTCTTTCGCCGAACGAAATTATGATTATCTTTACATCCTTGATCATCATCACTCTAAACGAAAAACAATCATTTTTATGCTTCGAGTTGAGAGATCCGCTGAAAATACACACACACATACAAACTGCTGCTGCATGCATAATATTTCTGTGTTTGTAAAAGTGTCGGTAATAATATACTGATGCATACCGAAAAAATTAAAACAGGTAATAGACAAGTCAACAGCAAAAAGCAACAAGCGGCAGCAGCTCTTTCTGAAACCAGAAGCTCATCATCATCATCATCCGCATCATCAAGACGGAGAGAAGCAAAAAGCTTCTGTTTTAAAATATTTAGTACCGCTATAGGGGGTTTTGTATTGCTGGCCTTGTTTCTTGTATGGTTTTATATTGTAATTTTTCTTTCCCATTTCTTTTGCATTGGCAAAATTCACGTAGACAAATGAAGGCAAGCAAACATGAGTTGAGCAGCGCTTCTAATAATATAATTTGCTAAAAACACTTTTATTCGTTCCTGTAAAATTCAATTACGAATATGGACTATGAAATATGTACGTGATTGTTAATGCGTGCTTAGCGTTTGGTCATGCCACCAAAGGGCAGCGAGACAAAATATAAGAACGAAAGCTAATTATATAACGTCACAGACAGTGTTTCGCGTGATATTTGGTAGCAGTCAACATTGAGCAGGCATTTTAGCAAATTTATTTGTGTTTGCAGTTTTCAATCAGTTCCATGTCCATTCTGTTTACAATAGTTTTTGTGTAATTTCGGTGATAATTTCAGATCACTGTTTGTTTTAGCACATAAAATATGGATGCATTATATTTAAAAAAAATCATGGGTTTGTTACGTTAGTTGTCCGTCCGTTCCTCAGAAGCGGTTCAAGGAAATCATTTCATTGAAAGATTAATGTCACCAAAAGATAAAATATCCAACTATTTTAAGGTTCTACAGATTACTTTTGAATGGAACAGGAACTTGGATATGCAAACTATCATATATGAACATAATGATCATTTTCAATTTGCAAAATTTAATGATTGTCCCTTGAGTTGTTTCTACCTCATTGATTGGGAGGAGTAGCTAGAGACATCAACAACTAGGCAGGATATTTGATACGTTATTAATAATTTTCAGGACCTTGTGGGGGGTTTTTTAGATTCTTTGTCAGAGTTGTGTGGTCATTGTTGCTTCAAGCTTACGCTTTTTGGCTACTCCGGTTGTACCGGTTTATTATGACATGTTTAACTTTTTTATAGTGCAAGTATAGAGTACACTGGCTGAGTGAGTGATTTGGCATGTTCTTGCATGGAGTACGCATGTAGTAGAAGGCATTGTTTCCAGAGTCGCCAGCCAGGTGCAACTCACATTATTATAATCGGCGCGGCGGAATAATCAGTAGAAACCACCCGCTACGTACGTTGTTGGTTATAATTTCCTTTCAAACTAGCCGAAAATATATTATTGTTTGCAAAAGTCTTCCTTAGATATGCTCGCCTCACAGTTGTGGTCTTTACTTATTCAATTAACCACTCAAGTTGAAAATATTAAAAGTGAAACACGTAAACAATCATAATATATGCACCTCCAGTACCGTCGGAGAAAAGTATAGCAAAACGCACATTCCTGTGAATTCGTTCAAAAGCATAAAACTAACATTGTCTACTTATTACTATTATGGATATTCATCTTATTTCAATCTTTCAATCTATACTTATTCTTAATTTATTTTTTATTAATATTGATTTTCGATGAATTTAGAGAGGGCATAAATAAACACAAGTTATACAGGTTGGAATGAAGGCCGAGTCTGCATAAATGAAATTGATTATGCACTGCAGTTCTTTGTAACCGTATCGTTATCGTTTTATTAATGGCAATTTTCTCCCGTTTTTTGTTTTCGCTTCTGCCAGCAATAGGCAAGTAGTAGCAGTCCATTCCGTTGTTATTATTAATAGCGTTCATAGAATAAAGACGCCGGCATGCTCATCAATTACACGGAGCGACGGTGGAGCTCAGTTCAACGTCACTTTGTTATGATCTCAAGTATTATTGTATCACGTCACGTTCACTCTTGTCTGTTGAAGGCAAGGATTGTTTTACTTTCAAATACTCTGCTCAGCTTTTTATCCTTCCTATTGTTTAAGGTTTAACAAGACTTAAATAAAGGTAAGATGGGTAGTAATAAGACATAGTTGTGTAGTTGACAGGAGCTAGTTATACACACGCCTAATAGGTGTGTATCCACACACATGCGTACATAAATAATACAGGTATTTTAATAGATAGTAGAATGCGTTGTATTTGAGGAGGAAACAAATCTTCCAACACATTACTCACTTATTGTCTGAAACAAACTTCAAAATGATACATGATTGATTAGCAGAGTGGTTCAGTGATTCAAATTAATGCTATTCCAAATTGTAAACTGTATGCATATGTTTTTAAAGATGACTTTAGGTGTGCATGTCGTCTGCTGAAATACTTACAGTCTACCTAATTCAGAACGGGAGGAAAAAGGAAAGAATGATAATGATAATGATTAAGTAAGCCAACAAAAATGTAGTATACCTACAATATCAAGTGGATATTTGTAAGCAACAAATGTTACATTCTAGTTTTTTTATCATCAAGTGATACCCTGCATGAATTTCTCATTAGCTTCAAGGTGGGAGCTATGTACACCAATTTACATTATTTGTACACATAATAATAATGCCGTTTCTCGCATATCTCCATAAATACAAGTAAAGGGAGCCTTCGTAAAGGAATCTTGAGTCCGCTATAGTGCCTGTACCTTTTTTAAAACAAAATTACATTACATGCAAGTTGAAACTTCGGCGTTCTTGTTTTGGGCGGGACATATACAATTACACACGTAAATAAATTATGTTCGATTGTTTTGCATTGTTGATGCTACTACACAAGTTTGGGGGTGGTGGTAGTGAAGTGCTGCTGCTTTTTGGAGCCATCACACGGTCTCCGTCGTCGTCGTCGGTCGTGTCTTGCAGTAAATAAATGATGATGAGTATACGAACGACGACTATGACATTACATTATTGGGTGTTAATGATTTTAGGGTAGTTTTGAGGTGGTGGCTCATTTTCAACAAGACAAATAAACTACACACAAAATATACCCATCATCATCATCATCACGTTAAAGATATGCGTGTCCGTCCACTCACTAACGCAATAAAGGAGAGCGAGAGAGAGAGAAAAAAAAACAAAGTTAAAGAAAAAGAGAAGCTCGTCTTATTCCAATTGAACTGATTAGTTGTACACGACGAGATCGAACATAATAGATTGATTGTTCCTCTGACTTAAGTAACAAGGACATATATGGAGTTGCAAAAGAAATGTACCGAGAGAGATAAATCCGTGGTAGTAAGTGCATGTCACTTTGATTATGATTGTACAGAAACTTGTCCCTCTTCATTTCGCTTTCTTTGATGAGCGCATTATATGTACATACCGTACAAAACAACAAACATGAAATTCTTACCTTGCGTTTGTACGAATTCACATCATCATCATCATCATGACGATTTTAACGATAACTGCTTACTGCATACATTCACTGAAAAGAGGGAGAGAGAAACATGACAATGTATTGCTACCACCACCACATCTTGGCTGAGTGCAGCAAATAATATATAAAAACTAAACTCTCCCTTTCAATATTCATTCTCGTTTGTTCCGTATCGCTTCGTGACAACATAACGAAGAAATGAAGCGGCACGTTGAAAAAGACGGAACGTAAAAAAGAATAAAAAAGCGAAAAATTACTACGTACGTAGGCATAATATTCATATAAATATACTTACTGATACTCTGTATGTACATACATTTATAGGAAAGAGGACAATGTACGAATAAATTGGTGCACCGATGATATAGGTTATTGAAACGCATGTATTTCAGGGGCGGAATGACGTGATCTCTTGAAGAGATACTAGAAAACTTGTCCATCCATCAAATACTCCCGTCGCTGACTTCTTTGACAGAAATGGTGAACACAGTACTTGATGCGAACAAGTAAAAAAGAGATGGAAAGACCGAGATCATTTCTTTTTTTCGCTTTTTTTGATGTAATCAACCCAGTAACAGTAGCATCAACAAAACGCTGTGAATTGGTAGTTTTGCATGGTATGTAAACATAATAATGTTTTTGTTTTTTAGCTGTGCTCTCTTTTCGACTCGACTCTCACTTTGAGGACATGACGCAAAAATGAAAAATGCAAACATTATTTTATACTGAAAGGTCATCCAAGAAGAATGGCTCTGCATCTATCTACGTCGTATTATTGATCAGGATCAGACAGATTGGATGTGTCAGTGGATTCAATGTTGTATTTTTTTCGCAATTGAAATAATAAAATGTAAACTCACTCAAGTTATTAGTACAATATATAATTCTGACTGACGGTAAACGTTTAAAACATGCATATCGTGGTCATCAAAATATCAAGAGAATGACCAATACTTTTTGAGCTTTAGCAAAGCTTAGCAGTTAAGTAGTTAGATATCCTGACTTTTTTTAGCTAAACCTGCACATCATGATCACATCAATTGCTCATTATTATTAAGACTGATGCTTATCTGTTTCGTACATGACGATGGTGATGATGACGATGAAAGCGCTTGAATAAGCAGGATTGTTTCAAGTTATACCTAACATAGTTGGCCAGCAGCAGATGACGATGAAAAATAAAATAAAAATGATAATGTCCTCGATTCTTCTGAGAAAGCACCGGTTCGTGTGTGTGAGGACAAAGGATAAAAATCTGTTTTAATTTGATTACACATATTCAGGAAAATAAGTTGATCTAGAGAAACCAAAAGCTAAAGCGTAACAGCACAGCAATAACCAGCGCTTCTGATTTTTATTAGCTGGCTCTGGTTTTTTTTCTCTCTCTGTTGTTTCACCTCACGGTTCTAGTTGAACAATGAACGACCCTTCAACTAACTTTAAGAATCTCTAAACAGATCCCTAGATCCAAGTGTAAAGATGCCTTGTTATCGAATTTAATGATTGTCAAGTTGTTGAAGTGGTGTTAATTTCCTACAAAACTACGGGGAAGCATGGGTTCAAGCTATAAACCACTGCACTTTTGTTGATCTCACCTATTGTTAAGCATACCTATGAGGTCTCAGAACAATACGCTTATAATAATGGCCTTAATAATATTATTTTCTGAGCAAAGTATAATTGGAGTAGGGAAATGATGAAAGATGAGATGAAAGTTGTTTGTCTGTGTAATCTTTTTATTCATATGTATATACTTTTTATAGTGTTGCAGCTGCCGAATGTTTGACCGCTACTTAAAAGTTACATATAAAAATGAATACTTAAATACAAAATAAGATGGTGAGCGAGACAAGGAAGAATATATTATCATTATTGTATCACAGTTTTAACAGTAAAGGTGCTATTAGCATCACCTACATTGTATCTCAGATCCAATTTCTGATTATAAATTGTACACAAAACCATGGAGAAAAGTCAAGTGTTGTGATACTTATCGTCATGTGACATCAGATGTGGCCCAAGCAAATAAATTAGCTGGACGAAAGTGTTCTTGGATGAGATATAAGAGGAAATCGATATGACTTTCTTTGCACGTTTAACGATCGATACAGGCTGATAAACTGGGAGCGAGATTATAAGACACATTCACGCTACCAGTTTAACAGGGTGACATCTGACAAACTCATCAAATTAAGAACAGAGTAATTAATTATGTGCGAGTAAAATAATAGCTTTACAATTTGAAACATGAAAGCCCATGCATAATATGTAATACGTATATGTTTGAACCTAAAACTATGACTGTTGTAAACAAGACAGCGTATTTAATGAGAGAAGCATGAGAATGCGTGGAAGGGGCTATGAGGACTTGGGTTGTTAAAGAGAACCACAGTTGGTAATAATGATAAATAGGTATAAAAACAAATAATTCTGGTAGGATGGCGTGAATTGAACTGATATTAAAGTCCAAGAATAAATCATCTTGAAAGGTAGCAGCAATTGGGAATCTGGTTAGTTGACGGACGTTTTAAGACGAACTACATAATAAAGTAGGTTATGGTTTGAAGAGTGAGAGGCGGTTACGTGGTGTCGAGGCTCCTGCCACCACCACTGCACTGCCGAGATATTTGGTCACACAACCAGGCATTTTACTTCTCCAACTGCCAAGTGTAATATCGTAAAGCTCATCTTATTTATGAGGGAAACCATGCTCAGAAAGAGCATCTCTCTCTCACACATTTATGCCTCATGTAAGTGAGATCCAGTGAGAAAGAAAGCCCAGAGATATTTAATGTGATGATCGCACAGCTAGAAGCAGCGTCGCTTTAAACGCCTGTCTGGTATTTTACTCACTTGACCTGACTGGATGATGGAAACAGTGAAGTAACAACGGCAGCAACAGCAGCCGCCGCGCAGCTCGTCGACCTGGACGACTACACGACGATCACGATGATGATGATGATAGCTCAAGAAAATATCTATACACACTTATAATGATATGTAATATGTTTTTGTTTGTTGTTGCTATTATTATTAATAATATTATTATTATCTTCCCATCCAGCTTGCGTTACCACAAGAAAATACCTAATATTGTTTATTATTTGGGTATCCGTCCACCTTCTGGTTACTCCTTTCTTGTCCCTTTTACTCTTTCTCTCTGGACGAAAAGGGACGATCATCCTATATAACTGATATGATGTATGCACGTATGCTATTATTATAAGGTGAGAGTTGAGAGTGTTTTACCTTCTCGCAATAGTCGCCTCTCCGGTAATATATTATTTTGGGATGGAAGTGATGCTCGTTAATAACTGGCGAGAACACGGTTTGTTTGCTTTAGGAAGAGATCATTTTCTCCTTTTTTATTCAATAATATAATATTATTTCCTATCTTATTTACCAGTGGGTAATGAAATGAATCATGTTCGTCGTCGCCACCATGCCACATCTCATATGCATAATATGCATACCTTTATTTCCCTTATGACTTGAGTGGTATATGCACCACACACTATCTCTCGCTCTATTAAGTATACTCTGCTGTCACTATATCGCTCCTCTTTTAATTCCATAAAGACTTTCCTAACGTGGTTTCCCTTCATTTCTTCAGACACACAGCAACATGGCTAGATAGATGCTAGCTGCTTTTTTTCAAATTCCAGGATGAATGGAATGAGAAAAGTGGATGAGAGGCGGAAGAAAAGTCCTCATTTAATATGTTCCCTCAGACCAAGTTTGGGTTGAATTCATTCCCTCCACAAAAATGAGTACACGTTGTTGCACATTGCACATACATAGACAGCCACGGACAAACATACAGAACTTCCCAATTTATCCAAAAAATATTTGTGTATAAATATTCTAAATATTTTCCTTTAAAAATTCTCATCCTTTGTAGCGATCTATACCTATTAGATGAATAAACATTCCACTTCCAGTTGTTGTTTCTTCTACTTATATGAGCAACTTTTTTTATAACGTGGCATGTTTTTAGCTGGCTAAGGATATACATAGTACACAAAATGCACATATTACTTGAATTCGACCATTGTAAAAATGTGTATGCATAATATTCATTCATCGGGATGAAGCCCGCAAACAGCATTATGCATTTTTCTGTTTCCGTAGATTTCATACCATTCCTTTTGCTAGTGTGTAGTGTGCTTGTGTGGGTTTTATGTTTGGGGTAACGTGAAAACAGGCATGCTCCTCATTCTTTCAGCAAGAATGATTCGACAACTCCAATATTATCTCCTTCTCTCCAGAGCAGTGCAGTAGTAGTAGAGGAGCAAAATAATAACGTTTGATGATGTTGATGTTGTACTTGTTTTGGTTGTTGTCGCTGATGATGATGATGATTATGCATTGTTACATGAACTCTGGAATATTTTGTGCGTGTGTGAGTTGAGTGAGCCAACCCCTTTCTCATCGTGAAGCAGAGAGAAAAGACCACCCTTTATGACGTATCTTAAGCCTGTTAATTGTATTTATTGGCATCGATCTAATCATATTTCAACCGCTAATTGCCTCACACATCCTACTACTCGTCGTCCTCGTCCTCCTCTACTTCACATTGCATTATTTCAGATACAGTCACCAAGCTATCATCATCATCATCCACCTCCTCCGAAGCACTAACCTGAATCAATGGAGGCAAGCAAAAGGACCAAAATAATGATGATAATTCTCCTTCCCTTTTGCTCCAACTACGAGCACTTTGACACGATTTATTAGCAATGTAGGTATGCAGCAAGGGATCCTTTTCCCGATTCCAGAGTATTCCACCAAATAGTAAATATGTAAGAGTGGTGTGGTGGTGAAGCTCATGATTTTTATGTCCCCTCTCTCTTTCTATCTTGCTTTCCTTCTTTATAGGTATCCCTGTTTTTCTCACAATTACAGCAACAAGCGTGTCTCTCTATATTTAGGTTAGTCCGTAACGACGGCGAGTGCTCTCCAGTATAAATAAGATCATTGAATAAACAAACCTTACTTGTATATATGTGTTTGGCTTAACATTTATTGTAATATTACTCGAGAGATACAATTGATACAAGTAATATTATTATCATTGTCTGTGTTCCTTGTTGACTGCATTGTTATAAAGGACATTATCGTGATTATATAATCCTGGTTTATACACTATACACTCTGCTGATAAATAGACAATGTCAACAATGGGATTATCGGTTTGAGACCAAAAGGAAAACCGTTCCCGCATTGTTTCCCTCATTCCGCACTACAATAGTAAAAAGTTGTATTATTACCATTGTCATGTTTAGGGGTAAACATGTAGTTGTTGTAATACCAAGTACCACTGTGCTGTCGGTGTGCCGCTAGAGCTGTTTTCTGCTTTAACTCAAGTCAAAAAACTGAGACAAGAATCCTGTTGAAAAGCTTGGCATAAATACCTTTGTGGCATGGACGGCTGTAAAAATGTTTATAGCGATTATCATTGTATGTAGTTTATTATTACACCAAATACATATATATAGATATTTATATATGTATATTGTCTGTTGGCATGCCACATTGATGCTTATATAAGATTCTTTTGTAAAAAGTTAAAGGGATGATTCTAGCAGCGATGTAGTATAAATGACCAGCATATCTTGGGCAAGTGCGGCAGTTCTGACTCTTGATGATATTAGCTGACCAACCGAACCGAGAAGAGAAATAGTAGCACATTCTACGAGCTGGAATGAGATCCTGTTGAAAGGTAAACTATTAATTGTAAGTATTATAAATACTGTCACAACAAGGCATGTAGTAGTAGTGGTGGTAGTGCGCTACTCAATTCTTATGACTATTTAACCCTTACGCTGCGTGTTCAGACAGAAAAATGCAAAAGCACATAGTGAAATATGCTTGGACATGACAAAAATGTATTCGTGTTGGTTTGAGTAGGCAGGGAGGCAGGCATGTAAAAAGGAGTTGGATAATTGTGTGAAGGTGCCATAAAACAACTTTCTTATATTTGTCAACTATGAATGGAATGTTGACTTTTGGTATTATTTACTCCGTTCTTTTTACTCGGTTGCTCCTTGCTGATGTTGGTGATGGACAGATATACGTATAGTTTTTATGTCCAGAGATCATGGCCGAATACATACATGTTTCTGTAAAACGTAAGTCAAAGGAAAACGATTCCTTCCAACTGGGAAAAGGCACGAAAAGAGTCATCACGTCAAACTGGCAGAAAAGGGCAAAAATTTATGCAGCTTCCACTGTCTTAGCGGATGGAATTTTAAAGAAATATGTCGCATGCCTCACGAAGTAATTATGCTAGAAAGGATTATGTCTGGAAGTACTGAAACCCGTTGGAAAGGTTACGGTGAGCAGGTTGCATTACACTGCTTAAGTAGGTATATTATGTGGGAAGTAATTTTTCCTGCAGTATGTATTATGGTTTAAAAATTATGGCAGTATGCAATGAAC
The DNA here is from genome assembly GCA_004115045.4 of Sinella curviseta. Classification (NCBI taxonomy): domain Eukaryota; kingdom Metazoa; phylum Arthropoda; class Collembola; order Entomobryomorpha; family Entomobryidae; genus Sinella; species Sinella curviseta. The sequence continues at coordinate 10,185,217 of CM065489.1, forward strand.
GGTCAGTCGGCTTGCCAGTAATGGTTGCGCAAAGGAGATTTCGTACCTATAACAGTTTAGGGCCAGCATGATGCATCATTACAAACGTTCTTTGAGGAGAAAAAAAGTCTTTTGCAAAAAGGTGGTGATATTTATTCTTAACAAAATGCTTGTCGTCACCTGTGCGCCTACGTTTAGCGGTTGTTTTCAAGTATGTACCCAATAGGGAAATAAATTCTTAGATGCAGAGTATTTTATGGGGCAAGCGCTGAGATTTCTTGTCTCTAATATAGATTTGCTGGTGCAACTAAAAGTCGGGAAAATGAGTTTCAATGAAAACTAATACATCGTTCGATAGGGTCTCTTGTATAATTTATGTATGTATATGTGTGTTCCTCGCATGGTATTTCTCCTGTCTGCCTCAATAGTGCAGCTGCAATGGTAGACCCATGGGAAAAATACAAACGTAATCTTGAAAAGCACAGACATTGATTAAGAGAGTCCAAATGATGTACTCCTGCTCTTTGTTTGCTGGTTTTGTGCTGATTGTGAGTTTTGTTGTAATTTCAGAGCATGCATTTATCTCCCCTACGTTGTTGTCGATGACGGTGATAAGAAGGAGTAATATCGCATTGGCGATGATAGAGAAGTGCTGAAAGAATTTTTGGAGACGCTTTGTAAAAGTCATCGGAAACTGTGTGCTAGAAGAGCAGCAAAAAAACCAGTTGGTCATCACTTGATTCGTATAAACAAGTGCAATTCATAAATATTTGATTAGCCAATTTTCCTGAATTATTGCACCAGATAGCTGGCTATCCACTTTCATAAAAGCCTCTGTAATGGTGCTTAATTTTTCATAAAAATTTCCTCTAACTGTTTAATCTTTGATATGATAGGCGAGATGGATGGGTAATATGCATGAGAACAAGGTTCATTTAGATAAGTAATGCATGTTGCTCTAATGTGCAATCATTATTTGTTTACTAAATTACTCGAGATGCCAAATTTTTGATACCTACATGTGTGTCTAATGGTAGAAGATCATTTTTTTTCTTAGGGTACTATCTGAGTGCGTATTTTATCTCTTGCCACACACATATTATTCTGAAGCACCTATTTACATTAGCAGCCAACATCCTCATCATCGTCATTGTGATAATCACTGAAATTCCAATCTATGATTATAATTATTGTTATTATTTGATCATCTTCTTCTTGAATAATCCGAGTCATTTGGAGTATCCAAAAAACGTATACAAAGTGCAAAGAATTGCAGGAGCACGAACAAATCTCGCCTGCCTAAATATTTACAAATAAATGCAGCAAAAAACCTGAAAGCCTTTCTCTCTCTCCTTCTGCTTATAACATGAATGCTAAATGATGGCAAAAGTGGTACAAAACTAGCCTGTCAACTTTGATCTCCGTAAAACTGACTCACACACAGAGTATAAGTAATATCACACTTGATAAAAACTTAAAATATTTATAATATGTAACCAGACCAGTTTCAACGTCTTCAAAGTCTCGGGAAGAGGATCAGTCTTCTTCGTCGTCGTAGTATCAACGTCTCGACACCACCACCATGCTCATTCCATTATCTGAAAGCATCAATTTCCTTTCATTATCAACCGTAAGAGCTGTGGTGGCTCTGAGAATAACACGTTACGAAATGATAAATCATTAAATATCCCCTATTGGCAGTGTATATGTGAATAATAGTTTGAGCTTATAGGTATATTGGAACTGTATACAAGTAAAAGCAAGAAGCTCAAAAAATCTAATGTTAAATAAATAAGAGTTTACACATATTTCTTGTACATTATCTAATCTCCTTTCTTTTCAGAGTGAGATAAAATAGTATCTCGAAAAGGAAAAGTAAGAGGAGGGGTGCTTATAAGCTGTTAAATAAACAGGAGAGTCGATTCCGTTAAAAGTAGCAAAGAAAAATATCTCTGATTAGGAAGCAATACGCTGATAGGTAATTGTACCCTTTTAGTAATGACAAAATATTCTTGGTGGTCATATTTAGCATCGATTTCAGTAGAGATACAAATTGCCAAAATATGGAACCTCACAGAAATGTCTATATGGGTTCATATTTTTAACCTTTTCGAAACAACAATCATTAAAGCAATTAAGTAACACACAATTGAGCCAATTTTAGCTCCCAACTTTTAGCCTGCCTTTAAATTACGTTGACTTTTGTAACGAGGAAATGACACTTCAAATGACAACAACTCATCGTGTGGTGCTTCTTCTACTGTGGAAAATGGTTAGGTAACTCAATTATAAAAAATGCTGAGGAAAGTGTGCACTGTAAACAACCACGGCATTTTCCATGTCTTCACCATCTCTTCACTTGCGAGCAAGGAAAATCAATTTTTTTGCTGATGAATTATGCATGTACAATGGTGGAGATAGTCGATCATTTGACTCGATAAATTTGACTAATTACTTGTCTGTTAAACAATGATTGTCATTAGCAAGCATTTGCCCAAACATTGCGAAAAAGAAGTTGCTCTTCTTCTTCTCCTTCTTCCTTGTCAATTTGTTGAATGGAAACTTAATTATTAACTTTGCTGCTTCTACTGACAATATTGATTTCCTGTCATTTGAATTGGAAAATGAATGGTGGTGGTGCTGATAGCGCTGCCATTCGTTTAGCAAATAGGCATGCAATCATGCATTTTTAAATGTCAAAAACGGTTTTGCCGAGAGAAGTCCACTTTATTTGTTCATGTTTGTTAGGAATCATTGATTTCAAATTAAGATTCATTTTGCTTTGAATAATTATCAATTAGTCTGCCAGCTCACTCACAGTCGATGGGTACAATTCACTTAGCAGTCTGTTGCAAACGCTTGCTTGTCATTGTGCCATATAAAGGGAAATTATTCGCGTTCTGTATGTTTTTCCTGAAAATAAATTGGTAAATTTCAGGCAATTTTATGGTGATATTTATCGCAATTTTCATTGTTTTTTCAGAAAGTAAATTACACATGAATGCACTTAAAAAGATACAAGGTATCATGATTACAGACCAGCAGTGGCAGCAGTTGTGGCATAAATGTTGTTACGAGAGAAAATAATAATAACGTCAACATTTCAAGAGAGTGTGTGTTTTGAAATATACGCGTTATGTTGCTTAACACCCATTCCCTTACAACGAATAGGTCATCGGGGGCATGTCACTTCACGCAAAAGAAATTGATAAAAATTGTCAAACATTTTGTGCTCGATGGTTATTCAAGAGAACACAAATTATGCTTTTTATTAGCTTTCGAGGTAGTTTGGTCGTCGTGTTGCGTTATACGTCTCACATTTGTAAGTAATTTTCAAAGTGGCAACTGTTTCTCTCTAGCTGATAGAAAATGACAAACAACAGTGCTTACTTGTCATGGTTCATAAGAATTGGGCCATATAAAATGAGTAGATTGTAGTGAGAGAGATGTACATAAACTATGAAAGGTGGAGAAATCCAGTGTCCCAATGTAATGTATGTATGTTCTCCTTATGGATACATGCGTATTACCAATAGATAAAAAAATCTTAAAACGGATGACGGAACGGAAAGATAAAAGTGTTTGGAAGAGAGAGAAAAAACTATCAGCGTGTGCAACTTGCTTCTTTCTACACGATGCATAACAATAATAAAGGGAAAAGGAATACCATGTACGTTCGGAGACACAAAAAACGGGTGATACGATGACGATGTTGATGATACTGATTCTATAAACTCGTATCTAAAAGAGATCAATCATGAAAACCGCTTTTGCCTTTTGCCCTTTTTCCTCAAGTTTTATACTAGCTGATGTGATCTGACAGTGATCCTTCATCTTATGTCGCGTTTGTCTCAATTCTCGGTTGGCTGGTCGGTCGGTCGGTCTATCGACCCGTTTGGTTTCTTCTTGGTCGGCTTTGGCTCATGTAGGTTATCACAAGATCATCTGAGAAGTAGGCAATACTAATACTCTTCTTCTCTTGAACTCGTCGTCGTCGTCGTCGTAAGTAAAGAAAGCCAGTAAACTTCTTTATAGCTGACTAGAGGGAGAATGATCTGACTTTGCCTTCATCCTCCTATCAATTCATATAATACTCATGCACTTGTTTCTCTATCTATTGTGAATGCCGCGCTGCTTTCTTGAGGTATCAGTTTACAATATTATTATTATTATTAATATTATGTCATTGGTATATTGTTCCTATAATATATCACAACGTGAACATATTAAGCAAAAATTCGACATAAAATAAATATATATATATTTGCTTTCTGGACCATACAAAATAATACCGAAATGAAACGATAACCAAGCATAGCACCCTATTGATCTGTCCCATTTTTTAAAAAGCTGAATACGAATTATTACGTAAGTAAGAAAGGACATCTTGAATAATATCACAATAATGCATATGGGTTACTTTAGTTTAAGTTCGATACGATCACTTATCTCCGATAATGTACGCAGATAACATTTATAAATACAAAGTTTAATGGTGGTTCAAGCGATTACTTAAAAGAGCAAAATGTTTACGGGTCCACGTTATCGACATGATTTGAATTTCTAAGAATTGCATGCCAAGTGTATAGTGCGGTTTTTTCTGTGCGTGCCTCACATTCTCATCATAATCATCACGATGACGCTACGAGCTGACTTGAGTAAGAGCGACAGCTCATCATCTAATCTAAAACAATGCCCCAGAGCCAGTGTCGACCGCACTGCATACAGATCTACTAAATGCCACAACAAGAGCGAAAATAAAGCACATTTTAACATTCCTGTAATATTTTATGCACATTATATTCCATGGACAATTTCATGATATTGCCAAAGACATTTCACATCATTTCGTTCACAAGTGCAGTATAGCATACATAACTTAAAATGTATCATTGAATGAATTTATAATAACATAAATACCGATTTTAAACGACGAAAATACAAAAAAAAGCACAAACACATTTTGGAGCATCACTTTTCCTCTTGTTTTGTCACCCACAGGCTTCAAACTATTATCGTACATGACTGCATTTTACAAAGCACCACTATAAAAGATACGCATGATATGTTTGTGCGTGTGCACGGACAGATCCCAACTGAAATGTTATATTGTGTAGGTATTCTTTTTTCTTATAAATGATATTACGAACATGCATGCATAAAATACAGTTTTTAAATGGCGAGTACCGTTCTATTCAGGCAACTGGAAGATTCTGTCAAATGTTTTTTTCTCTCTTTAGCTCTCACTCTCCCTCTCTTTCCGAATTTATCTGGATTTGCATTTACTACTGCTGTTGTTCTATGTATGTCACGTCCGTCGGGGACTGTTCATGTTCGTGTTGCATGCATTTATGTAAATGCACACGTACTTTTGCGTATGTTATGAATGTATGTATGTAATGTGTGTATATAGGCAATGCATCGAAGAGTAAAACTGCTTTGGCAAAAAAACGACCTTCTTCTTCATCTTGTTTCATGTAGGAGCAGCGATAATAATAATAATAATCGAAGCGTTCATGTTTAGTTGCCTGCAAAAAAAACTCACTCTCGTCCGGGAAATATGAGAACAAATCCAATCTGTTGTTTTGCTGATGAAGCTGGTTGATGTCATTTTATAGAAGGCAATTGCAATGATTGAAGGACCTAATAGGGAGCTGTAAGTTGTATCCAGTGGGAGTATTAGTTTTCTCCTAGGGAGGAATCATGATAATAATAAAAAATTACATCATATCATATTATGTATGCTTGTATGGAGAAAGATGTTTCTACTTAGATGCATACATTACATGCACATATCCATTCGAAGTAGGAGAAACGGCCCCGAAAAAGAAAAGTAGGTATGAGTATTGACTGCTTATACGTGTTATATGGCTTATAAGTATATATAAGGACGGAATGAATAGAAACTTTTTTTTCATTTTATGAGCCTCATATCTTGTTGAACAATAAGATTATGTTTTCGGATTTTTGACGCATGATAGAACGGAAGATGTTAATGTTGCACGCAGATTTGTCATGGGTCGATGTATTCATACTTTCATTTTTTCGGCATACCAAGCACACACAAAGGCGTAGCAGGAAAATGTGGCGATGCATATTATTGCATATTATTGTTGTTACTTAATATTATATATACATATATACTTGCTATTATTGCTGCTAATATGATTACTCGACTTAGAGATTGATATTATTATTATATTCACGTATCTGGTTCAGCAAGTATTAGAATGGCTTGCAATGTGATACTGGCTTGTTTTAACATCACACGGATTCCCCGAATCCATTGCAAACTAGACAGCAAGGAGAGCCGCGTGATATTGATAACACGAGAGGAAAGAAAGTGTTTTATGGAATGGCTGACAGTGTCATCGACAGGTGAAAACATAAGTGAAATGGAAACACGTTTTTGTTCTTAGCTACCGTTCAAGCGATGAAGGTTGAACAATAAGTATTGATTTTTTATTGAAGGCAATCAGACATTTGTATAAATGTTGTGGGAAGCATGAAAAAAGGGTATACATAGGTATATGTAGTTTTTTTTTGCTGTAAACCTTAAAAAATCTTGAATGATGCATTCTCTCACACATATGCATTTTATGCTGCTGCTTGTATGATAAATGTTTCCTGATGATGAAAAAACAGCTTTGGCTCCATGTGACTTCTAGCATGACATTAAGATTATGATTATCACTTACAGTTGCACACAATTACAAAAATATCATGTGTTTCTGTGAAAGTGAGAACATGTAAGAAGGGTAGTGAACAAAAACATTTTTATTAGTCTGCCCGCTGCTGCTGAGTTTTGGTAAAAAAAAGGAGCTTCAGAAAAGGGTTAAACAACAAGGATGTTATTGTGTCTACTAGATATGGTGATATGTTCTTGCTGCTGTTGTTAATGTCAATCTTAGGTGGTATCCTGTTACAAGGGTGTTATTTTTAGCCAGGAAAAACTCTCATTTTTGTATTGTTTATGTAAGTGGATCTTCTTAAGAGACTCATTTAGCTGAGATACTTTTCCCCAGAAAAGTTAACTCTTTTGCTTGACAGGTTTGTTTGCAGGTAACATATGATATGATGATCATCTCATTGCCTGCCTGTAACTAAGTAGCAGATAAAATAGTGTGTGAGTGTGTGTGTCTATAAACAGTAATAATAATAAGTAAAAATAATCCCAAGGGGTCTCAACACAGTCCATTATTGTTTTCCAGGGTCTAACGACCTTTAACAAGGTGAGATGAGTTTCTATTGAATATCACGTTAACCAGGCCAGCCAGGTTCCCTCTCAAGTCATAAGTGCTAACACGAAGAAGTCCATATTTCATTTCACTCTCCTCCGACCCTATTGCAAATGAAGCTAAAAGGTTGCCTCATATCTCTTTCTCTCTCTCTCTCGCCTTTATATCTGTTCTCACTGCCACAAATATTGTTACGACGACCAAGAAGATACGATGCAATCCATGTGAGCAGTTTTGAGTTTGTAATAATATGACATATTCCGTCTTCATACGTGTAGAGAGATGTGAAAGATGAGCATCACAAGGAGATATGTACATATTATACGTAGTTCTGAAAGGAAAAGGAGTATTACACAATATTCTGTCTATCAAGTACGTGAACGAACACAAAAATATTTTCCACGGAAGAAATATGTATCATCATGAGAAAAATGTAATAATGTGTTTCATATAGGCAGCTTTTACTACTACGTCTTCTCTTGTGATGATGTTGATGTTGTAGAGCATCGACGTTTAGGCATATTACGCATCACTTGCTGCCCTGTTGATGATCATGATGATGATCCCAGTGTACGCACATTTATAGATCCTCTTGTTATATATTTATGTAAGCTACAAGATATTATGTATATTAAATAAAAAATATCTCATGGCTACTTCCCCATATATCCTTTCCTGTGTGTGTGTACTTTCCTTTTTGTACATATTACTCAGCGAGAAACAAATAGAGAATTACGATAATGATATGTGGTTCATTGCATTACCTGAAGATTTTTTGAGACAAAAGGCCGTTTCGAAATGAGTAAATGACCCCCCAGCGTGAGTAGGCAGCTGACGGCGCCAGCACTTGACCGATCTTGCCTCATCTTAGACCATGAAGAATTGTCTTGACCCCTGCTGACATTCCTTCTTGATAATCCGCAGTCCTCCATGAGCGTGTTCACATGGTAAATATATTATGGCATTATGACTACGCTACTACCACCAATATTAAGTGTTTAACCTGCTCATTGCTCCAGAGCCTTGTTATAATTATCATAACAACAGCTACATGCACACAACAATAGGTATATAAGCATAAGGCAAAAGTATGCATGCATATGGGATGGATAAAGAAGTGGTGGTGGTGGTGGGTACTGCTAGACAGCAGACACACCAAAAAGTCAGCAAGTCTTTTTTCCCTTTCTATTTACATATTATACAACACTCTACACTGATGCATTTCTCTCGTACACGCAGGCAGACACACATATAGAAGGAGAGAAAGAGAGGGCAACCTATCATCATTATCATCATGATGGTTGTCCCAGTTCCGGACTCCGAGTCATGAGCCAAGAACAAACACAACAACAACACAGAATTAATATACATTTATACTGCTGTGAACATAGCCGCAGTCTCATCACTTAGCAAGAGCTCTGGCTCCGCCGCACTCCTGGAACTCTGGCACTTGGTCAGCCTTGTTTCCTTTTTATACACCGACCACGCTTCAGGAAAAAGGATAAAACGTGGAGACTGGAGAGACCGAGAAGAGAGAGAGAGAGAGAGGAAGGAAATGAATTATATATACGCTTACAGTATATTTACTATTATCATAATATTTATTATCGTCTGAAAGTAAAAAAGTATCATTTTATATCGTAATGAAAGACTGACCTGACATGAACTGACTTTAAAGGAAACTTTTACATTTTTTATTTCATTCATGCAAGGCAGAGTCATCAAAACTTGGTCTAGCATGCGTTCAATAAATAATTGCGTATCAAAAGAGGTTCTCCCAATTTTGGGTAAGCGCCCGAAATACGCAAATTTTAAATCCATAATGCATGTAATCACAATTTAGTATATAGGGAAGGTAACAAAAGTGTGAAGGAGTAAAAAGGAAAAGTAAAAAAACTCACTTGCCAAATGTATTGCAAAGTATTTTTTCACCGCTTTTTTGGATAGGTATGTGAACAATTAATTAACCATTAGCCAGGCCTTATTAAAAGGGGCAACCAAGTAACCAACTAATCCACTTTTTATCTTTTACATTTCGTTGAATTCTGTAGTAAGGATTATGTGTGTACTTTTTATTATTGTAATCATTATCATAATTTTTACACGGTACATTTTACCACTTCCGACGTTGTTGTGTTGTATTCCCTTATTTCCTTGGTTTTAATTTAAGATAGGAATCTGTTTGTTTTTATCCTGCCATTTCACCTGAGTAACTAATATGCATGCATAGTTTCTACATCATCATATTATTAACATGTGTGTCTTCTCTTGTCTGCATTTTCTGGCTGAAAGTTGAAAAGCATGCATGCTTGAAGCTGTTCTCCACGAAAAAAGGGAAACGAATGAGTGCTGGTAGCTTTATTACATTGTAAACTGTTTGTTTTGTGATAAGAATGACGCTTGAAACAAGACTTATGTTGTTTAAGCTTTAAATTAATACCTGTGTACTTGTATCAGTTTTGTTATCCTTTTCGTGTTAGCAACTTTACGATCTCCCAGTGCGAGCATGGCTATATATGTTTACTTAGGTACATTAGATATTATACTGCCAACCAACTAGCTAAACTGCGCCATAACTGGATTTTCTGCATCTGACCAGACTCTCTTCTACCTTCACTGGTTATAGAGGCACTGGGTAAGTGAATCAGTAAGACATAACAATATACCATCATCATAGGGTATAGGTAAAATGTGCATTGGGAAACATAACATTATCATTACACCTTAACTTACTTCATCTGAGGATGTTTACAGAATTTATGTACTGCGTCTACCTAATTGCATTTTAACCTTCAGCATTTTGTTCAGCAGTAAATACGTACGACGGGAGATGCAAGGATTACGCGAAATAAATGTTCCCTTTAAAACTTGTTGAATGGAATAGGAGGTAAATTTGATATTTATGGGATAATTGCAGTAAAAAATTACTCATAGTCAGAGGTTCAATTTCACGCAACGAGAAAATACGTTTCGCATTTTTTATTTCATACATACATGTATTTAGCTTATTACATTATATTGCATCAAATGAAAAATGACTCTAAAAATGAAATGCTTTTCATCTTCCAATTAAACAAAAGGACAACGTAAAAGTGAAAGCAGATTACGCAACACGACAATGCGATGCACTTTACACTCTGAATTAATTGTCCTCCTTTTACACACAAGCAGCATATTTCTCCTCAAGTCACCCGTCGTACTTCATCGTCGTCGTGGTCCTTATTTTCTTATCATAAAACTATCAATAATATTGGTGAACATGTGTCGGGAGTGAAGTGAGAAGATGTTTTCTTGTGTTCATTACAAGAGCTGAGAGTATGTTTTCCGTCCATGTTTATGACCCATTGAATCAACCATCATCCTATTGGCAAGGTTGAAGGTGCTCAAAAGACGGTGTTATACTTCAGGAAGAGCCAGGCGCCACATCCATCACATGAGACCACCGAACCACACCTCTTCTTGGACGAAACTATTACCTTCACAGATCATCTGTCAACACAATATGAGTTTACACACAGGCATACAACATGGGTGTACGTACATAATCCGTATACATAATCATCATCATCGTCTTCTTCTGAATCTATTTGTATTGTTACAGCACATTTTCTCTCACCAACCAACCATCATCATATAATAATCATAACAACACTTTTACGGGGCTACCCCGTACTAAACTGTACAATAATAATAATAATGTAATACATAAAAGTGTGCACACGTTAACATATGCACATAATATTATGGACCTGCTTGCTGGTTTTCTCGTGTCTTCTTTCCCTCTCGTCTTGTTACCTACGTAGCAGCCCAAAAACTTAATTTTTCATGCAAACATTCTTTCATCCTTGCATTTCTCCATACCTGAAAGGATGCATCCTCATTAAACCCTTCCCTTAAGATTTTCCTCTCTCGAGTTTTTACAGCCACTGAGCAACAACATTGTTTGTAAATCCAATCAAAATAAATGGACACAGACAGAAAAATGGACATTTCATGTTGGAAAACACATAATTGTATTAGATCGTCGTCGCCCCAATAATAAAAATGTACTGCAATAATGGTATCATGGTGCACATATTATGGTGTTTGGTGTGACTCCTAACTTGCAAGAGAGAAAGAGAGAAGATCCCACAAAAACATCGATAGTAACACACTCAACATAGCACATACACAAGACAACAACAGGAACATAAATTGTTACACATCATGAAATCACGTCTGGTGCTCTTTTATCCCCCAATAAAATATTTAGTTTGATATAATAATAATAATATAATCTTGTAAATGTATACGCAGAATATTATTTTTCTTGTTGTGATGATGATTGTGCAGTAGACAAAAGGCAAACAGGGACAGTGATAATATATGTGTATATAGAAAGAAGAAGAAGAGGGAGAAAAACATTTTGTCCCAACACATCAGCACACATCCACTTTCAACGTACGGTTTTGGCTGATCATTACACTGCGGGAAGTCTCCAATCCCTGTTGACTCCCAATAATTGTCCTCCAACTCAGTATGACTCCTTCACTTTTATTCTGTTAATGTCCTGCTGTCAAAACTCGATTTTCCCCAATAAAATCCACAGAGTGAAGAAAGGTTCAGTTCAATCAGAGAGACATTTTGGACAGGGAAAAACAAGGCATTTCACAGGCTGTACGGCCGACGATGTCGACGACTGCACTACCAAAAGCATTCACACACATCAATGCATATATACACTTATCATTAATCGCAGTCATCATTATTATCATGATCAAAGTAACGTCATCACGAACAACATCACACAAAAATCACTGCGTGTACTGGTTTCTGGCTCTCCTCTTTAAGGTCATAAGCATCGTATGTCAAATAATCACTTTTTTGCCAATTGAAAATAAAAACTGCTGTTATGCCCGTGGGAGTGTATTATGTATGTAGCTTAGGGATCTCAATTCGAATGACTCTACTTCGTCGGCAATATTTTTGCTCTGTATGTAATACATAATGCGCGTTATATAGTCCAGCCCCTTCTGTCAATTTTCATTTCAAGTGGTTATTGAGCTTTGACTTCCACCCAACTACCAGGAAGGGTTTTTACGTATAAAATGACACATCAGGTAAGCTGCCGCTACACATAAAAAGGTGTAACGAGACGTTTGTGCTTCCATTCAACTTGCTCTACGATATCTGCATTCAGGAAAGCACTCCCGTAAACCGATACTGCCATTATATGTTGATACATTTAAATTATTACAATAAAGTGGATATTTTATGACAAGAAGAAATTCTTTCGCCCGTCCGTCTTATCGTCGTTCTTGCTTTTTATTTTCATTGCGTAGGAGGAAGACAAGATCAGATACGATCAAACTTTTGGAATTTGATCATCATTAAACATGCATGCCCCTCACAACAATCAGTGGCTATCTAGCAACTAGTTTTTAGTGACTGCACAAACTCATGTTAAATATTATGTTTGAGCATTTGCCGTCATGGACGCAGTATTTACTTTTACTTTTGAACTTGGGTTGTTACATAAATACATTGCATACATTCATATATGTAGATAGGTAAGTATATACAGAAAATTAATGCGCATAACTTATGATCTGGTTCGAATTTCCATCACCCTGCCACCACCACCACCATATAACAACAGCAACAAGAATAACTTTTCTTTCACCCACAGACAGTTTTACAGTGCTAAAAGTTACACTGTGTAAACATGCGAGCGTAATAAATACATATACCTACTTTGGGTTTTGTTCAAGTTCCTCAGCCGATTCATTTTTTCATTCATTCGAAGGTTTGTGTGGTGATTTTGATGATGGGACTACTGCTTGCTTTTACAATGGACCTGATAAAACATGGAGAGTTGAAAGGTATATAAACTGCATTGAACTTTACAAAGATAGGTAATAATAATAATAGCCATGGATCGGTTGAAGTTTTTTTTTGTATTCCTATCAGCTATTCAAACAAACTGAAGATGATATCAATGATTACAAAAGTTGTCTAATAATAATATACAAGCAGCATTCAATTCACAGGTATAAAGGGATACTTGATCCATAAGATAATAGTAGAAAAAAAGTTATGAGTTGTAAAAATGATGATAGTGTGAGTTTAGAAGTAATACGAGTTGAGGTAATGTTCTCTCAATTAATATACGAACATTCTATACACGGATACCATCACACTTTCTTCTTCTTTTTAAGAGAAAAAAAGACCAAGTTTATAAATACCAAATTATATTTTGTGCCAGGATGGTATGATCTTGTTGCTTTTTTTACTAATGGGAAGGCATAATAATAATATGCTGAGAAGTGGTGAGTTAAAGAAAAGAGAGAGGTGAGGAGGGTGCCGAAGAAAAGCAAATAGTGTGCAGTGTGCAATCCCTTTTATTATTACCCCAACTGGTTATAATAATGATAGTAGCCTTCGGGGAGACCGTCAGCTGGGATGAATTACTGCTCCATAATAGAGGTTAGTATACCTTTCGGAGCCTTAACAAGCTTCGAAAAACTAACAATCTCGCCCCCAAAGCGACCTTTTCCTTCACTCAACTCATAACTCTTTTCCTCCAGACGGAGGAGTATGAACATAAAAATGCTGCTGCACTTTCATTTCAAATGTATATTTCTCTCTCTCGTCTTTACTTGCGTATAAATCACATGCAAAGCACATTATCATCATGTTTTCTTTGCGTTATTAGAGAATTACTGAAAAATACAGATAAAAACGTTTTTAAGCAACAATTCGTTAAGCATTATTACGTAAACGCTGCTACTCAAGTCAAAAATATCTTTTAGAATCACTAAAAAAGTGTCTTGAATAAATATGCCATTTTTTAAACCTTTGAAATGTACTTTCATTTGCTCCGCTAACTATATGCATTCCGATGATGATCTTCCAAGAGATCTGAAAAGTTTGGTGATGAAAAGCTTGTAAAAATAGAAAAAAGCGTAATTTTAAGTGCTTCACACTCACATATAGGTATGTATATTGCATTTTTAATATAAGCAGAAATGGTGCACAGGACAGGTCAGTTAAACAAGAGACTGGAGATGATGTTTACCTATCATGCGTACATACCTGTCTACCTGTTTTTCCGGCTTGTTTTTTACTGCAGCTATATAACACCACCACCAATCCCTAAAGTTTTTTTTCTCAGATTCTTGTAATTTTTTCTTCTCCTATGAACAAAAAGGGAAAAAAGCATCCCTCAGTCAACCACAAAAAACGTACACGCTTGGTTGATCTACCAAAATCAATATTCTTAAACATTATTTTAAAGAAAGAGAAGCTACCCTTTAAAAAAAGAATCCATCTTCTTGCTTGAACTCATCAGTTTTTCAATCTTGCCTTTGCATCTATTCATCCATCTATCGCCACACTTGTCTGTCTTATTTATTTGAAGAAGATGATGTGATTACGTTCCCATTTTGTCCCTTCTTACAAGATCTTGATCTAGAAAGACCTCTCACCAGAAAGGCAGTAGAGACACTATGAATATGTACATATACTTTTTTAAAGCGTATAATATGTTGAGTGTTCCAATCGCAACTGTTTCCTCAGACATGAAAATGCAACACACAATGAAATAATGTTACAGGGCCTGTATTTTTTAAAGGCACTGGCTGCTGCTGTGGTGAAAAGGTTGATAATATGTTTTCCTTGTTTCGTGTAGTCAATGCTGAATGCTTGTTCTTATTGTACTTGATGATGATAATGACGCTACATTTGAAGGTGCTGATGATCATGATGATCCTGTGATGGGACCATAATTTCCTTTGATAATATTTATGTTACTGTTTGTTTGTTAAGTCGTGTTCACTCGCATGTTCTACACGTAATGATAGTGAGAAAACGACAGCAGAGAACAAGCACATTGAGTACTACCTGCACATGCGGAGATGATGATAATGGAATCTGCTGAAATGCTCGAAATCTTTATGAAATCTGTGTAACATACGCATATACCTACTCAACTACAAACTGTTGTACAGTAAATGTTACCAGCGTGTAGCAAGGAGATTAAACGTAAAACCGTAAGTCAGCGTTAACAAGCGAGCAAACTGCAAATAAGAATGAGAGCAGGTAATTGAAGGGTACATTTACTACCTCGTCAATCATATCCCATTGATCCAAGAAAAACCCACATATTAGTGCTCGAACACATTATCAATTTAATTTTTTCTCTTGCATCATTTTCTGTACGAAACGAATGGAACTAGTTACTAGATAGTGGCAATATAGAACAGACAGCCAAGTTTACAAGAACAATAATAATAGCTATCATCGTGGTGAGAAAAAGAATGTTGGAATTATTAGCTTCAAGGGGCTGCCATCAGCAGCAGGAGCAGAGCAGCAGTGTTAAACTGTTAACACTGAGTGTGTAGGTATAAATTTGTGTACTCTCGCACTTATCGATCTTTCAAAAAATACTCAAAATCTCCTGAAGGATAAGCAGCTGGAAGAAGTAAGGAGAAGAAGAAGAAGAAAAAAACGCATTCTTCTTTAATAGCCGGTTGATCGGTAATCGAGACAGGAACGGATATGAAGAATGAGCAAGGAGGAGAGCTGCGCAGAAGGGAAATTGTTTTAAGGATAATTATATCACCATTACGAAGATGTATGTACATATGTAGTATGATGCTCTTCCATGGAAGTTCGTGGAGAGGAGAGAGGAAGTGAATGGGTGTGAATTGTTGGTTTGGTAATAATCTTTGTAGACGGACTTGTTTTTTACACCTTTCTTGTAGTAGTCAATTGACGAGTTTACACTTGGCTCAATATATACGCTCAAGTGGCATAAGCTAAGATTTCCCTTGTTGCAAAAATGAAAAACGTAGTGAGGGCTGGCTAATATAATGCAAGCCAGTCATATATAATAATACTTTCTACAGGAGCACGATGGCATGATCACCATTTATCACAATATCATTTATGTTCCTATTCAATAATGAGAAATGGACGTGTAAGAATGAACTCCAACTTTTATTCTCACAGGACCGGGGCTCAAAATTTACGTAACGACATCAACAACAAAAATTTAAGTTTCAGCCACTTATTTCATCAGTCAATCATTCACAATAATAAATACACACATTGCACATGTTTACGCTTCATGTATCTTGCTTAACGAGCATCAATTTTTTTCATTGTATTCCTTTTCCAGAGAAAACGTCCACCCTCAATTATCACTTGCCCCTAAAACCCATGCCCATGTCCATCAAAATATCTTCTTTTTGTGTCTGGGGGTATGGTTTTATGATGGCCGTGTGTTTTCTTCTGTGGTGCTGTGTCAGTCCCTGAACTTCAAACTCATCTTCATTAAAACGAGCCAGGCAGAGAGGGAAACAAGTAGACGGCCTATTAAACATAGATTGCCTTCTTACGTTGTGGCAAACAGGGTTCGCTTATGGTCGATAGTGCAAGTGTAAGTATTTTTTAAAGATTGCCTTTAATATTTCCAGAAGAAGAAAAATGCAATGACGGCACCCGTCCGACTCTCAGGATTGTCTTCTCTCTATTCAAAAAAATACGCGATGTGGACAATATAATATGCAATATCTAACTACACATACAGGCAAGTCCGTACTCTTCTACTCTCTAGGTTTTGCATTATGCTAAAAAACAGCTATCCGTATACTGCGCCCAGAATTAATATAACGATAATAAAGAATTTACATAAATAATAATAATAACGCAATGTGTGTGCATGGTTGACTTGAAAACTTACCTATCCTACTTTACTTGGGTTGTGAAGACTTGTCATGTTATCATCATCCTCATCACGTCACCCACAAGCCATTTTACAATTCCAAGGTGTAGAAAAAATACTCCGAGTTGCACGCAAGAAACACCTCTAGAATATTTTTATTGCTCTGAGCAAACAGCTTGACCAGGGGGGAAATTGAATTGATATTGGTAATAATATTTTCACCTCATTCGCACACTCTCCAGCTATATGAACGTAAGCAAGGTTTATTCATTTTTAATTCAACTGTTTTTTTTCAAGAAAGTATAAAAGTGACGGCCAGGTGCTAAGGGAAGCACTTTCAAAAAACCACAACGAAAATAAAAGCAAAGGAAGTAAAGTTGAAGGTATGAAAATAATAAAATATTATTGCTCCGGCAGCAGCAGCAGCATAATTTCTGATAAAGATAAAAAATATCATTTACATTGCCACGTTTATTATGCATTTACTTTGGCTCACATTATGAAGCTTCCTCAACAACAACAACAACCGTTCTTATTGCATTTGCGGCCATACGACAGTGTGCAGTTAATAACATAAATCCATAAACCTTTACTGCTGCTCCATTAAAAAGACTTTAGAAAAGTAAACTGAACAATTGGAGTACTGCTACATAATGTATAATAGGTAATAATAGTGCATGAAACTTTTGTTTTATTTTTGTTTTCACAGTTCTCCGAGAACAAGTACTCTACACGATATTTACTCAAGTTAATTCGGAAGCATTATTTTTGACATCACCAACGCGGGCCCAATGTGTGTGGCTTACCATCACCTTCAACAACGCTTCTCTCTATCATTTAACAAGTGTGTGTATGGATTGGACCAACCTGAAACTTGGCTAAACAACTTGATATTTTAATATTCTATGCTATTATTCTACTACTTGGGGGGAAATATTTATTACGATGGTATTGTGTGATAGAACAACGAAACTGACAGTGTTACGCCAAATTGCATTTTCGGGTATTAATAAAAAGCACATTCATATAGAGAATTTATATCGAGTTTTTTTTAATCAAAGATAAATTAATAAAATATATGCCTACAAACCGCTTGTCATCGCCACGGCATAGCAGCGCCAAGAAGGCTCGTGAATTCCAAATGGCTTGGCAGGAGACGAGACAGAAGGAAGGAGAAAACAGTAACGTGTTCGTCGATATTCGACGAGCATGTCATTATTCAGGTAAATTATATCCGATAAAATATTCATGCATGATGAGGTTGTAACCCACCTCATGAAAAGGAAGTAAAATCGAAAGAATGGCACTTTGCATGCATGAACGCTAGTATTGTGCATACACACGACAACTCGCGTTTATTATTATTATTAATACCATTATGACTTATAAATTTTATATACATTATGACAATTTTTTTTATTATTATTTGCATATTATGAAATACTGAGGGTTTGGTGCGGAATGGGTTGTACCGCTTTCTTTGGTGGTGGGTGTGTATAAAACCCGTAATATTATAGCCCATTATTTAATTTTTGTTTGTAAATAAATAAATGAGCAAAACACGTAGGTAAAATAATACCGAAAGCGGCAGGGATTAATAAATAATAATATCCAGTCGCCAAAGTTAACACACTTACGGGCAGTTTAGCTGGTGTAAACTTGAATATAAATATAAAGAGGTGCATCATCACATCATTTTGGAATATGTCAGCATGACACATTTTGCCTTTCGTGGAGGCGCACATATGTGCATGCATAATAATAAGAATTATATATATGTGCAATATTTGAAATTGCTTATTGTTATTTTTATTATTATTATTATGATTATGCATTCGACTGGTCGATCATAAACTTTGCGTGCTCAAAAAGGTGCTTATGCATGTCTACGCGGGCGTTTATGAATTGTGTTCGCACGCTCAATCACCATGATTCTCTGACGATGATGAGGCGAACAATGCTTATGCAAACCTGCTTATAAAAATCCTTTCCTTTCTGCACCTTCACAAAAGCAGGGTCCTTTACATACAGCTCACTTATAACAACGGCAGAAGGTGTTGTGTTTCGTGACACCAGGTATGAAAAAGTGTCAAAAATTGGTACACACCGATTTTTAAAAAAAGTTACCCGAGAGGACAAAGACTTTCTAATTTGGGAGAGATATTATGCAGCACAGACCAATTGTTCCGTTCATTAGATAGTAGCGAGCAAAGTGGAAACAAAACTTTTTTCTGCTCTCACCACCACCATCACCACCAGTGTCAATGTCAGTCCGTGAGTAAATCGTGCGGAGTGTGTGCAGTATTTCCTGAAAAAGGGAACTTGCATGTGTCAAATGACATGTTGGTGCAGTGGTGTATGCGTGTAACGAGATATACATGGTTAACATGTGATCGTAATCAAGATGGTTATTCTTACACTTCTGTGTTTTAAGTGTTTGCACCTGGAACTCCAACAACGTCATATGAATATCGGTTTCCAAACACCTACCTCCCTTAATAATAAAACAGAGTAGAGAGGAGCCAAATGCCCGAGTGAGTTTGTGAGAGTGAAAACGCGTCCTGTTACCGAGTGACGCACGAAATAAACTGTGCGCCATATAATAACACTAATATCTCCCTTTCATTCCATGACTCGCTCGAGCTGATCACTTCAGATAAGCGTTATAATATGCAGGTATTTCCAGTTATTTGCATGATGATAAGAAAAGGGCTCGGACGACGACGGACTGAAAAGGGGAAATGGGATTTGAACTATTCCGAGCAAACTCGTTAGCACATTCTTTCAAAATGTCCAAGTGGTTCCTGTTCCTACACTACCAAGGTAACTTTGGAAGAAGTAGGAAACGGTCGTGTATTCTACGAACAAAATGCATACCTATGCCTATAAACTTTTGATTATAATCTGTGTTTTTTAAATAATAAAAATATCTTACATATCAATGACCTTCTTGTTCTGACTGCTGATGTGACGAGGGACGTGTTAGTTTACACCTTCCAACCGTAATATTATTATCATAGGTTTGTATATATTTTATTACTCTTGAATTTTAAAATACTCCTGAATTTACAACTAAGAAATCTTATAAGATGAGAACCAGTACTTCAGACCTAATATAACCTTTTTTCAGATGCATAAGAAATAGTAAGAAAACTATTTTCTTTCTTCAGTAAATTGGTGGAGCTACATGCATGCAACTTACGTGAGATCTGGAAAAACAACCGTTTGTGAAACATAATCCGCATACGAGGATGTCGTCCAACCACATTATCAGACATGAAATATTATTGCTCGCGTAAACTCGTCAAATTATCCAGTTGGCTGATGTTATTATACAACATATATTTTTTTTTCTTTTCAAGCGCTCTCATTTCGCATATTATTTAAATTTCTACATACAAACATGCACATCCCAACTATATACCGGCATTATCTTGTAAAAAGTGGACAAAAAATGTGTGCATAAATCACTAGATTATACATATATCCCAAATCCAAACTGTCCTCTATTCCTTCATAGCGGTAACTTTAGCTCCAAAAAGTGCTCCTTCATCTCCTCTCACTCTTGTGCTGCTTAGTCGTTACGTGTCAGTACTTTTACTACACTTACAAGTGAAGGTGCCATAAAGAGGATCACTTTACTGGTTTCCCTTTTGATAATTACTTTTCACAAGGAGTAGTAGTCACACAGCAATCATCTAACTGTGTGAACCTCCTCCCTTATTTCCCTTATCATCATCACGATGTACCTTTTTCTTCTAGTTTACATGATAATAATAATACGATGATTCACCTGTGAAGCACACCATCATAAATATCTTTAGCTTTACGGAAGAAACAGTAGGTCCAAGTAAGAACAAAATTGGATGGTAGGAAGGACAGCAGCATAAACTTTTTTTTTAGAAAGAGAAGAATGTGTCGTGAAGAAGACTTCTGACTCACACAGATCTGTTACATGATACCACGGCTTTGTTTTAAGTTTCTTGTTTTATGACACGTCGTTTTCTCCGTTGTTACATGCAAGATTTGCTTATGTTACTGCCATTCTTTTGGCCTTGTGCATAGATGCGTTGCTGCTTCTGCTGCTCTAGCACAGATTTTTGTTCTTTAATAATATACTATACTGCTGGAACAAATGATGTAATCATGATTCTTTAAAAAAGTTAGCAGCCAGGCTACATAATATTCACATGTGTAATATATATTCTGGAAGATAAAAAGGTATATGTACAAAGGTACATAATTTCTGGCTACCAGCAGCATCATCATCACCACTAAACAGTCAGCCAGGAAGGAAAAAAAATCAGTGGGCTTACAGTTTGTTGTTGAGATGAGATCTCTAGCAGTGATAGATAAACGCAAACAGTCATAAAATAGGAAACAGGAGAAGTGGAACACTGCTCATGTATAAGTCAACATGATGATCTTTTTTTGAAGATGCAAGATTCATCCCCTATGTCTGCCTGCATATTATCATCACCTGATTTCATACTATATCATTATTATGTTTTGTTAAAGAAAGCGTTGTTGAGATACTTTTACATATGCATCCATCATCGGCATCATCATCTTCGCGGTGTTTTGGATAACTTACATACAACGAACATGATTCCGAGTTATCTTCCTCCGACGCTGCTCTATAAAAATGACTCGTTATATTCGTAAAGATAAAAAATTTATATCAAAAGGCCGAATGATATATTAAAGATATATGGCGACTTTGAGTATCGCAAAAGAGTCTGAAAGCCGGCAAAATAAAACTTAGTGGTTTGACAAGGCTTTGGTTTTATTAATTATAATGAGCACACTATCATGACTAAACATGCATGTTAGCAAAAAATAAAAAATAACAATCACCAATGCTACATATATAACGAATACACATTATCTGATTTATAATTTGAGTTCTTGCTGTTATTATTATGATTATGCACATGGCAAAAAATATGTAGTTAGCTGTCGTGATCTGCAAGGCCATGCAAGTTTTTAGCACATTTTTGATACGATAAAATGCGATGATAGAGAGGAAGTACTTTAGAGCAGTATGCAATGAATAAATATGTCTGCGTGCAATCTACTCGAATAATGCATTTCGCTGATATCCTGTTTATCCGTGTCTAGTTTTTCTTTTAAATTCATAAGTAATAAAAACTGAGCCAGTCGAATAGTCCGTACAAATAAACATAGTTAAGTTAGTCATAAGTTATTCATCTACTTCAAAATATATTATCACAAACAGTTCTTTCATCGCGCAGGAAACAGGTTGTGGCTGTGGCTGCTGTTGTAAAAATATTATGAGGAAAGGGAAAAGTGGAAAGCATCCCAATCCCATGAGACATGCATGCATATTTACGCACAAAACACATACACATATCTCAACCCGTGACTTTATCTGAATGATGAAATGATTATTACTTATGTAAACCAACAAAACAAAATGACGGTGATGAGGAGGGTAGCAGTGGTCGCCGTGGTAAGTCGGATTGATTATGTGCGAGTGTGAAGTGAGAGAAGGATTAGATATTATACAAGAATAAAGAATATTATATGGAGGAAAAAAGGAGTTGGAGAGAAGCTAAATATATATTTTATGTATCGGATGGATATATCTGTACGTATGATGTTTGTATAACATAATAATATGCATTACTTGATCACTGTTTTACGAAGTGATATCATCTTGAAACAACACTTCAATTTTAATACCTTCGTCTTCCTCTAAAATGCAGGCATTAAACTGAGCGAGCAAAGTCATTTTTCAGCTCAGGTGGAAACCGTAAAGTCGGCGAAAAATGCTAAAGACGGCAGCAACAACACTAACAACAGCAGCAGCAGTAGAGTGGCTGCACAAACCCAACCGCAAAAGATTACACGTAATTTTTGTTTGTTTTTTATGAGCAAACATTGAAATTGAAACTCTAACCAAAGGGTTGAATCATCTATTGGCGAGCACGGATGGTGTGTATTAAGTGTAGCCTTCGTTGTTCAAATTCTTTATAAATATTTGACATGTCGATCATGTTCTCCTGCTGCGGCTGACGATGATAATGAACGCTTTACCACAAAAATAGTTTTTCCGTACTTTACAGGCAACCACAATTTTCCTTTGATTGTTGGCTCATTACATGATCAAAGTGGCTGATTGCAGGTAAAACGAAAGGGTACAGGGTTTTCAGATGTCCTTGATGAATTGTCAATTTCTTACACAGTTTTTCTTTGTTGGATGGATGTACGCGGTAATATTCACGTTTACGACAAGTTAAAATGTGCAGGTGAGGAGATAAGAAAATAGAGTGTGTACCTTCTTTCAATATGCATGCGTGCAATTTGTGGCCTTATCGGAAAATGCCAGCAAAACAATGTGCTCAGGTAACATAATATTGATAAAGATTGATAGTAAAAAACAGAAAAGGCAGACTGGCAAAAACTGCAAAAAATGGGACAGGAAGGAGCAATCATAAAAATTACAGTAAAAACTACAATAATGGTCAATTAATTTTTCGCGTCTCAGAAGTGTGAAGAATATAACTATAATCAGAACTCTGTACTTGCCACGTTACAAAAACTCAAAGAGGATTTTTTTGCACACTTCCACTCGTTTTAAGCGTCATCCCGATAAAAATGAAAACTTGCAAAGTAAAA
The DNA here is from genome assembly GCA_004115045.4 of Sinella curviseta. Taxonomy (NCBI): domain Eukaryota; kingdom Metazoa; phylum Arthropoda; class Collembola; order Entomobryomorpha; family Entomobryidae; genus Sinella; species Sinella curviseta. The sequence goes on from CM065489.1 coordinate 10,208,782, forward strand.
TGATAGCTGAACAGGGAAAAGGTGTAGCGTGAAGAGTAAGCATACGTCATTTTGCACACTTACACGAAAATGGTGTAGGAGAGCATTTATCATGGTATAGTAAATCGTTGGGAGTTGGTTTCATGGCAGCGCAGCTAGCAGCATCAACCATCAACCTTATTTGCAGGAAGATATATTGCTGGATATGTCTCCGGCCTCTAGTCTTACACGACGACTTCTACTCTGCTCTATTTGTAAATAAAATGTGTCCGTCAGTTGCACATTACTTTGCAAGATGATATCACGCAACGCTGAAGTTCAAAAGGAACGGAAGCGGTTGGCCATTTGCACCAGAACAAACTAACACCTCAACAATTTCCACTAATTGGAATACATCACCATAGTAATATATACATATACACATAATATAGAGCTTGGATGATGGAATAAAAAAAACTCGTGTCCATGTTCTTTCTTATTATTATTATTATTATTATTATTTTCCTGCTTCTCCAACTAGGATAAGTATTCCTGCGAAAAATTATTCGCTTCGTTGACTTCCTCCATTTACATCTTATTTTACTTGTAGGTATTACTGTATTACCAACTACGTTTTAGATCGTCGTCACGTTAACGCCAGCCAACCAGAACGGACCCAGCTCCGCAGGAGAAAATCACGCAATAATATTGCTGCAGAGGACGACACCTTATGACTTTTTCATGTACAAAGTATATGGATTGAGAACGTAAATTCTCGCTCCTAAGTTGCTGTGAGCAGTAACTTTAAGAGCTACAATAAAATGCAGCCATGCTTGATTCGCAAATTGCCATGCCACCAGGGCAGTTGGCTAAAGTTGAAGTGAGCGACTTAGGAGCGACGAGCGTCAACTTTTGCGATAGTGAAAATCCATGTTTTTGTGCAGCCTCCGGTTCTGACACTGGAGGTGAAGATGAAATGGACCCACCTCGTTGAATTTACTTATCTACGAACAAGACAATGAAATGAGCCAGGATGGTGGTCAATGTTCTTGCTAATGTATCCGAACCTTAAGACTATCTCATTTTATATTATTATGTTACCAATAAAAATTAAGATTAGCTTCTTTCATAAAACAAAAGATCGATGCAAAAAAAACGTGAAGCCCATTAACGTTTTCTAGCGTTATCTTATCGTATCATGTGGTGCAAGGTTTGTTTATTGAATCATTTCACGAGTTCTCATCTATTTATCTAGCCAAAATTGCAGTCGATTCCACACACATGATAATAATAATAGGTTTGCATTATTCATTGGTAATATGTACCTGCCTGCTCGGGCAAAAAAAAAATGTTGTTGCTGCTGCTGCTGCTATTGCTACTGCACTGTAGTTGCTCTACAAATACCAGTCTTCTTCAGCCTATTATCATCATCGAATATGATCCATTTTTCATTCTGAATATATTAATTCCTACTTATCCTCACCTTAATTAGACTGTAGTACAGAAAACTAATTAAAATTCATCATCATTGGAGAACGGGTTTTACTCATCATCGCCATCTTCACGACCACATTTATGCTTGTATGAATGCCTTTAGTGAGGGCATAAAAACACCTCTCACGTCATTTCTTTCAGCATGCAGAAACTTTGTAAAGATAATAATGAGTAGCACAAGAAGAAAAAGACACAGAGAGAACACCAACATTACCTACAGTCCAACCAACCACCACTGACCAGCGTCATCATCATCATCATTACCGGAAAGTACATAGAACAACGACAACAGGTTCCACATTCAACTTAAATTCGACTTCATATCAATCCAGCGTACGTCCGTCATTCAGTCTCATTCAAAATGAGCAAACATACATATTATCGGACATCAAATCAAATCATAAAGCAAATAAGCTCTACTTTATGAAACAACCATAATAGTACATGTTTCAAGTCCTACTATAATCTCGTATATTTTGTCACTCTTTGCAGTTGTAATACACGCTAAAATATGCCACAGAAATAATATCAATATAACAATAATCGTAATGCCACTATAGGTAGGTATTTATTTAAATTCAACTTCATATATACTGCTTCAAGCAATAACTTGGAAAGTCCTCATCGTTCCCCGAGATAGTTAATCTTCCATTAGCACTTAGCAGTTGTATGTACGTATGTTTAGCCTATCTGCAACATTGTAATGTCTCAAGTAGTACGCAATTATCAAGATAGTTTAGAAAAGTAACTAGATTAGAATAATATTGCTGTGCTACTACTCGTTTTGTTAGTCATTCTAGTTCAACACGACACCATATAATATCGCCATGATTATAGTTTAGAAAGGCGAGATGATTTAACGTCTTTCTTTAAGAAGTGATGTGAATGTTTTTTATCATTCATTTCTGACACTACAGCAATAATAACTAACAAGTCTTATCGCTAAAACATGGCTCACACACAGCGCTTACGCTATCACTCTGCGTGACTCCGATACTTTTACTCTTGTACGGAATACCACTCTACAACAAGTGTTTTCACTTGATCCAAATGCCTAATGACGTGGTATGGACACATTTTGGGTCTTTTTCACTTCTCCCTTTTTGTTAATTGGCAAGGTTAAAAATGACTCGATAAGGTAGATGTACTTAAATAAATATCATATTTACCTGCATATGTTTAAACGTGCACTGTACATTGTAAAAATGAAGTTATAGAATAAATTGTAAGCGAGTACGTATATTTATCAAAAAAGACAAACAAAGTGAAAGAATGAGAGAACATCATCATATCATTATTATCATTGATGGACAAAGGTGTGTTGCCTGTAATAATAATAACAATGAAAACAAGACGAGAACAATCATTACGGAGAGAGAAAGAGTATGCATTTTGCAGTTTCATGCATGTTGAATGAAAACACAATGCAAGTTAATATATGTACACAATAAATGGCAATAATGCTAATAACAATACCTATAGAAACGTTGCTGCAGGTCATAACTTTTCTGTATGATGTAGTCAACCAGTAAACTAGTCATTGTCATAATAATACCAGCCAAAGTAGTTATGTTATACAAAGTGCAATGGAGAGAGGAGAAGTGGTAGTAAGATGATCCATGATGAGGTAGTGGGAAAGGTGAGTATAAGAATAACGCTGGTGTTATTTTTATTTTCATGAATTATATAACATTATGTCTCTATCATGTTTTTGTTTTAGTAATGTATTGAATAGCAGATAATAATATTATGCTGCTGCTGATGATGATGATACTTGTTTGCTGGTGCAATGTGTAAGGTGATTGGAATGAGTGTTGGCCACCTGGAGAAATAAATTAAGCCCATTTTTGCTACTCCCACAATGTGTGTGGCAAAACTAGAAAACGAGAACATGTTTTCATAATTATAATATGTACATAAACCAGAGAGGGATCGGGAGAGAGAGAGAGAGAGAGAGAGAAAAGGGAAAAGGAAAGATTAGCTTTTTTGGCCGTGTACTGATAACACAAACTAGGCATAGGTATTCCTGGCTTGTAGGTATATCTACGCTGCATCCGCAATACCTTTAAACAATGAAAAGCATCAATACGACGAACGATGTAATAAATACCTCTGTGGAAGCAGACACAGTACAAAGTATGTACAAACGAGCATTTGTCAGTTGAAAAGTCTGAAAAGTGTATTGAGTGAGGATGATAATAGTGAGTGAGAGAAGAGGAGGGATGAAAGAATGATGATGAGAAGATCATCGTCGTCATCCTTTTTTACCCTTATTTTCGTTTCATTACCTTGTTTGCTTGCATGCGTTTATTTTGTTTTGGACAGTGAGCCATCTCATTTTACAGATATTATTATATGTTGTCCAGTGTATAAAAAATTGACCTCAGGATACAAGAAACACATCACAGAATTTAAACTAGTTTGTTTAATTTTCCTATTAGACCGTCTGCTATTTTCGCACAACTCTTCAAGCTTGTTTAGCAAATCACTTCCCAGTAGAACACAAGAAGTTACTCTATTGACAGATTTTCTAACCATTATGTTCACATCTTTTTATCTCTGTGCTCCATGGTTGTTGTAAAGCAGTATCTTCTGCTATCATTAAGATTGAGAGATTTTCTGCAAGAAACTCGTCAAATATGTAACTATGACAGATCTAATTGTAGAGGGCAATAAACACCAAAAGTATAAACAGCAAAGCCTGATATTTTGCACAGACAGGTAAACAACAGAGGTGGCCATTCGTTCACGCCTTTAGCTTCTAACCAAAATATTTTCGAAGGATTTGTTGGGCAGATTTTTGTGGATATGGGGGAAGGCAAGTCGAAATATGTTTATTATTTACTGCCACAAAAAGGAGATTACTATATTGTTAATTGAGACGGTGGTGGTGGCAATGTTAATGAGTTTTGTTATAAAAATTGGTATCAGCAGAAGCGTTCACGTATGTGTATTAATGGAATTTTCCAAAGTATCTTCATTACGAACTCACAGAAGCATACTGACAAAAAAGGAATTTTCTCTTCGTGAGGGGCTGAGCCCTGCAGCAAAAATAAGCATTTCAAATTTTCAAACAAAAAATGACGGTTGAGGTGATGATTATTACTATTACCTCGGACGCAATCAAGTTTTGCTAGTAATCTCTTTGACTACACGTTGTATAAGTTATGAATAACATTTAAAATGCAACGAACCCCGTTACATTAAAGATAAGCGTTTGTTTTGATTTTTGCATGGAAATGTAAGATCACTCCAAAAAGTGTAAAACTCATGATTTGTTGATTTGAAGGCTGTCAAATTTGGGCCTGAATTGACGCATACAAAACAAATCGATTCATTGCCAACGAACTAGTTGATAAAATTCAGAATTGATTTTTGCCGTATGCAGCAAACATTTCACAATTTGCATGAGAGACAAGTTTTTGCTGGAAGTTATTAAATCTGGTATACCATGGAAACAATGTATGACTGACTTTGGCCAGCTTTTATTATCGAGCATAAATCATGTACCTATTTCGAAGGAACCTAACCAACGTGTTACAATCTGTTGAAAGCTAAACGTCACTGACATCAGGTACAAACAAAGTAGCATGTACACTCTTAAAGGTATGTCAGTGCGAGGCGAGGGCATAACATGAATGAAATGAAAAATTGAAAGCGAGCTTCTTTTTGGCTCGTTAGGCTGGTGACGTTGGTTCATTTCAATTTTATTGCTTATTGCTTGCTTGCTTGATGATGTTGGTGGAAGTGTTACTACACACTCCATTATACCGTCTCTTTCAATCACTCAAGGTAATAAAAGTTTTGATACCAGACACTTGATCAATGTGTCAACCGTGGAGACCAACCGCATGGAATCAGAGATAAGATGAATTAATGGATCCGGTCACTCAAATTTAGATTAAAAAGAGAGGCCGCTTTACAATATAGATAAATCGAGCAAGTTAGTCGACTTCTCGGCTCTTCCTCTGACAACAAGACTACCCAACAACAATGCCGTACACTGTTACCCATCATCATGTGCTGCCGTTGTTGTTGTTGTTGACGATGATGATGGTTCCGCAACACTTTGCTCTAACAACTGCTAAGTACACGCAGTCTTTTTTTGACGCAGTTAAAACACTTGACATGTTTTGTATAAAGTTTTATTTCCTCCATAAAATGATGATGAAATGGTACACAATAATAATAAAGATGATGATGATGTCATCATATTACGGACGCCTGAAATTGGCCTAGGACGGAATGGAGCCCGGGTATGTTTGCTTTGCCATTTGCTACTGCGTCGATGAATCCCCCATAAGGACTGGTGACAATGTCACAAATGATGGGGATAAAGAAAATAATGGATATATTTTGTTTCAAAATACCAAAAACCTTCAAATGGGCTAATTAGAATTTACTAAAAGCATATTTTCGATAACACAAAGGAAAATTTTAGTCTGCACGCATTAACGAAAATGATTGATTCCTATGCAGACGCCACCTAAACACGGAATTCTCATTCTTTTCTTTAGACAATGTCTAACATATTTATAAAATAAAACTATAGTGCATGCTTCTCACACATGGCTTACGTTTTTGCAACATCGTATCAAGTAGCAAGAAAGTCGTGTAGGATATTATTATTGGTGGACAGACATGTGCAAAAAAATGAACGAACAATATTATTCTACATATCAGCCATTATACAATTTAGCTGAAATTGGTGCACTGAACTTAATGGAAAAAATGCAGATGTCGAAGACTGGATTTTTGAACAGTAGCATCATATGTGATAGAAATCTAACGTTTTCGTATAATAATATCAGATAAACATCATCATCCGAAAAAACACAACAGACGCAACCCCAGACAGCATCTTGTTAACCCTCAAGTTAGAAAATGAACACGCGAGCCACAAATGCATCAATCTTCTTCATCTCCTCCCTCCTCATAAATGAATAAAAAATGAAGCCTTACGCTAAGTCGAGAACTATGCACATTCAAAAATACTTGCTAAACATACCTAAGCATACTCTTCGTCTTGCTCTTTGCATCAATTGGGTGATAAATGTGCATTTTTTGCAAAATGATCACGTTTAGATGCTATTGACATTTATCAACTGAGCTCAGAAACAATCTTAAGTCAAGATAAGTTGATAATCGTAGTGTATGGATGAGTAGTGGTGGTAGTAATTTGAAAAGCCACACATAAAATTTATTCGTGCAATGATGCTGTTGAATGAATAGATAGACATTATATATGATTTTATCAGTGAACAGGATACAAATTATTATGTGGTATCGACAACAAGCTGTGTGACTTTAAACCGATGGGGTTCGCTTATTAAAATAATGCATGAAAAACTCGGAGATTGAACTGATTTTATATTCAAAATATGTACACGATGTACTTTTGGTAGGTAAAATTACTTAACTGGAAATATGTTTTCGTGTATGTGTCTGTCTATCTTGTTGAATGGTGAGAATTTAAAGTGTAGGACCACCTAGTTTGTTTAAGGAGAAAATTAGCAATCATTCCATTTGCCCCACGATCCTCATACCTTGGCTCAGAGAATGTACGCTATGTGATATAAATTTAACGAGATGATAGGTGTTTCATTCTTCGTTCAAGAATTGCTCGGAGGGTGCTTCATTGTTAGCAGTGCCTCTCAAAAATTTCAACGTTTATACCCTAAAGGAGAGAAAAAACGTTCTGGGAGTTTTGGGACGACGGTGCCGATGATTATTATTATTGCACACACCTTAGTTTCGACACCAGTGCTTGGTGCACTCGAAACATATACATACATATTATTTGCTGAAGAACAGGAATGCGCATCAATTGTTCCATACTTTTATGAAAAAGGTAGTCTGAAGTCTGGAGCCAGAGTAAGAGAATCCATGGATTCCCAATTCATTCATATTGTTATTAAAAATCATTTTTTCAAAGTCGTTTCATTCATACACCTTCAAACAATGTTAATAATTTTGAAATTAGATTCAACAAATAAGGTCACTATTACAGTGAAGAAGGAATCTGAAAAAAAGCACAGGTACATATATCCCTTTACGTCTTGGATCCAGAAAATGATGAACTTCATTATTTGTTCTTTTTGGCCTAGGTGCTAATAAACATGTTCATCAGGCTGACTAGGGCGATGATTTAGGTGATTTCACGGGCGATTTGTCTCAGACCGTAAGCTCCACGCCTACCTGCTTGCATAGATCATCTCCGTGTAAAAGATTGGATAGACTGCGAGAACCCTGCCTCCATCACCAAACACGGTAAACGTTACTTCTCCTCTCTGCATAATACTACACAGCTTTTCACCTTTTGCCAAACACATTGCACTGCTACACTCACTCAGCCAGCCAACAGTACAGCCACCACCACCATCATCATCAGAGTCAAAGTGAAGTGTTATCCAACTCATTCCTCTTTACACTCGGCATCAGCAACAACAACGGTAATGCATAAAAAATGCACACGGTTGTTGTATCGCACACGGTTCCACCATTTCTACCACCACGGGTAACACTACACCACCACCACCGCCAGCCAGTTTGTGTGCCGTATCCGTGAATATGTATCCGCATCTTCTCCACAAAGCAAGCAGTTTCGTGTGGGCTCGTGACTTAATATAATATTCATGAATTTGTGTACTCCTTTATTCGATTCTGCTGGGATTACTACATATTATAGTATTCCATATATCCACTAGACTAGCTAGACAACTAATAACAACATTACTACATACTACTACTACAACTACAAGCAACAATAATAACCACAAATAACAATGGAACGTTTCAACATGATAATAAGGTAAATAAATGCAGTCCACTTGAGACATACTTCTTCGTCTTCTTCATCTCCTTTTCCGTACAAAATTTTTCATTTTCCTTGCCATTTACATGTCGTCACTGGTCACTGACTGAAGACATTCTTTGCGCGCAAAGTTATACGCTTGTGCTATAAAATAAACAAAAAATACACATAACATTCTTAACTGCCCAATACGCTTCCAATTGTTTTAACAATATGTGATGTAAAAGCTCAAGATGAGGTGAGAATGATGTTCGTCTATACGGACCCTGCTTGTTAAATAGCAATTACGATGAAATTACCTTTTCATGCTTCGGCCACTATAAATCTCATACCAAAATGTTGCATGTTTTGAAAGAATGGCAAAGTGTTTGCATACCACACCATACCAAGTTAGTTTACTTATTTGGTGGTTGTGAAAAATTGTAAAAATGATATAATTCATTTTTTTAGAAAAATAATGCTGAATGGTTTATTCAATTTAACCCAGGAATATTAAATGGCTAAATAAAATACAGCTAAAAAGATTTTAAACGTACATATATATTTTTCGGATAGCATTATTATTGCATTGTGTTGTGGTAGTAATGTTTATTGTCAGTACGAGAAGGAAAGCTGTGTAAAGGTGCATACGATGACGATGATGGAGCGAAAGAAAGGAATGAGAGAGGAGGCTATACGACGAAGCTGTACAGAAAGAATAAAACGAGCACAGAGGAAAGATAATGTGCTGTAGACTGTAGACAATAAAGCCTTGGAGCATCAACAACCATAACTCATTAAATTACATAACGTCTACATTTTTACAAGTTTTTTATGAAGTGGAATGTTGAATGCCACCCTCATCTGCATACCACCTTGCCACATGCTGATATCATACACGTAAAAAGTGAATGAGGGAAAATACAATAACATACTTGCCGGGTATATAAAAACACGGCCATTTCTCTGTTGTTATATGCAGTAATAATAATAATAACGAAAATAATGCAATTCATACTTATACCAATTTCCTTGCTCTTCTCTGTATCAGGCCTGACGGACGGAGGAAATGAAGTGGAAGGTTGGTTTGTTTTAAGAACAGGCGCTGATCGTCTCCTTATGAGAATGAATGAAAGAGACATGTGGATCCTCCTCTTTCGCCACATCATCTTACGAAACTGACTGGAGTCCAATTTTCCTCCCATTCAACAAATCGTGCAGAGATTTGTTTGTTGAGGTGTACACAGTTTTGGTGGTCATTCATCTGGCTGATGTATATATATTCCAGGTAGATTAACTATAGGCACGGTGTACTGTGCTTTTCGTAAAGCAATCTATGTATCTATTGCATTCTTTTCATTTTTATAAGTTTCACATTTCAGAAGTTTGCGCGCGCGGAGATTTATTATATAAGAATACTTTACTTGATCTACATGCCTCTGCTCTGTACTCAATCCCATTTTTTCACTTACAAGTTGAATTAAATTTTACAAAACTTCTAACTGCGGACATTTTCATTTTATTTATGTAAAATTCTTCTGAATGGCTATTGTTTTTTAAACAGCTCAGCTTACTAAGCTACTTATGTCAACAATTTCTCAATGTAAGCTTCTACTACAGAAAGTTAAAGTCTCAGAAATACAATTAATCACACTTGTGAAACCCCAATATTCGTCAATGATAATGAGAATATTAATATAGAAATAAAAATAATGAATTTTAAGATGGCTGATCTTGTTTGTCGGTGGCCACACTCTGCCGAGTCGCCGTTATGAGCTAACTAGCATATAATCATAAATACGTATAGAGTTCCTTCTCACAATATATTGTGATATGCAATAAAATTCGGCTGTTAGTTTAACAAGAAAAAATAATTATTCCTGAGAAAGCATACAGAATATTAAATGAAGAAACTGAAATGAAAAAGCAGCTTTGTTATCAATTTGTATCTCCTCATTTCTGATCGGTCAGGTAATAATATTATTATTATTGTTATTGCTGTAGTGTGATACTCATATATCTTCTTCCTTTGTATTATGTACCGGGTTTCCAATTATTATTCCTACAGTTAGTAATTTTTAAGTATATGTACAGACCCCTTTCCATCTGATTAAAGCATTTTATATTAAAAGGTTACCTGAGCTATTTTTTGTTCTTTCTACGCCATCCTCCAGCCCAAAAAGAAAAATAAATAAAAGCGTATTTATAAATATGAAATTGCTTCTGTAAAATAAACACATACAACATTACCCAAAATATCTGGATATGATACGATATAAGAATAATAATACCTAATTTTGGGTTATTTTTATAACCGCAAGTGCCAACATTCCACTTGGAATGTGTGAAGGATAAGCATCATTTTATGACGTGGTAAAAGAAAGGAAAACGATACAATTCCCTTGTTGGTTTTTTATCATCTAACAGTCTGTTATCATCTTGAAAATCAAATAGCGTATAAGTCAAACTAGTCATTTGTTGCTTGCTTCCCATTCGTGACATATTATTATTACCATTTACTATCACACACGGTATTTTATACACCAGGGTACTACTTAACTCTGCCTGTCTGCGTAGGTAGTAATCAATATTTTTAAAAGATTGTTTGTTTGAGGAAAAATCAAGCTTTGATGGTCCTGCGTTGCATTTTATTTGATTATTTCTACTAAATTATTCAAACACTGGACAAAACAGAGTTCATAAATAACAAGTTATTATTGTCGCAATGATGAACGTTTATTAATAGTGGATTGCTCCGTGAAATTGTCTCGACAAAATTGGAGGGAAGAAAACGTACAAAAGAGTAGCAAACGAAGCGGGCATGGAACTTTTAATGGAAAATTGCTTGCCAAATTAAATCCAATGCTAAATGCTGAGAGTATTGATAAGTGTAGCTATATTTATACTGAGAAACTGCCATTGTTAAAATGCAAAGAAAATAATTCTTATTTACTAAAACGGTGGTTTTAATATACGATATATTTCATTGAATTATAACCTCCTCACATTTACAATGAAAATGTTGAAAATGACGATTACATAGTAGCATGATAATAATATTATTATTATGGTGGTGGTGGTTCCTTTAAATGACACGTTATCGTTATCGGCAGAACCTCATACATTTCCTTTCCTTTTTATGTACTTTCCTACCTGTAGGCTGAAAAGTAGCTGTTGGTAATAACTTGAATGGCTGGAAGGACTGATGATGTGGAATATAGGGAATGTGCGTTTTATTTTTAACACTTCAACCACCAATTTCGGATTCAAGTCGTGAAAGCAGTAAAACAAACACCTGTCTTTTCAAACGGCAATTTTTATGGTTAATAAGCTTGTCTCAAGAAAGTTACGACGTTTCATTGTGTGGCAAATGCAACTACATATCTTAATGCCACATTTTAGATTAGCATAAACTGTTGAAAAGGTAAACAGAAAAGCCGGAATGGATGGAGGAGTAGCGCAACAATTTTTTAAAAAGTTAATAAATAATGCACGGCAAAAAAAGCCGAGACATACAAAATTCTATTCTTTTACTCATGAGGAGGAACTCACA
>CM065489.1:10220679-10265423 GCA_004115045.4 Sinella curviseta
AATTCTGACACTGTCGGGATTCTGTGGGTGTGCGTATGATGATGGTGAGTACGATGAATATTATTAGGACTATGTCCCACAAAATCTCACAAGTTAATGAAAGGAACGACGAAAATAAATGAGAATCAAGAAACAACCCAGAAATAAATTTACGTGAAGATACTAGCGATAATTTAACTGCTTTACTAACTAACTTATTTATTTATCGAACTCAAAAAGGAAACTGTTCCAGGAAACTTTTACTGGAAAATAAAAGAAAATATTACTTAAGAAATAATAAATCGACAAGGAAAGAAAATCTCAGACAGCGGACAATCCACTTCTGCTCAAACCAAAAGGAAGATAAAGAGTGCCGGTTCTCCTCGCTCTCTTCCCCAAATTACAACTCAAGAGATGCGAGGAGACGTGAACAAAAATACCAATGCTTTATATTGAAACCATATATATAACACATTATATATCAAATCCTACGTACTAGAATACATGGACATAATGTTTACACGCTAACGAATGCATTTACTTACAAATGACAATGTGAACTTAATTATAATATTAATCAGAATTAGGGCAGTCAAATGAATTCTTATTCTGTACTGCCTGAATACAATATAATGATATGATATTATTTACTTCGCTAAATACCTTAAATATGACGAATGATAGACACCGTCTTTTATCTAACACTAAATACAAACTATATATGACGGATGAGAGACACCGTATTTTCCAAATACCAAAGATAGTACGTATTCCAGAAGGGAACACAAATGATAGTGACCGTCTTTTCAACTAACTACTACACATACACAAGACCGTCATTAGGATTAGTCTGCATACACGTACATAACAGTCAAATGACGGACACCGTCTTTTACAACATAGACCATAGACTTTACATTCTCACATGACACCTTTGTTTAAAAAAAGAAAAACAGAAAAAAGAAAAAAGATTTTGACCTCTCAATTAGGACAAGCATAAGACTTATGGCCTTTTTCTTGGCACTTAAAACATACAACAACCCATTGGCCGTTAGGCTCTAAAGATCTGAACAATAAAGACTTTGGAATTTTCTTAATTGTCGGGCTAACAATAGGCGGATTAATTTTCGTAGCTAACAAAGATGGTATTTCTTTTACAAAATTTTTCGGGTCTCGTGGAATACGTACAATTGGTGGGTGAACACGAGCCTTAAGGGCTCGGCAAAAGTTACGCTGTTTACGACGGCGACGATGGCAGGTACGATACGTAATTTTGACCTCGGATTTAATAGTAGATTCTTGATCAGGTGGTGGGAATGAAGAATCCATTGGAGTCAGTGAAAACTCCTCCAGAATTTTTGTAAGATGGTCAGTATCCTTGGTCTCATCGTCATCCTTAAGCAGCTCATCAATCTGTGCAGGAGTTAACGAGTTGACGCTAGGATCACCAACCCACTCAGATAAGTCCATCGGTTCATCAGCCGTGGTCGACGGTAACTGTGAAGGGATTTCAGCATTAGGTTCACCCATATTGTACTAGAAGAAAAAACTAGATTGAACAACACAGATTAGATTAAATCAGATAAACTATATTGTACAAGTTGTTAAAAAGTAAAAGTGACCCATTTTCATCGTGTATCCGCTTCCATTGTTGTCCATCTCCCCACCGCTTACTTCGAGTTCTTCCTGTCTTTAGAATAAATTGAGGAATCATATTTTTCCACAGCACGCCGTGTCCGTGTACTCCTACGGACTGACGGCTCATCTGATTCTGACTCGGAAGTAGGGGGAAGAATAGGGTTGTTGGAAGGTAATGAAGAAACAGAAGGTAAATTATTATTTCTAATTTGAACTGGAACATAGGGTTCCAAAAAGGGATTGTCCGGTGGGGCATCATGAGAAACGGGAGGTGAACTGTGGTCTGGCTGCGGGTTAGCCAGCTCACTTGGGGAAGAAAAGGAAACGTTACCACCGTTAATGGTAATTGAGACATTTGAAGGATTTCGTGGTTGGGAGTCAACAGAAGAGTTTGCTGACTTAAATACAGAGCTTTGTGTACTGGGAATACTAACAGCACGAGGAGTGCCATTGCTTAAATTACTACTTGAACTATATACAGATCTGGAAGGGGAACTATTTACAGCGGAAGGGGTACTAGCGTAATCAGTACGTTTTGGGGAAACAATTGTGGTTATGCTGGCAGCTTCAAAATCTGACTCAGCATCGGAATCATTAAACGAGCTATAGGAAACAACGGAATTATCATTAAAATCATTAAACCAGCGCTTAAGTTCTCTAGTGGAAACTACACGAATCTCTTTACCGTGAACTGGTCTTTCTGATAAAGGCCGAAAATCTATCAATTTATAGGTTATTGGACCGATTTGCTCTACAACTTTAAATGGTGCAATCCATCTCTTTTGCCATTTCTGGACTTTGCCAGGTATTTTTTGGGAAATTTTTACCGCAACGAGATCACCAGGGTATAACTGAAGATCGGGATGACGCTTATCAAAATCGATCTTTTGTTTTCTTTGAGCATTAACAGTATTGAAAAATGCTACTTCATTAGCGGACTGAACTCTTTCTTGAATGTCATGCAAATCATTATCATGAATGAATGAATCATCGACAGGTAAATTGTTTTCTGAAGGTAAACGTGGGTTTCGACCATAAAGAGCAAAGAAAGGTGACATATTAATTACCTTATGGTGTGTAATATTATATGAATATACTACACGTTCTATGAATCTATCCCATTCTTTTTCTTTTGACACTACTTTTGCCATGCTTCTTTGAAAAACTGCGTTCGTTTCTGGATGAGCAGTTGAACAGAACCTTAACTTAATGCCATACTCATTACAAAAATTCTTAAAATCATGAGCTACGAAACACGAACCCTTATCTGCTATTATGACGGCTGGAATCGAATGACGTGCAAAAATCTTGTCTCTGAGAACTTCAATAGCAGATGCTGTTGTCTCACCTTTACATGCAAATGCCTCTACATAACGAGTAAGATGATCAATTACCGTGAATACTGCTGTATTTCTTTTTGGCCAAGTAACTGGGAAAGGACCAACAAAATCAATTCCTATCCGACTGAATGCGGATTTTGGAGGTGGATCAGGTTGCAATGATCCTGGAGAAGCTCCAGAACGTCTATTATACAATTGGCAAACCTTGCAACTTCTTACGTAATTACACACAGTCTTAAACATTCTCGGCCAGTAGTAACGTTGCTCAACTAACTGCCAAGTCTTTCTCAGACCTAAATGACAAGCATCTTTTGCGTGAATTTCATTAAGCAAATCTTTTTGTAATGACAGGGGTACAACGAGACGCCATAAATGACCATTTGGATCAAATCTAGCTTTGTACAAAATGTCAGCTTCTAATTTATAGCTGTCAAGATTTTTAATTTTAACGGGATCTCCACGTTTTGATGCCAGAAGGGCATCAATAATAGAACGAATTTTTGGGTCTTCATACTGTAAAGTGCTAAAAGTATCAGACTGAACAGCACAGAGAGAAAATAGTTTATGATCAGTAATACGGCAAAGCTCATCAATGTCATTTATTTTGTGAAATATTTCTGGATCTACTTGAGCATTGCTTACTGGATTTCTGCTTAAGCCATCAGCATCAGCATGTTTACGACCAGACCTGTGTATAATTTCAAAATCGTAAGGTTGAAGTGCCATAGACCACCGTGCAGCTCTACCATTTGGATCTTTAAAGTTTATTAGATCGCATAATGCTTTGTGATCGCTTATGATTTTAAACGGACGACCGAAAAGATATGGCCTAAATTTTTGTATTGAGAACAAAACAGCGAGGCATTCCAGATCAGTGGCAGAATAATTCTGCTCATGCTTACGTAATGTGCGAGATGCGTATGCAACAACACGCTCGTCACCATCTTGGATCTGAACTAGAGTGCATCCTAATCCTAAGCCGGATCCATCGCAATGAATCTCTGTGGGGGAATGTTCATCAGGATAACCGAGAATTGGGGCTATGCATAATAAATTTTTAAGTTTCTCAAATGAATCTTGGGCTTTCTCATCCCAGATAAAATTTACATTTTTTCTCGTCAAGTCATGAAGTGGCTTGGCGACTCGGGAAAAGTGGGGAATAAAACGCCTGTAATAGCTACATGTGGCGACAAATGACTGGACATCTCTAGACTTTTTAGGAACAGGAAAGTCTTTAATTGCTCTAATTTTCTCAGGGTCTACTTCAACTCCAGCAGAAGATATGATGTGCCCAAGGTACTTCAATTTATTAAAACCGAAAGAGCATTTGCTTGCTTGTAGAATTAAGCCTGCTTTTGAGATTGCTGTAAGTACCGTATGCAAATGAGATAAATGTTCATCAAAATCATGTGAAAAAACTATGACGTCATCCATATAGACTAATGCTATTGTCCATTTTAGTCTGCCTAGCACAGAATCAATCAATCTTTGGAAAGATGCAGGGCTATTTGATAAGCCAAATGGAAGAACCTTGAAATTAAAAAGACCATCAGGTGTTATGAATGCCGTTTTATCCTTGCTACCTTCTTCCATCTCTATCTGATAATACGCTTGGTCACAGTCAAGCGTTGTGAAATATTTTGCACCTCTGAGTTTATCCAACGCATCGTCTATACGTGGCAATGGATAACTGTCCTTCTTTGTTACAGAATTTAGTTTTCTGTAATCGACACAAAACCTTATGCCACCATTTGGTTTTTTCACAAGGACTACTGGGGAAGACCAAGGGGAATTTGAATATTCAATGAGATCCTTATCTAATAATTTCTCTACTTGTTCACTAAGAATTTCTCGTTCTTTAAAAGAGACTCTATACGGTCTTTGCTTTATGGGTCTAGCATCACCAACATCAATATCATGCTTGACAAAGGGACATCTTCCAATTTTTGGAAGTTCTGGAGAGGAGAAATTATCAGAAAATTCATTAAGAATGGAATAAATCTTGGACTTTTCTTCGGGAGACAAATTCTCACCGAATTTAAAATATTTTGAAATTCGATCAAAATCAAGCTTTGACTTGACTAACTTGGAAAGGTTTTCTTTTAACTGGGTTTTATTGGGATTTTCATTTTCTAAATTGTCAACATCACAAATTATTTCATCATCATTGAAAGGACTGCACGTACCTAAGCGTAAATTTTCACGAAGGCGAATAGGTCGCTTATTGAGATTAAGGACAAAGGTACATGCTTTACCGTCTTTCATTTTTACAATGCTTGTGCCATATGCTATTTGCTTGACCGTATCAGTGCCATATTTAGGAATGAACAAAATATCCGAATTAATTTTTCTATCTGCCTTAAGACGTACCTTAGTGAATGAGAAGGGAGGAAGAACAACAGATTTTCTTACATGAATTCCATGCAAAGTTTGTGATGGTTCATGTTTGGAGGAAAGAGAGCTATTCAAATCTGAATAATCTGAGAAATAATCAGAGTCATCTAGAGCGATGAACTTCTGTTCTGGATCTACTTCTGAGTCATTAGTAGCATGCACATGAAGAGAGGAACTACAGGATGCCATACGCGAAGTAGTAGAAGGTAATGACCTACCTATATGAATAGTTTGGTCATGACAAGAAATAGTGACTTGCATGGCTGAAAGCCAGTCCATGCCGAGAACAACGTCATTGGAAAGATCGGGAACTAGGTAGAAGCACCATAAAAATTCTATGCTGTCGACTGTAATTACCATCTCTATTTGTTCTTCAACGGTAAATTGTTTATTTTCATCAACTGAAAGGTTGATGCTAAAAGGCTCGACTTTACTCCTACGAAAGCGTGAAGGAGAGACATGACAAAGGAAAGTGGGATTTACTGCACTGATGGTAGCACCAGTGTCGACAAGAGCCATGAAACGATTACCTTCAATAAAAATAGGCCAATCAAGTACGATACGCTTAAAAGAATTGTTCCTGTAAAGGACAGGATAAGATTTTCCATTCAACTCAGTGCATTCAGTAGGTGCAACTGTAGCAGCAATGGAAAAATTGTCGTCATTTAAGGAGCAGATAGGATATGGGGTGATGATAGAAGATTGTAGACAGGAGGGCACTGACTCTACTGGCTTTTCATTTTGTACATTAATATTTTCATTTTTTAGCTTAGGTGAACTATTTACATCAGAAAATGTGTTTTCAACGAACTCGTAAATACTAGAGGGCTTAACTAAATTTGAATAATGGAAAGGAAAAAAGTTCACAAACTTATCTACATATGAACAAACGCTACGGTCCCGCAGCCGTAGCTCTATTCGTTTCCCTGATCAGCAGCAGAGGGCTGTTGATCAGACGCGTCAGCAATTCTGTGCATGTTCTGTTGACCTGAAGGGCCATTGTTATTCTGGGCATTATTATTTTGGGCATTACCATTATTATTCCTACGTCTGCCCTGAAAGGGATTGAAGTAAGGAGACATCATATTTTGCATGAAAAATGGATTCGGGTAGGGAAAAGTAAAAGGAAAGAATGGTTGCTGCGTAAAGAAGCGACCTCGACCACGACCATTGTTTGCGTTCGCCTGATTACCATTATTTGTGCCTTGCTGCACTGCGTTAGAAGCAGAAGGAGCAGCGTTTTGTCCCGTCGAAGAAGACGGTTGTCCATTATTCTTTTGAGGACAATTGCGTGCAATATGACCTGGTTGGTTACAATTATAGCAAAGACGTGGACCGTCATTTGCTTGTGGCATTCTTTGCCTTTGTGCTTGTTGTGCTTGACCACTTCCCATCGCACGAATAGAATGAGAGTTTGAAGAAGATTGTGCATTTGCATTTTGAGAAGAAGAATGCAATGGTTTTGGCTTGCTATCCTCAACTATTTCAGCATACGTCCTAAGCTTATCTAAAAAATCACCGATGGTGGTTTCAGATGAAAATTGCAGACGAATCTCCATTGGCAAGCCTCTAACTAAATTCCTGACTTTGGCCGTCTCGTCCATGCGAGCATCGATCTCTTTCAAAATGGCCAACTTTGAGGTCACATACCTTTGAGCATCATCGCCTGATTTAAAAATGATCTCTTTGTTCTTTCTTTTGTTAACCGCCAGAAGGGCATTACGGTTAAAAAATGTCTTCATATCATTGGTAATCTGTTCCCATAATTCTTTAAACTCATCTTCGTCCCTATTTAAATCATGCATATCATATTGATGACTGACGCTACACCACCACTTCTCAGCGTCTTCGACCAGAAACCTATCTAATGACACTACTGCGTACTTGAAAGGAATGGAAAATGCAAGTAGGTCAGTCTCAAACTTCACTAGCCAATCTGAGATGCTTGTGCGCCCGTTATACTTGCGAACTAACTTAATTGCGTCTGGTAAATGAATTAATGGATTCTGTACGTTACCCAAACCGTTAGCTGCCGCACCGTCTCCATCACCAAGTTGACGATTGCCTGCATTCTGAGCCATGATGATAGATCTCTCCAGGTGGGAAGTCTTTTCAGCGGTAGGTAGGACGAAAGGAGAAGCTGGAACTTAAATTACACGATTATTACTATTTTATTTTATTACTGGTCACTTTTAACGGATTAGAAATAAAACTGTAGCTTTTTGTTACCACCCAGGACCCAATGCGAGGAATCTACTAATATAAATAAGAAAGGAAATCACAATTAGTTTATGTACTAAAGAACAATAAATAACATAAATAGGTATGTATAATTATTGATAATGATGATAGATAAAAGTAATTAGAAATGAGAGGGGCTACTCGTTTGACCGCGGAGGATTACTGGTCTTGCCGGGCCATCCACCGATTAGAACTTTAAAACTACTGTTTTAATTATCTTTGAAACTTGGAAGAAAAATACAACTTCTCGAGTTGCTAGTAAACAGGAACTTAACTGAAATCTCTACTAATCGAAATGAGTGTTAAAAAGAAAATAAGTGGGCAGGAAACTTCAACGAACAAAAAAAGATGCTCCGGCTGAAGGAAATATGCTAGAGTTTTTAAATTTTTGTTATTTAAGCTTACCAATTTAAATTGATGACCAGTGTTGACTGAAGATCCTACCCGGCGCCTCTTCTTGTCGGGATTCTGTGGGTGTGCGTATGATGATGGTGAGTACGATGAATATTATTAGGACTATGTCCCACAAAATCTCACAAGTTAATGAAAGGAACGACGAAAATAAATGAGAATCAAGAAACAACCCAGAAATAAATTTACGTGAAGATACTAGCGATAATTTAACTGCTTTACTAACTAACTTATTTATTTATCGAACTCAAAAAGGAAACTGTTCCAGGAAACTTTTACTGGAAAATAAAAGAAAATATTACTTAAGAAATAATAAATCGACAAGGAAAGAAAATCTCAGACAGCGGACAATCCACTTCTGCTCAAACCAAAAGGAAGATAAAGAGTGCCGGTTCTCCTCGCTCTCTTCCCCAAATTACAACTCAAGAGATGCGAGGAGACGTGAACAAAAAATACCAATGCTTTATATTGAAACCATATATATAACACATTATATATCAAATCCTACGTACTAGAATACATGGACATAATGTTTACACGCTAACGAATGCATTTACTTACAAATGACAATGTGAACTTAATTATAATATTAATCAGAATTAGGGCAGTCAAATGAATTCTTATTCTGTACTGCCTGAATACAATATAATGATATGATATTATTTACTTCGCTAAATACCTTAAATATGACGAATGATAGACACCGTCTTTTATCTAACACTAAATACAAACTATATATGACGGATGAGAGACACCGTATTTTCCAAATACCAAAGATAGTACGTATTCCAGAAGGGAACACAAATGATAGTGACCGTCTTTTCAACTAACTACTACACATACACAAGACCGTCATTAGGATTAGTCTGCATACACGTACATAACAGTCAAATGACGGACACCGTCTTTTACAACATAGACCATAGACTTTACATTCTCACAACACACAGGATGCTCATAAAACTGGCGATAAACCCTTATAAAACCATTTATTCTGTCCGTCCACTTTCATACAATACATCATTTTTTGTTACACTCACAGTAAAAATTATTAACTTATTTAATTGCTTTTCGAGGATTTTAACAACTGATATGATTAAATAGCATGCATTTAAAGTGGGCTACTACCATTCACGAAATTATTACTGTACTGCAATATAAAAATATGTAATGGGAATGAGACAGCCAGATATAAAACGTTATTTGATCACCGAAAAAATGCCAGAATTATAGATTGAAATATTTACGTGGAAATGATAGCCTGGAACCGGATGCAATCTAAGGGAAAGTAAATAATACGCACTTCAATCTAATCAGCTATTTAATAAAACAGTGGGTTTAATACTCATTTAAGGTGAAATTTTTAGCTTGTTTACAAAATCATGGTAAATTCCTCCTGCCAAACTGGCTGGAAATATCATATTCGGTCATGGTCCACAAACTAAGCAAATAAATACTTTGTGTTACCAAAACACGTGCTTTTCATATCAAATTAGCCACAGCATTATTCAGCACTGCGTACACCAACATTCTCCTAAAAATTGAAGACATAGTATATAGGTACATTATCATCTACCACGTCAGGTAATGTAATTTGCTCTTCTTCCTGTCAGTAAATTCGTAGTATTTAACAGAGAGAAGCATATTAGTATCGCATTATGATTGTTGTGGTCCAACCTTATCGTAATTAAATATTATATTATAATATGATTTATCTTGATACGTCTTGACTACTCCAATCAGCGAGGCAAGCGTTCGTAAAAAGACACAGGATAGCACGAAGTCTTGGAAAGAGTAACCATGTATTACAATTTATGTATTCATGAATACTAATGACGATGATGATATGATGATGATGTGGATGATGACGGCGAGTGTGAAGGAATATCAACTAAGGCTCTTTTATACTTTTGTACAAACGAATAATAATGATAAGGGTCAATAGGCAATTTAGATGAACGTAAAAACTCAAAAGAGACCAGATGGACCTCTCACCTCTTCTCTCGCTGCTAGTACGTCTGTCTTTCTCTTTTATTCTCTGACTGACCATTCTTTTTCAGCAGAGAGAACTCAGAACGGTGTATGATGATGAACGCGTACATATGCTGTTGTAACAAGTGTGTATATAAAAGTGGTAGTTGAAACTTGTAGAATCATTTGTATCAGTTAGTAAATCAACAATGAATACATGCTACGTTTTTTCGTGGTCATCATCATTATCATCAGTGCATCAGCAGCAAGCACGAAATGCTCCGGTTGATGATAATGAGGAGGAATTATGCATATTCATAAAGATACACATACTCACACTTTTGAATGTTTGTTTATTCAGACCAATCCTGTTTTCTTGATTATGGTCGTCATAATGGTGTGGATAAATGAGCCACTAACTAAAGAACAGAAGCAAACAGCATAAAACTTCAACTGGGGTGGCAAAACTAGTGAAATGTGTGTGGTGTTGGTGATGATGATGGTGGTGCAATCAAGTCAACGCGAAAATATAATGCATGATGTGCATCTCTGGTGTGGTTAGATGGTTGTAAATTGCGCATCAACAGTCGTTGAAAACACATACAAACAAATAAGTATGTTATGGAATCTTGGCAAGAAGATTCTTAACCTTTAATGAGCACATGTACCTCATATTCAATTGCACAAAAAAAGCCTTTTCCCGTTTGCAATTGACTAGACTGAAACTAGATTTATAATAATATCTTGAAACTCTGGGAATGGCTATTTGTGGAAAATATAAGCAATTTATTTGCAACAAATTATCCGAAATTAGTGTTGGATATAAACCCAGTCTGGTTTGCCGGAAAGCATGAGTTTGCATAGTATTTGGATACTGTACATTGTTCACCATCTATCCAGTATTATTCCCAGCGCGACAAAATTACTAATTAAAAGTTTTCGACCTCCAATTTTGTTTTCTATTTATTCAACAGTACTCATGGTTTGTTACCAAATTGTTTTCACGACCTTTTGCCAACTATTTAAAAGGAATGCGAAAAGGTTATAAAAAGTTTTAAGAATGCATTAAAATTTCAAATAAATTAATTTAATCCTTCATTATAATTACTACCATAATAGTAGCCAATCTGCTTATTTGAGTTGCTAGTTTTAACAAGCTAAAGCTGCATATACTGTCATTTTACCCCCAACGAAAACAGCCTTGAGTAACTTGAGATAACACAGTTTTTTCATATTAGTGCACACACATTACCCATGTATGTATGTATTTAATGGATTTTACATGTTGGATTTTTTTTCACATATGCGTGATACTTATTTACTGCTCTTTCAAAGTAAAGCAGCTTCTATCATGCATGCATGCCATTACTTGAACAAATTTGCAGTCACTTTCCTCTCAAGATGTATAATTTACTCACTTTTAATGCCCAACTAACTGCAGAGGAAAAGAGATTTGAAATATTATGTAAATAGGCCATAAAAAAGGAAAGTTGGATAAACCTATGGAATCGAGTGAAGTGGTCATGCAATTTTTCCAGGGTAACTAATATTTATTTACAACACCATCGTCGTGCCATCATTCATCATCATTCTTTCATTCTACACATTCATCATTGTTATTCTTGCTGACCACACTTTTTATCAACAGTCAGGGTAATGCCAGTGTGCGTTTCGGACCTGAGACATAACAGTTGGTTTTATTGATATGACCAAGAAGGATGAGAAAATTGCTTCGATCAAAAAGAATTTATTATTATTATTGGTAAAAATTACTTGTTATATGAATCATCATAAAAGTTTACATCTCACGTACTTAATTCTGAAAATTGTGCATCCCCAATACAATCAGAAAGTACCACTGCCTGAATAATTTTTAACACCAACATGCATTTAGTGGTAGAAATTCGTTGTTATTACAGGTCTCCTGCTAATATCCTATACACCATTACAAACAATGAAGGAGAAATAAGACGTCAGTTTCCTAGAGACACGCTGAAATGACACATACAAACATCGAAATACCACAGTTTTGTATATATAACATCGTTAATGGAGATTATCGTCTACTACAATCCACATTTTTAGTGTTACATATTATGACGATGAAGGGTTGCAATTGCACATAAAAAGTGAGAAAGTTGTAGGATGCGTTCGAATCAAAGTAATTCTGAAATGGTTACTTTTTTTATTTGATATATACGACAAGACAACAAGTTACATGATGATTTCAGGGGTAATAATAAAGGAGTCCACATTCCCCAAAACATACAGAGTGTATAACTATGATTTACCACTTTGTTAATAATGCTGAGCTTCACAACACGCATACACATGATGATGATTTTTGTAATGATAATGATGCACCATCATCAACAACCAATTTTTTTGATCGCCATCATCATCACAGACATGATGCAGTCGCATTCCGAAGAAGCAGGTAGGTCCTTCCTACGCCTCCGCCCCACCACCACCACCACACTTGATTCAGATTTCAACCTAATTTTCATGGCATTTTTCTCTCGCTTTTTCTTTCTTCATTTCAGATGCTTGCTACGGCGGTGTACTATATATCCGTGTATACACCATATTTATTAATAATACGCTTGTGTGCTATGCTAAATGAAAGATACAGATTCAATAGTACATATTATTATTTTCTGTGTAATGGAAGCTCTAGATAAGGAGAACCACCTCCATTATTATCACGTTCATACCAACTATTATTTTTTATTATTGTTAAAAATTTGAGTGCCACTCTTGCAATCCAACAGCATGAACACAAATGTACGACAGGAGCTGTTGATTGATGAATGATATTGCATGTTATTAAGTTGCAATAGTGTTCTAATTGTTTCTGTATATTCCTGCCAATCCTTTAAAGCATATCGGGAACTTGTTAAACGTGTACGAATACTCATAATTTGATCATAGTATTCGGCAGTTCTTTCGAGTTGGTTGACACTTCGGAATGAGACTGATCAGGAACTGATTTATAAAAGTTTGAATTGATAAGTTCTATTTTATTGATACGCGCAGACATACTAAAGTTTACATATACATATATTGTTATCATACATGTGTATTTATTGTCGGTACATCCAAGAAACAAAGCAGTTTTGACAAGAGATATTATTATCGTCTTACCGACACATATCAGTTGTCTTAACGACGCTCTGTGTGTGTTCTTTTGGTCTGTGTGCCAAAAAAACACCAACATTCAACCATCTTATAGGACAGGGACCGTGCGGTCGCATTACCGTTCTTTAAGTTGTGGCGATCTCAAGGTGCAGACAAAAAGGAATTACCATTATTACGGCTGCGGCTGCCATGTTCTCTTAATGAATTTCAGTCTTGTCTCTTGACTTGAGATGAAAGCAAAAACAATCGTCATCGTTTTGTTGATGGTGGCAACTCCGAGCAAGCCAATGATATCTATGTAGTTGATTTACCATGGTTCAAGTTCGTATATTAATGAACTACGAGCATTATTACGTTTTTTTTACGGTTTACGCGTCCTCTGTTTGCGGTTACTTAAGTTACAGTATGTATTTATTGTTACGGCATGCGTCTTGCCTGAAAGCAGCACAAATGCGTTTGGATATGTGAGTTATGGAAGTATGCATGTCGTTAGCAAGTCTGGTGGTGGCGTTTCGGTGTTGAGCGATGATAGTAAGAGCCAGCAATAATAATACTAAAAACAGCAATCCGAGAGAAGCATGCATGGAGATAATGATTACATCTTGTGTTTCTAATGGCGAGTCATATAAAACCACCAACAGCAGCAAATTCAACAACACCAAAGATTATCATCATTATCATTATCGTCATCATCTGCAGGGTTATCATCATCACCTCTGGTACCCTCGATTTTCCTGACTATTCCACGAAAAAATGCACAACTACTTATTTGTCATAACTTACATTTATATTACATGCCTATGTATGGTAATCATAAAACATCTTGGAGAAAAAGCGTTACATTCAGATGTGCTGTATGAAAGGGAGAGGTGGGTGTAAATATATACTTTCTCTTACGTCAAAAAAGTTCTTTTATCAAGACTGCTTACGTAGGAAGTTAAGAAGCGGTACACACATATCATTGTGTATGTACTTGTATCTTCAATCATGATTTCAATTCTAAGATTTCTTAAAGTTGTGTGAATTTTCACTCACTACTGTGCTATTAAACTACCTATATTATAGGTTCTACATGCGAAAATGAAGTTGCCTGAAGTGTTTCAAAAAGATTTGATATACCTGTGGCGATGTGATACTCGATTATCGTCAATTTATTCAGTTCTAAAAAAAGAAAGGCTTATTATTTTTTATTTTGGTAACTGGTAACTAACACAGCAACCCTGAAAATGTGAATACCGGGCAACATCATTAAAAAACACACACGAAGTTGGATACCTAGATGTAGGCTGAGGGAGAAGAGTTGATTTCATTTGCAACAGCAGCTGCGTGGGTATGCATTTGTATCAGGTCTGAATATAAAAAATGGACATGTATACAAACAAGTGGCATAGGAGATGACCATCATCATCATCATCCGAGCAATATTATTTTTTTCCACTTTACCAGCTTAATAATAATTTACCTTATTGTGACTACCAAAGTTTATACTTTATACTCCATAAATATGTATTGTGTACTTTTATAAGCCATCATGAGCCAGGGCATGGAGTGGGGCTAATCATCATGCAGAGCCGTAAGGCAGATGGAAAGATAATAACGAAAAATCGCTTATTTTCGTAGTTTTTCACAACGTATAATTTTCACTGGGAGTAAGAAAACATTGCTGATTAGCACCTTTACTCCTACCTGACTTTGTGTACACTTCGTTAGGAACATATAATAGGTACGTACTTAAGCAGATGCGTGGATGTATAATGTGTTTGTTCTTATGGGATTCATGCACAACCGTAGTAGGTAGGAGAGAGGCAAGATTTTACTACTACTGTTGTAATCCTGTCTGTTCGTAATGTTGTTTCGTTGAGAGGTGATTTCTTGATGTGTTTATTCAACGAAAGTATAAGTGGCTCCATTTGTCTATTTCCACGAATATACGTACCTACATACGCAATTTGTATTCAGAGAGAGCCACATATCGTAATTTATGAAGACATGATTGACACACCAAAGTCATTCAGCGTATTTGGGGTTCAAAGATCCCGAACTTTTTTAATGGACAGCGCTACACCTTCAGACTTCCGCACATGAATATACAATATCCTTGTGTGAGAAAATAATATGCCTGGTGTTATTGCAAACCAATTCAATTAAAATAAAAAGCAAATCTTTGAAAATGTATGCGATTAAAAATGCGAATAAAAATTGGCACAGAATTTCTTTGATAGACTAAATGGTCAATTTCTTTATCAATTTTGAAGCAAATCAAAAGAACCCTATTGTTAATATATTTACTGACAATACACACCAAATCCAAATGATGGGTCATGTTTGATTTTTATTGTGTAGCAATATAAATAATTCCGTAGTGTCTCCTTCGAGAATTATTATATGTAATACATGAATATGAAGCAGTCATATATGCTGTGGATTACTGTAAATCCTGATGCACTTGATGTCCTCTCCTGCTATCCAAATATCAATAAAAATGAACCGTATCCGACCCACTGTCTCATTGAAACAACAATATTACGCATGTAATATGAAACATCGAACGAACAAGCACTTTTTAAGGGAATTCTGCTGTTTGAGTGGACAAATTACAAACTAAATCCCACACACGCCCGCATGTGTTCACTGTCGACTGTTTTTTATTTATGCCGAAAATGTCAGTTTCCATATACCCCCGCAGTAACTAATGATTCCAATCTAGGTAATCTGCGGAATATAATATATAGGTCAATCGCATTGTGTACTGGAAATATTCCCTAGTGTGTCATATTTCTAGCTCATCATTCCTTTTTTAGTTTGCAATATCACAACATTAGAGCTAGTCTGTAAGAAACGTGATATTACAAAAGCTGTATGAAAAAGTTGAAAATACCATGTAGCCCCTGGTTCGTTCATTGGCAGATGAAACGGAGAAATTACAACATACAAAATTAGTAATGGTAATAATGCATTCTCAACAGTTAAATATTATCGTGTATGCACACCAAGTGGATTAATTTCATCCACTGGGTTTTATCCATCAAACACTATGCTATCCATCTCTGGTTGTTTGTTATACTCCAGGTTGATATTTTGACATAATTTGGTTCATTAGCTAGATGGTCTTAGTAACCCTTTTGCAGATATTATTAAGTGAATGTGCCAGTGAAATGCTCACTTTGTTCAAACTCTAAACGTAACACACTTGTTTGTGCTAGTTTGCGATATCGACTGATATTGTGAGTGAGTGTGGTGTTGTGAGTAAGTACCTCTAGTCTACACTCCAGGTGAGCAGAAGGTAATTCTATTATTATTCAGGCATACATGGCATTATAGCTAATTAAACGTCAGTAGAGCTGGTACTACAAATAATCAACTCTTTGCTGTGCTGTACGAGGGAGAGAATCGATGAAAGTGTCGAACTTCCGCCCGTGAGTTCTCCAAAGCACTTGTGTCACTTCACACCCTTGCTTTCTAGTTGATGTATATGCACTATGCACACGTCTACATACCACGCCACATTGAGTGTTGCGCAATCTATTACAACATTTTACCCGAATTTAGTGAGAGCGTACAGTGTTTTGCATGAAAGCCGCTCTCTTCATTCACAGAATACGACTTACACGAAACATGAGTGCACGCAAAAATATTTCTGAAGCCGTTTATTAAAAAAGCTGGAAAACATTTCTGAGAAGGAAAAATTGTTGACAAAACATTTTTTACTTTCAGAATACCAGGAAAAGTTCGCTGTTCGCGTTTCTTTTTTCACGTGCATGCAATTCTTTGATGGCTTCGTCGCTCATAGTCTAGTGATCATATTTAGGCCAACATTTGCAACACTAAAATATTTACCTAGGAAAACTGAAAAAGCGTTTTAAATGTTTAAATAAGGGATATTCAACTATAAGCATCAAATGTGAATGAACATTAAGGTATGCTGTGTTTTTAAAGCGATACATTGAATGCTAGAAACCGGGAATGTTCAATAACTACGCAAGTTAATTTCCAGCACTTCAAGCAATAAGGTTTGATTTTACTAGGGAAATGGCAAGACAGTCAGACTAACCATCTAGATAAATTCTCAATAGTTTCCCTAGGAGAAGAAGTAATCGAACAGGACTTTTACCATTCAGATTGCGACTTGTCCTTGTAATATCTTAACTGGATATCAATGAAAATATAAAACGAGATTGAGCGTATTTCCACAATGGGCAATATCTCTTATCCTGTCTTAAATCTGCCCTCAAACCACAAAGGGAAAACAAACAGTATAAGGAGATACAATACTTTAACAACTATGCGCTTTCCATCTCTGCAGCAAGAAAGAAAATGTGAAAGGAAAGGTCCGATGAGAATATCAAAAGAGTGGATTATCTGTACAACCAGTGGGAAGTGCAATTTTCTTTTAACGCCAAAGTTATCATGCTCGACAAAGGAGCAGTTTTCGTTTATTTTCTTACACTGTTTCAGATACTTATTGATGTATCCAGATGACCAAAACCATTTACGTACATGGAAGTCAACTGTACTTTCAAACCCAAATATTGCCAAATCTTTTATGCTATTTATTTGCATTACTTCAATCATTATAGTCACTAATGATGTGTTTTAAAATTACAATCGTTATTGTAGTTGTTAAAGAAAAAATATATATGCTGTCGTTTGGTTAGCTGTAATCATTACCTAAATAAAACGGTAGAATTTATTTCTCATTAAAGTTGCAACAGAACAGTAGTAACGCCGTGTTCAATTATTGTGGTCGACCTTTTCATATTGACCATGCTGGCTAACACATAGGGTAGCCAGTTTGTTTATTTGAATAAACCAAATGGACCGAAGAAACCGTGAAAAATTACAAATTGAAACTGGTCTTAAAATGCTCATATAACAATTTATCTTTCCCTTTGTTGTATCAGTTGGTCATGTACGGTATATAGGTTTGCTTCACACATCCCGTTCTCCTGATGGAATGGTGAGCCATTACCATTTTTTGAGGGTTGCGACAATTTTACGGTTGCGTTCAAATGCAAACCACAACCCAACCACCGAATTTCTCTGTGATTCAGATAAATATTCCCATATTCTGCTCACTTCATAGGAACAGTGAAAGTATCCAATATGGATTTCATAATATGGTTTGACGGTTGATGTTGCTGATACCACGCATGGCAATATTATGTTCATGTACACTTTGTGAATGTAAATATATATATAACTTTTGGCTTTATTTACTGTAAAACCTTCAAGTGTGACAAGATAAATACGAATGCCACAATGTCGAAGCGGTAGATAAGAGAACGACATTGGAATTCCGACGAAATTGAATGTTTTTTCATTGTGTCTTTTGCATTCTATGAGTGCCAGTGGCATTTCTATTTTTGTACATTTTTTGTATAGGGTGTGTGGTAGTGAGCTAGAAAAAAGAGTGTCATTCCTTGTACTCCCATAAGACATTTCTTGTACGAACACATGATAATAATAATATTATTATTATTCGTATTATTTTATATAGAACTCTATTGCATCTTGTCAATTCCTGGTGTATAAGCACGTATTATCATCATCAAACTGCAATTCCATACAGCATTGCTCACTCACAGTGAGAATAGTGAGTGTGTAGTAACAACATATTGTCATTCATTCTCCATCCTTCTTGCTGTATACTTAACAAGGCATATCTTGTTGCCCTTTGTCATCTCTACCACAAGTTCCGATCCGAATATTTCTGGTTGATAATATGACAAATAGAGGATCCTAATCTTGTGTAGCAATATTGATGTTAAAAAGGGGGAAGCATATATACGCACACCATTTACATTCATGGGATCTATACGTAATATTAATATGTCCAATGCATAAGCTTCTCCTCTGTTTGTTGTTAAAATTCCCCCATCAACTAGTCGCAATCATGATGTCCAATTTTATGTGTCCGTGTCATCAATTCTTTTCGCCTTTTTGCTTCTTTCCAATTCTTCTCGCTGGAGCATGTACTCTTTTGGAAAATCTAATGTGTAGTAACTGTACATCTTATAAGCATGTTTTCTCTTTCACTAGGGCCAAAGCTAATCTAAAACTGAACGCTTGCTTGGCAGCTATTTGTCGTTGTGATACAATCTCAAGACTCAGCTAAATCGTAGCATACATACATGCAGCTACACACTGCGATATTTTCATATTATGTTTTATACCTAACGGGGCATTGTTGGGAGGAAGTTTGGTTTGCGATTCCTTCCTGTGAGACTCTTTTTTTGAGCCAGTTCTGTTTGACATATTACATAATATGTATTGTCGTTCTAAACTCTTTAAATAAAATGTTATTGTAAATGTTTAAAGAGTTGAAGCGCGCACAATTACAGATGGACAAATGGACCACACACGGATAGATAGCTGGAAACAAGGAAATGGAAAGAATTTTAGGAAGGAAAATAAAGCATTCTTTCTAGACTCTTTTTCTTGTTGATGTCATGCTAACCACCCACATATGTGTAACATCATCAGTATCTGCCTGCCAATCTGGTCCGGCGAAACTTGGTAAAGAAAATGTCCACGACGACGAAGAAGAAGAAACAGAAACGAAACAAGAAAGGGAAAAGCGAAAGTGACATGAACAAAGTCAAGAGGAAAAGTTAGAAAGTAGAAAGTGAAAAGACAAGCAAAGATCGAAATATAACTCGTGAGGAATGACAGAGTTTTGCAAATGACAGGCAGCCGTGGAGGCATTCAGTTTTCAGATTCATGGTACATTGGTTTCTCTTCAGGACGCTTAACTTTTAGTTTTATACCCGCACTGCACAATCTATATTATGTCACCAAGCTTTATTTCCACGTTTTGGAAAGTCAACTCCCTTTGTGATGCGTGGCTCGCTCACACACAAGAGTGAGCAGCCACCACCGTAATGTGGACAACGAGTAGTTTTGGAGAAGACCAGAAAGAGGGAGAATCATAACATCATCGCGTTGTGTTTTTGGCTACTTTATATTTTTCTGTTTCAGTTCAGTGGCCAGCGAAAGGAACAACATTACAGCTCAGAACCGACAATAGTCTGATTTACAGTGCTTTTCGGAATATGGTCTGCAGACATTTCAATTTCTCAGTAGTTTTGCGAAAGGTCGGTAACTCTGTGTCGAATAAAATATAACATTGTACTGTAACAAGTAGGGAGCATGGTGTCAGAAATGAAAGTCCAGAGGAGTGAAGACCATTCTTTTGGAAAATTACTCTTAATCTCTAAAAGTTTGCGGTCGATGGAACATCACGAATATGGTGACTGTTGAAGAGGAAAAATGAATGCCGTTGCTTTTCTCTGGCTCGGTGAACCAAGGACAATTGATAATGCATACCCTGTCCATAGGCATGTGTGTGTGGGTGTGTTTTAAGCAGCCGACGACGACGACAAACTATAACTACGTGTGGGAATTCTTGTAATTGACGCAGTATAACTTAGCAGCTGGTGAAAAATAGTAGACAGGTGGCACGTAGTCCAAATCTACCCAGGAATCTTGTTTTTGACCAAGACATAGTGTTCTCATTTTCCGAGAAAGCAGTAATCTGTACCTTTCTCTACTCTAAAAAGGCTGGCACTGGCGATGCTCAATTATTTATTAAACAACTGGAAATATGTATTGGGTGGCATAGCTAAAATTACAAGCATGTTCTATCACAAACATACAGGATAAGTAAACGCTATTATTGTCACACATTCAAAAAGGTGGAAATAATTTTAGTGCTCGTAAATTTTACTGCAAGTCTTTTCACTGCTCAAACATATATCCTTCCCCTTACGGCTTGTTGAAAGAAACTGACTGTTCAATTATCTTTTCCGACTGCAACACGAGGCGAGCATATTCCACTAAAACAATTAATTAATGCACACGCTAATCTGCTTATAAAACACTGCCGATGCATGACATGATACCACAACCTATAAGTAAATTATAACATTTAACTATCTATGTTCTAAATGTGTATTAAAATGTGAGAAATTCGTCTGCCAAATTCTGATATTTTATTACTTGTTCAAAATAAGTACACGTTCAAGTTGAAACGTGGATCTCTATTCAACCAAATCCAATAATGCTATAAAAGGCATGCGTTTCATCATATTATGCAAAAGATGTAATAATAAGTATATTGCTTGAGGCACCTTGCATTGCATCTCTCAATATTACCACTGTACAGTACCGAGTTGAAGAAACGTCAACTAGACAAAAGGATTTTTTTCTCTCTTGCTCTTTCCTTCAGTGTGGAAAAACGGCATAAAAGTTGTTGGGAGTACGACGATAAGGAAAATTATATGCCGATATATAAAACAAAGTTTTCACTCTTCACATTTTTCTCTTGCAGAAGCAGCAGTAAAAATGCATGCACAGCACAACAAGAGACATCATACAAGTAGAAACTACAACAATTATATTATATGGATGAATGAATGTCGTTGACTTTTTCCATTCCACTGTCTTTTATCTCTCTCTCCCTTTTTTCCCTCTACAACTACTACCATCACCACTACTCCATTACTTACTATCATTTCTACAACTGCAACTGTGTGATATTTGCCTCTCACAAAAATCAGACAAGGATCGCCAAGGGATGGATGACTGTTGTTACAATTGCTATTGTAGATCTACTTATTTGTAGCACGGAAATCAAGAGAGAAAGAGAGACCGAAGATGTGCACAACTCACACTCGTTACTCCACTTGATATATATCATGCCTTGATGATGGTATTGATGCCGTATGTGTGTGTGTATGTTCTGCTAGCAATCTTACGAAATGAAAGCATAAATAAGCACACGTCTCATTGAATATGCTGCTTTTAGCATAATATATTACAAGGGTTGCCTTTTTACTCGATTTACTTTTTTAGCATGAAGAAGCAGTAACGACTGGCAAGGAGTAAAAAAGAAACTTTTCCTTCAGCTAATCCTGACCCTACAGCATTTATGAGTCGCAATTTCCAACAGACCATTTTCAACAATGTACTTGACATCTTATATGTAGTGGCGTTGTTTCTGGTGGTTACTTCGGCAGATATTGTATAGGTAGGCATATATACAAAATATATATACATATGTATGCATGGGTAAGTAACAGTGTGTGGAAGTGCATACCAGAGAGCCATGAATTTTTTTCCTAGTATTATTGTATGAGCCTTGGTCGGTGGATGTGATATAAAACATAGTAATAATAAGGGTGGAATGAATGGATGCTCGTTTTTTATGTTGAGTGTCGCAAGAAAGTATCGGCACGGCCGGCGCCTTCCAAGTGAACCTAGAGCGCCGACAGCGACACCAATAAAATAGGCTCCTTTCTCAGCTATAAAAGTAAAAGAAAACTAAATGTTTACATCACCACCACTGCCACCACCACCACCGGATGATGCTTTTACGCTGTTGTCGGTAAACATCCACACACAGAAATGTCAGAAAAAAACGAAAAGTTATATATTAGCGAATAGGGAACTAAAGAATTCGTGTTACGCACAATCTTTGGAATGTAAAAATTCTAGAGTGGTCATAAAAGTGGTTGTTCTCTCTCCCTGTGAAACACTGCTGCATACATAGTGCATACTTTCTGTCTTGCTGTTGGCATGACTATAATATTATCGCATTCTCAAACGGTCAAACGTAAGCAGTTAGTGTTTGTTTGTGTGTACATATATGAGAGAGAGAGAGAGGAAACGAAGAAAAAAGAGAGGGAGAAAGAAATGTATGTATTCTTGTTTTATTACTGTTATTACACCATACTCTGCTTTATATCAGTTAAGAATAGGGGCCACCGGACAGAGTACATGTGTTTTTGGAGAAAACATCGTTTATAAGGAAAGTTTCACAGACATATCTCCAGCATTTTTGTGCTCCTTACCACACATGAAGGGAAGAAAGAGGGAGAGCGCGCGCTAATGGTACACTTTGTACAAGAATAAAGAAGCGAGAGAAAATGATGGTCGCCATTTTCTACTTTCTGTATAAAAACTACATCTTCCAGCAGCAACGTTGTAGTTTCAGCAACTATAACCGCTTTAGATCTTGGAATGTCGGAGTAGTAGAGAGGAAAGTTACTTTTGGAGAAACCTGACTCATTTTTACTAGAACTCATAACATTTCGGTAGGACACACAAGCAATATTATCTAATACGTCTGTAGACAAGCAAGTTTGATCTACATGAGCACAACCATCATGCTACTCACTGGCTGGAATTATATGTGATTTCATAGAAATGGAACGGTGAAAAGAAGATGTGTATTATGTCTTTATACAATTTGGTACTTACAATTTCACTGTGTAAAACTTGGTGGGTTTTTCTCCGATTGCTGCCTTCTTACCCCAAACGCGTCTCTCATTGTCGTTATCTCTATGTGGAAAACTGCATATCTTGATATATTTACTATGTATGTGTGTGGGAGAAGGAGACCCAGAAGAATATTATCAAGTTATGTACGTACACCATCAAACTTGGTGCTGGTAGTAGGAGTTGTAAGTACATTAACTACTTGTGCACGCACATATAAGGAGCAGCGTTGATGCTGCTGACTGAGTGAAAGTCACTGCCGCGTGTAATGTCGATGACTTCATACTGTGAGCAATACACAAATCCAACCATCCGCTACATAAACGACTTGTAATTCACTGAAATATCTGCACTTAATGATTTGGAAAATTTGGCACTAATAAATTCCTTCTTGGCCAGCAATACAATAGTGACTCATATAACACTAGTCCATGGCGGTGGTAATGTAATGTAAGTTGCTAGGAGCATATATACATGTGCACATATCATGGGTATGTTGGAATGCATGTATTTGTAGTAGTACGTGCTGTGGCAGTAACAGCATCATCCATCCATCCTTCTTTCTCTCTTCCGCTACCCATCCGTTCATGTGTTGTTACTTAACTAGAAAAAATAACGAAATGTGTGCGATGGCTCATTCTTAATACGTCTTCGTCTCGCCTTCAAATGGCATTGTATTTTTTGCCCGCTCTTAAAAGAAAAGGATAAAAGATCGGAAAGGGAGAAGACTTCTCAAACGATTCCGGATATGAATCGTATTACTTACATTTCATCTCCGTAGAAATGGTCAATTCATAGAAAACTCTACCGACGTAAGAAAGAGAACGAATTTCCTCCCACAAAGTTTTAAAATAGTAATAATTGCTAAAAGCTGTTCTTTCCCTGCATGATAATCACCATAATATACTTTCTTCTTCTTTTGTTGCATTAAATTATGTTTCTCATTGGCTATGTGCAACCACCAAACAAGACTTAATCGAAATTATTATTGTTGGTACTTTTGTAATTAAATATATGCAAAAACAATGAAACCTTCTGGCGATGGACATTGGCAAGATTTTTAATTATCTAAGTATTTTGCCATATTGCCACACAAATTAACATAAACTGGGTATCTCTTATTCTGCAGTATTGACTTAACCCTTAAGAATTGTCCTTGGAAAATGCCTCTCTGGAATCTCATTTCATTCTCATTTTGAAACACACACGTCACTATGACTTATTATTAAGAATGCTTCTTAAATGAAGGAAAAACCTTTATCTAGTTGGTTGTTGTAAATATCTCCATGGTTTAAGACGCTAGTGACGTAGAGAGAGATGCGAGGCAATGTTGGAGTCTGGGTGGTGGTAAGAGCCACTTCTCTTTCTCTTTTTGATACCTTTCCCTTTGCCCGGGCATTCGCTTAGCAACATTAAATTTCCCTTTCCATTCGGAAGTCATGCTGTGTGATGCAACACAACAACCCGACAAAAGTGGTTTTCTTTCTCGTTCCATAAAGTTGCACACACATGCAAAGTACTCATGTGCTACATAGTCATTCATTCAAAGAGAATGAATGAACTCTTGCTGCTGCTTGTTTGCTGACTGTGTTGGTGTTCCTGCCACTAAATAAAAAGACATTCATCCTGATATATGTGTGTTCGTGCTACAAAACTGTTGTAATAATGGTCGCTCTCTTGGTGAGACAAATAGCAAAATGAGGATATTATCTGTTTTCCTGCTGTTTTTCTCGGTCATAAACTTTCACTTCAACAAAACGTGGTTCCTAAGTAATTCAATGCTTGAATACGTACATGCTCACATAATTTTATTTAAATAATTCAGTTTTTTTATGATCCGATTTATACGAAAAAAATAGTTTAAAAGGGTTGCCAAAAAATTTGAACATTTCGCCTTGATAAAATTGTTTTAGGCAATGTTGCGCAATGACTTATGCGAAACCGAAGGACACATTAATATAAGTGGAACTATTATCGATATAGCATACATAACCTGCACAACTTTGATAAGAAATGCAACGCTAAAGCGCCCGATAACCACAATTGCCGAAAATCCTCACCAACACGCTCAAAGCAAAATAGTAACAACTGCAAAGTAACCCACCGTTACGACATCCACTATCAATTGCTAAGTATTCTATGATTTTTTAATCCGATTCTCGTATTCCTGACTAAGCTGTTCATGTAAGTTCATTTGTTTTACAGCTTTTTAAAAACTTTTGTCTTTACAAATGTAATTAAGGTAACATTGTGTTCATATATATGCAAAACTTAGCATCCTGTGTAAGTTTCATGAAAAACAGTAAAGATAAGTTCGCATAAAAATGTTCTTTTACATCTTTTCCCTTGATAATTCCAGATGATCTATTTTCGCAGATTTAAAATGAATATTACATTACCCGAGTATCTTGATGAAATCTCTTCATCTTTCAGAGATTCTGACATATTCATCGTCTTTTTTTTATTCCGTTTAAGTAGTTAATACTATGTGTAATTAATGAACAGCCCCATTCAACAACAATCAATTACACTAGTATCAATACACCTACGGGAAACTAGAAGGTTTCAAGCAAGTTTCCCGTTTTGAATGGCGAAATGGCTTACCGGGCTGTCTTATTTCACCCCGTCACAACATGTACTCCGTGTATAAGAAGTACCCGCACCTCATATACATGGAGTACATGTTGTGACGGGGTGAAAGAAGACAGCCCGGTAAGCCATTTCGCCATTCAAAACGGGAAACTTGCTTGAAACCTTCTAGTTTCCCGTAGGTGTAATCAGCAGATTATATTCCACCTTAGTTCACATAATGTCCACTCACAGTACATACAACAGAATACAAGAAATCCATAATATTATTCAATGGTTTTTAGTCTCATACAAAGTACATAATTTACTTTTTCATCTTCATCATTATCAGTAGCCTTGGCAAATTAGTCTGTCAGTGTGCAATTGATACATTTGGAGACAATTTTGCATAGCACACGATTAATTTACCTCAAACAGGTACTAAACTTGAGGGGTTATCAAAGTCAGATAAGTGGCCTCCATTCATTGCATTATCATCATCATCATCAACAACATTGCAGCACAAGCACATCAGCTCACACAGAAGAGCTTTGTGCTTCTCTTGCTGTTTCTTTGTTAGCGTAGCTTGTAACGTTGTATCATCTCTGCTTTGTGTATACCATACCATACATCAACCAGAGCACCGTTCAGCCAAGTTGCTGGAAAAATTCAAAATATTTTTGCGGGAAGAACGACAGAGCTCTGCTGCTGCAGAACAATAACAAGTGAAGTGAACTGATCGTTGCTTTGCTGCTGCTGCTCTCGTCTTGTCTCCCGGCTCTCCTTTCTTGTGCGTTGTGCAAAATTGTTTTGTTAAGGGAGTCAGTTAGTAAATTAAAAATTCTGATTAACGAATTGGAGATTAACTGACAGTTAATTGTTGTTGACTGGTTTGCTGTATGCGACCATAATTTGACGTGACAAGTCAGTGGTGCAAGTTGCAAAAGTGTGTTCTTGTCGTGTCAGCTTAATTTTGCAACAGAGACAATTCAGCTGTATTGTAAAGGGAAATTGTGGAGCGGTGACAAGGTGAGTAAAGTAACTGATGATTATCAGTTAATTTAATTGTTGACAGTAATTAAATTGGCTTTTGCATTTAAGGATTGCACTTCAGCAGGCAGGAATTCAAGGTATGAACACGTGAATTAGTTTTTTTTGCTGAAGTTGTTACCAGTGAGGGAGAAAGATTGCAGTTTTTGGCATTTAATCATAGTTGGAGGTGGTTTGTGTAATTAGTTAGCAGCCAACTTTTAATTATTTTATTGTAGTAATTATTATACGTTACAATGAACAGCTGTCTTTTTACTTGCTAGAATTTAAGCCGACTGGAAAAAGTCATGTTCAGGGTTTTAATTGTGCTGAGTGACATTGTTTTGTACTGCTTTGATTTATAATTTTAATTGATTGATTGATAGGAATCGTCTTTATCATGGGGGATTTTCCAACTCAGAGTACTCAAGGTACTCAGCGGGGTCCTGGTTCAGGACCAACGTCAATGATGGTATCAGGTGTTAAAGTGGACTTTCCGTGCAGGGCGTATCCGTCACAAATGGCGATGATGAGCAAGGTAATTGTTCTGTAATTAATATGACAATGTGATGTTTAGTAATTTGTGTTTATGATCAGTGTATTCAGCATTTGCTATCCACAGCCAAGCCTATCGTTACATTAAAAAGTCACGGGTATAACTAGGAATAGGAATGCGTATATTATGCTCATGTTCTTATCAAACTTTGTTTTTATTTGTAGGTTATTCAAGGCCTGAAAACGCGAAAGAATTGCTTGCTGGAAAGTCCAACTGGCTCCGGGAAGAGTTTGGCATTACTGTGTTCGGCGTTGGCATGGCAGCGACATGAAGCTGGTAAGTCATTTGCTTTTCAATGTCAATGACCTTCATATTGCATGATTATCAGTATTTCATACTTTTGATCCATGGCATTTTGGCATATAATTCAAATCGCCTACAATCACCTTGTAGGTTAATAATTGTTTGGAACATAATCCCTGATAGTGAACTTTCATATCCATGGGAAACTCCATACTCCATCATTTACAATTTG
This sequence comes from Sinella curviseta, assembly GCA_004115045.4. Lineage (NCBI taxonomy): Eukaryota > Metazoa > Arthropoda > Collembola > Entomobryomorpha > Entomobryidae > Sinella > Sinella curviseta. Next base: position 10,248,698 of record CM065489.1, read on the forward strand.
AAGTGTCATGGTTATGAAAAGCGTCTCTAGTGATAGTTTACTGATTTGATGGACTGTATAGATCTTGTTTTCCACAACCATCATATGAACTTGCATGCATTTGAAAGTACATAGTATGTTTTGAGTCCAGTAGTGGTGTGTCCAATAAGGATACAGATAAGCATACCCTTAAGTTATTCCAGAGATAAAATTTGCGCTTTACACGTTGGCGTTAAACTGAAAAAGTCCTGTACTATGGCTACTGTTAGGTAACATGGCTTGCAAATAGAAAAATAATGATGTATTGAATGAACATTTCTGCATTTCAGTATATTGTGAATGCTCGATTGTGTGTATGCTTTCAGACAGTTACCTAAAGACTTCAAACATATCTGAAATTCTTGAGAATGCATATTTCATGGTTGAATAGGTGCAAGTTCACATTTCTTATTGTCAGTAGTCCCTGTTACAAAAGAAGCATGTTTGCTATCATATCATGGATGGCCTGATAAATCTTGTCACCTATTTGAATGAACGGGGATGGACAACTAACTGATAAGTCCAAACGGTAGCTTTGGCGGCTAAAAGAATTCCAGAAGTCACACACCCACAGCTGAAGTGCGTAGAAGATTTCTGATACGAGATAAGGTGTGATGGGACATATTTAATGATCCGATTCGTTTAACTCGCTACTCATATAAACCATGCATAATGCTTATATAATATGCCTACCCACAACTTGCTATAGTTTTAACACATGACGACATGTCAGCACATTTGATTGCTTACCTGCTGTAAGATTGACTGGTTTGGTCCAGCTTCTCGATACACATTTCTTTTGCCTTTTTGTTGTTGATCTTTTTTCTGTCTACTTGTGAGAAGTCCCTCTGATGAACAAGTCGTTCTCCCATTATTCCTATCTGTCAAAAACAAGCCGGACGTTTTAAGTGTCCTAATGGGCTTGGAGACAGCGGTCTTGGTCTTATGCAAAGTAAGGTATCTCAGAAAATGAGTTCTAATTGTCTTCAATTTTTGTGATTCTACTGTTTGTCTGGATCCCTTTTGTTTTTCCGCTTCCACTAAATCGAATTTAGTATACACGATACATATACGCTCTCGTTTACATGCATATATACAAACCTATATAATATATTGGACATGATAATTGTCAGCTTGAGATAAGAGGGATTGGATCGAAATCGAAATGAGTGATACCTGGGATTATATATCTCAACCCAGACGATACACGGGATTGCACTGCATTCATAAAACTTAGCTAGAAATGATTTTAGTTCGACCACCCGCAATACTGGTAGGTGAAAACATGAAGGGCGGTAGCAAAACAAAAGAGAAACAAGTGTTGGAAGCAGAGTTACCAATTACAAATGAATATGACGTCGAAAATGGTTTAAAGCTTATTCTAAACAGGTGCCACAAAGAGAGCAATCCCAATCCTAGCTTAAAACTAAAACTACCTGCGCTACAAAGTTTAATTACATTTTGCAGGTCGCTAATTAAAAATAGAAGCAAGGTTTTAAATTGACTGCAGTTAAACCTGTATTTTAGTCAAAATATAATATTAATATGCTGGCATAAGCGGCATGATATGATTATAAATGTCGGGGCTCATTTATAACCACATGTCACGTAGCATAATAGTTTACACCATAATTGTTGCTGTCAACGAATTTTTACCTGTCGAATGATTGATGTAGTGTTCGTTTAGAGTTTGAGACGAAGTAACATCAAATGGCACGACACAGAGATGACGTAGCATTATGGCAGAATAAAATTCTCGTTTCGTTTAAATTTTTTATCTTAAGATTTACAATTCACAGACCTTCTTGGTCTACTACGCTGTCGTAAATCTACATCACATCCCGTTGAAAAATGCAATAATTATTACGACAAGGTGGAATTCAAAAGCTGTAAACTAGTTGGTAGCACATACCTGTTGACGCGCTATGAAAAAATGGAATCTTATAAAAACATTTATATTAGTGCTTTATAGGAATGACCCTTTTCTGAAACACATAACTAGATGGTAGAAAGATGACAAAGAGATTTTCATATTCATCAAAAAACTGTTGGATGACACTTTTTTCTTGTTTGTCATGTCAGTTATCAATAGCTTCTTTTCTGTTCGTCCATTGTATGCTAATGAAGTTTAAAACCTTTCCCATTGTGTTTCAGTTACTCATTTTACACGTAATATTATGTGCATATTATGTAGCACGTAGTACCGTGAGTTGAGGTTATTGATCATGCGTATGGATATTTTTAACGTTTTAAGTATCAACGAATATTATGTCTCTACGCGTATCTTTCACACATTTTTACCTTTTTTCTCACTTCAGCTTCACCCTATTAATCATACTTCTGTCAACTTCCGTATTGTTCTCAAGCAGAGGTACATGCATATAATATACTGAAATGTAATCGTTCATTGTCATCTAATATTGTACTGCTCTTATAGAGAGGGGTGTGTTAAGGGGACAGGGGACAGCAAGAAGTTAAAATCTGAGCTTTCAATAAGTCATTGGAAAAGAAAATCTGTGTTTACTATTATAAGAGCTACGTGGTACTGTAAAAAACTATTTAAATTTACTAAACTGACCATGGGTCTTGTATTGCCAATTGTTGTTCTGTGTACATCTGACACATTCACAAAAAAAATCAATTCAGTTCCAACAGTAATTGAGTTAATGCTAACTACTTGGTCTTTGTTCATTCTATCTTTCACATTTCTCATGTGTTCGTGTTGTGTGAGAGCGGTAGTTTGCATAAAGGAGATAATTTTTCATGGTTTGAGGCCCCTTGTGGAGCAGGAATGCTTCTGTTACAGCATTCAGCATAGTAATATTATGATTAAATAGCATGTTTCTCATGCAACTCGGTTAACGCAAACATTTTTATGAAATCCAATTTTCATATTTTTTTGCCAGTTCATGTAGATTGATTTTAGAGCTTGGTTTAATTGCTAGTACAACTAGAGTTCACTTACCCGAATCCTATACCTATTTTGCAGGTTTTTTGATATATTCGGTTTGCGTATTGTACATATGCAAAATTCATATCGACAATATTTGAATAAATTGACAGACTTTGGATAAATGAATAGTAAAAATGTGGTTCAGTTTGGGTTTGGATTTTACTTTTGAATCTTAAAAGAAAATACGTATATACTTGTATAGGTTAGCAGTTAATAAAAGTTGTGGCCACCGCCATCCATGAATAATCAAAGAAATATCACAGAATTAGGTCGTTCTTCCCCAAATCAGTCGTTTTCTGATGAACATAAATGAAACTCAAACAATGTTAGAAGCCAAGCCGGTTTTGCTCTGAAAAGACTGTTGCTGCCATCAGGGAGAAAAACTCGAAACCTCTCCAAGTAAATCTTTGTCCCTGTGCCGTTCTTTTCCAGTGCAGCTTGTGGGTACACTACCCCGATTCTTTAAAGTTACTGTTCTCTGTTTTTTACACTTTCATATTGGGTAAATAGGTACTCACATTGACAATACACAACAAGTACGTAGTACATATGTATATACTAATAGGCATATTGTTGGTAAGATTCAATTCAATTGATCCGCGATCTAAGATTCTCAGATTCTTGTATAAATATTTTAAGATTTAATTGTAAAGAACCCACAATCAAGATCAGCTTTATGCTAAAATCCATGAAATTACATGGTTCTCCTGTTATCTAGTTTAATTGTGAAGATTCCCACAAAGGAATTGGGCACATTTTGTCTTTTATAAGAATAATTGAAGTTGTGAAGTAGATTTTACCGATTGGAATAAGCATTTAAGCTGCATTCCACAGAATAGAGGCACAAATTATTTCATCGAGTTATTCTTTTTACTTAGAATAGCGTAGTTACGATAAGACAATGATGTGGGGCAACGTGATATGTGTATCACTTATCTCCATTATTATGCTGTGCAGCTAAATATTGAGATCCTTTTGATATTTCTGTAGAACTGATTCTGATTCTGTAGTTATGTGCAACGCAATGTTGTACCAGTGCAGTGCGCTTGTAACTTAATAGCGCTCTTGATAAGCCTGTATTAGCCGTTCAGGTCTTTACAAATACAGTGGACGCTTATAGAGTAGCCAAAGCTTTAATGAAAAATCATTATAAAGCTACGCTCTATATATAACGGGCGATAATTGTTATAACGAAATGTATGGGAAAAACTTCAGATCTAGCTATCAGTCTTAATAGATGCATGAAAAAGCAATCATACAGAGTTTGAATATGGAGTACCTATGATAGTTTGATGTGCAGTGATTCCTGAAAGATTTATAGGGACACAATATATTTTCACGGATTGGTATTCAAAATCTGTGAGCAAGCGTCAATTTCATAAAAGGCATGTGTCCCATAAACTTATTTAAAAAGCATCGTCATATTATGTATATTGCTAAACATACATATTTCGGTAGTTTTTCAATTGCCTTATTAAATATTGTTGTTTTAGAGGGTATAATGTTAATATGTTAATTCTGTCAGTTCTGTCAACGGGAGAGAGTTGTAACAATTATTAAACTAAAAAGATCAGCTTCATGAAATCTGTAAATGATATACAAATGGTCATGATTTCCTTGCGGTTGTGGTGCATATAAAGTGCACTCAGATCTTCCTAATTTTCATTTGTAAGATCTTTGTATAAAAAGATGTTGATAGCAGGGTGTTTTATGCATTCGAATATTATGTGAAGTTAATTTATATTGTGTACTATACGCTAACATTATATGTATTGTAGGTGTGTTTTGTTTGTGAGTTGAAAAAGCTAAACTCACATTCTATAAGTGTAAATCGGCTCGGCTGACGTGAGTGGTTGGGTGATGCAAGCGGGAGTGGTGTGCTCTCAGTGTACAACGGCTTAAAAACCTTTCTTGAGCGGCCATATCGACTTTTTCTTTCATTTCATTGTTGATTGAAGGGAAATAGAGTATAGCTGCATGTATTTAAATCACACTTGCTACACATTTAACATTTAATAAATTGCACGTCACTGGTCCATAACAACATGCATCTCTGTCTAATTTTAAATTTAGTAGATTTTCAAAACGCATACCAAAATTCGTACGAAGCTGTGGATAATGTGTACTGGTACGCAAGAATCCTGATGTTTGATGATTTGAATCGATGATGTGTTAACCAGTGGATAGGAATGGACATTGACTACATTCGCATGTAACAACGTTTGAAATTCTTTACCTTAATGCAGGTTTACTTGTCGTTGATTGTTGTGTTGCGTGTTTGTGTCCATATTTTTCTCCCTGTACTGCTATAATGAACAAAGGTTCTTTGTTCGATAAATAAAGCAAATTGTCAAAATATTATTGTTGAATGGATTTGTAATATGCCAAGTCGTTTCCCAAAATCCAATATTTCTATTCAGTATGTCATAGATGCTACCAAAGAAAAACGATAAAAAATAATGGAGCTTGACAAATCTTCTTATGAACCTTGTGTGTGTGGCATTGACATTGAACTCAACTGTGTGTACAAAACCGAAAAAAATGCTGCGTCAAACTTACAGCACAATTACTCCAGGCATATTAGTGTGTTTCAGGTGGAAGGGAGATGTTTATTATTTAAGATGAACCCTTAAAGAGACATTTTTCCAAGTAATATAATTGGTGATGGGATTGTGTTGTCCTTTTTATATGCATGAGCTAGTTTGTATGCGATGCCATGTCATCGATATCTGTATCCTATTCAAATCAATTGGATTGTCGCAGGCACGTAGGTACATCTGGTTTGGGTGTCATATTCATATATCCACCCAGAGATAGCAAGTTACGGGAGACATACGACGACCTGGGTATACAAACATAATAAACGTGTTTTCTATTCAATTCGGATAACCTGCGTAACATATTCATCTGGCATTGTTAATATGAGTGGTTTCTCAACAACTCAAAGGTACGTAATCAGCAGCAATAGCACAATAATACTCTGGGATTTCATTTTGTTATATTTACCGAGATCATGAAATCCCGACAATGCAAGAGAGAATAATAATGATAATAGTCTCCCTGTCTGGATAATATGCTATTCAATCCTATTTAAGCTTCCCTAAAATTCAATACATTTTTATTGTGTTGTCCTTTGTGTTTGAGGATTTGTTCATACTGTGCATAATGGGAATAATGACACATGCAATACTCATTTGTTATATAATTTTCGGATGCTTTGTTATAGCATTCTTAACTGATAACATTGGCATAATATATATATCTTTAATTTTTATCTTCCAGTACATGTACTCTAGTATACATTGGTACATAATGATGATGGATATAGGTAGTGCGTACTTGTAAACTACCCGTATCATATTCCAGTCGCTGTATTTTACTATACACAAAATATATACCTTGCATGGCATTCTGTTGCCCGGCTTCGTCTGGAGGTTTTTGTTGTTAAATAATGCCATAAATCTGTGCTAATTTAATTGTCCTTTCCTTGCTATTTCAAATTTCTTATAGACAGTATAGATTTTATGTGAAGTTATCTACCATTTAGGCAGTAACGATATACATAGAAGGCAGCTCATTTTGCATAAGTAAGTACCTCTCTCGGATAAGGTGTTGGTGGTGGTAGACATAAGAAGTGGCTTTTATTTTAATAAAGAGATAAAGCATTCAAGTGCACTGTTTGTCTGTCTTAGAAAATCAACAGAGTTTTCAGTGCTGGGAACACGAAGGCGTATGCATGCACTGATGAAAAGGGAAATGCTGGATAGAAGTGAGGCAGTGAAGGATGAAAAGTGGAAAGTTGGTGTAAAAATATCGTGGGTGAAGTATACGTAAAAGGTGAAAAGAGGTACGGTAAATAACCTGATGGTGTGTTTGTGTGTGTGAGAGAGCGAGAGACAGCTGTGAGAATTTCGTTGTGAGCCGTGAGGTGAAGTTTTTACTCACATTCTGGAGTGTTTTTTGTTGGTTGGAAGAAAGAAAGCTGCTGTGGAAATAATGCTGTTGTGATGATGTGAAGATGAAGATGCAGATAGGGCATGCTAAATAATACTGCGGATGGAGTGAAACGGAGATATACATGCATACATACATAACCGTGCAGAATATGTGACGTTTATACAGGACGATGAGCTTTTGAGACACGAATTCACATGTACCAGTGTATCTTGACGTTGAATCAATATAACAGTCGAGCGTCGTGAAAAACACGTAAGGGCGTGAGAATGGAGGCGTCTGTGGTGTCCGGGTCATCCATTGGTTCGCACCGTCTCTTTCCCGGGAAATCCCGCATGGCGTGCATCTACCCTCCATGCGCTGTTAGATTATCCGTCATCCCAGTATATTCATTCGTATAGGTATTACATAGTACAATCTGTGTAATATGTAACGCCGTTGTCGGGGTAAATGTTCCGGGCTCAGCACTGGAATGCGAAAATAGGAGAAAAAACTTGTATTCCATTTTGTATTCATGTAGCGTAATATTTTGTCATTTTGTGGTGAGTAAAACTGCTGCGATTTTTCTTTGCTTCTCTATTTGGTAGCGATATTTTTTATTATTATAAAGAAAGCATATTTTACATAAAAATGTCGTATTTATTATGTCGGAGTATACTAGAGTATGCAGGCTCAACGAATTGTTAACTAACAAGAAATATTCATGATTTATGAGGGCTTAGCGATAATAATTCATGCTAGCTAACTAACAAAGTATTTATTTATTTTCAAGGGTTTTATAAAGTATTTACATACAAGTACTACAACTTGCAAGGATTAGAGTATATAGCAATTTTCTTTGCAATTTTTTAAAGAATAAAATGTGCTTGCCACTTTCTTCCTTTAATATTTGCCTACCCAACAAACTATTCATCTTCTAACTCTAAGAGCGATTTTAATACAACGCAAATTGGAATATTCTTTGTAAAATTAAAATCACGACATACTAAAATACATTCTTGCATTATTGGTGACATTTATTGTACATACGTCTTTGATCTTGTGTCTTAGGCTAAGACAACAAAAATTAGAGTGACCGCAATATTAAGTTTCTCATTTTTGTATTAACATAGCATGAAATCTTGAAGATAAGTTAGCTGTAGTTTTATAGCAGCAAACATAAAAATAAATGCTGGAAAGATCGCACATTCCACTTAAAATGAAAGAAAAAGTTCACTCTAGTTTTGAATTCTGATGTTTTCATAAACTAAATCCAACTAGTCCTTCCACTTTTAAAGTTTGAACCAGTAAATAAGAAATGCATTAATTCACATTTATCATAGATCATTCATTGCATACAAAAATCATACATTTGTGATTCACAACTTGAATATATTTTTATATCTTAATATATTAACAGCTTGCAATAACAACTCAACCTAATAATTATTAATACGGGATATATAGGTGCATAAATCACAGATATATTTTCAGAATATTTACCATCTCAGTTGTTTATTGTTTTAAGATTATGACCACAAGTATTAGTAGAGCATACATTAACACTTTTGACGTAAAACAAATATGAAGCTAGCGGATTTTGGGATAAAATGCTGAGCTCACTTGATTAATCTTAATAAAAATATCCAAAAAGAGATGCACGATGCTTGTCTTTACACTTTCTTGTAATATCATGCATATATACATATTGTGTAATAAATAATATTAGAATTTTACTATTTAAAAGGCCATTTAACCAGTAATCGTTTTCTTTTACCAGTACCTTTCGCAGTATTTTTACTCTTGTAATGTTTGACTAATCTTCTCAAAATGTTTGCATGATGCAAATGAGGATATGGAGGTCGATAATATTGGTTGTTATAATGATACCCGGAAAAGTTAAGTACATTTGCGTAGTTTAATCTGTTTACCATAGACTGTTTCGAATTACTGACTACGTGTTCACTGAAAATCTTGTTTTTTAAATACTCAAAATTGTCGGCCTCACAATTGCTCAGGGCATGCTGTGGTAAGCCATCCGATATCTTTGTTTTTAACATTGATATTTTAAAAGCCATTACCAATACAGTTTAACTATATGGTATATTTTTTAATTTTATTGTGAATTGCACCAAGTGAGGATGAAGCAATGGAGAGAAATTCATTTAAAAGCGTGAAAAAATTCACACAACCGTGATTTGGTGTTCATGTAGAGAAGGGTGACGTGTATAATAGTGAAAAAGAAACCAAAGAATATTTGTTTCGGAACCGATACTCCTTCGATATCTTCCTGTATAGCCAGTTAGTTATACTGCGTCAACACGTATTGATTACTTGTCATAAATTTCTGTGAAGTGGTTCCTTGTGACGGATTGGAACTGAAATGTTCAGTGATGTGGAATCGGCGTAGGATGAACGTAACTTGTGATTCATTTTCTCTATTGCGTTATATTTTTCCTTTAATTTTCGTATTGCATATTATCTTTTATGTATTTTGTGCACCTAGGTAGGTATTCATATTTTATATTAGCGCATAACATATATCATCTTTGGTATGTACATTACTATCAGAATATTGTGTTTTTTGGCATTATATACTTGTATGGATTACACACTACTTCTAGATATTATATTGCCTTACTCCTAGTTTCTACTTTTTTGTTATTCTCTTTGGAGCATCACTTTTGAATAGTTTGCTTACATGGATACAGACCAAACTATTCAGTGGGGAAATACGGTATTTTTCATTATAATTACGCGAAGCTTCATACAATACACGGCTAATAATATGGAATATGGTATTATTATTATTGGGTATGTATGTACTACTATTCCTATACAATGCAATATTATATCATTGTGGAATACATGATAGAGACCTGAAAGTTTTGCGTTGACACAGCCATATCACAGGATCAAAGTGTATTAATGCACAATGACGAGTGGAAGATTCTGCTCCGCAATCAATGCGAATAAAATCAAACAGCCATCATGCAGTCAGTCATCGTCATTCCTGGTCTTTCCCTCTCCTCTCCAACAGCATTAAAAAAGTGTGTTACATAAGAGTCTGACTGTCTGTATACTGAGGATTTTAATTTTTCCAGAATATTTTACTGGAGAGAAGTACAAAAAATCTGGCATTGAAGGGGTGAGGGATATATATATCGTAATTCGTAATAGAGGATTTTCATATAAACATGGATGCGGGCAAATAAATTAAATGACAGATGAAAGTGTGTAAGTGCATGTGTCCGTGTAGGACGAGGAGATGAATGTGACGATGATGAAATGAGTGAGTATGAACCCACATGGTTTAGAGGTGCTGTTTACGTAGCCCTATCAAATTCAATATTAGCCTTCTTATGAAAAGGGGTTGAACCCTCGAACTGCTCCATACAGTCGTGTCCATTGTGTTCCCTGAGTAATTGGGTAGCTCAGAGGACTTCCTTTTCATACCATGGGGTCTCTCTAGTTAGCTTTTCTGATCTTCAAAAAAAAGTCTATTCAGATAAAAAAAATTGTATGGGCCGTCCCTCAGCCGCAGTAACTGTTGTATTGTAGATGTCTCACAGGGAATTTGTTCGTCTTCAATGTTGTTTGTGTATGCACATAAAAGAGTAGATTTTTTTAGAGACTCTATTCACTCTGAAACTGAATGTGGTAGATTATTGTGTTGTCTATTGTGTCGGCTTCTAGTGCTGATGATGATGATTATTTATGCACACACACATGTAATCATCATGAATTCTGTCCGGTCCCTTCTGAACTTATCAGTTTTTGGAAGGAACGCTCTTTCAGCTACTTTTTTATGTTGTTGGGAAATATTCTAAGCTTAACTTTTCTAATGGAACACAATTTTGCATGCATTAAATATGAATACACTTGGTAAAATGTTTAGTGCTTGCTTGTAAGGAAAAAATTTCCAGGATTGTTCATTAGTACGTACTCTAGTTTGTTTTTGCTCATTTACTATTTATCCAGTTTTGTTGTTTAGTCGACATGAGTTTGACGCAAAATGTGTTTGCATGTACTTGATTATTTAACATTATGATTGTAGTTTCAACTCAGAATTTGGCATTTTAAATGAGATTGTTCACAACATATTCCTGAAAACGAAACTTTAGCATATTACAAAGTAAAATTGAAAGTTACTGTAAAGCCATGTACATACCCATGTGTAAATTGAATGGATTAACGAAGGTATAACCGTATTTTTTCCTTTGTTCGTTGTAGCGATAAATTAACATGGGCTTTTTGTTCTGAATTCCGGTTATAGCTCGAGTGGAGAAGTACAATATTGAGATTGACGCTCGAAATGCTGCTGTTGCGGAGCAGCAGCGATTGGAACAGAAAAAGAAGCGACAATCAGAGGAGCAGAAAAGTCTGTTGGAATCTGCACCTAAGGAACTGAAAACGGAGGAAGATGCTAAGAAAGGTAAGTTCACATAATCAATATTCTGCGTCGTGTCATTTAAAAAATATTACCTACCTACATATTATATAATATCCATACTTACATACATAGCGGTGTTGTTATGTATTTCGTGGCAATTTCCAATTTTCTGTTGATATTTTTTGAAGTGAGTGATTTTAGTTATAGACTTGTATTTTTATTATCATTAATTATGAAGTACCCTTACTTGCTTGGTTATATAATGACAAAGATTTTCATTAGCGGGGCTTATGTATGTTGATTTGATGATTATTTCGCCTGATGTGACATGGGAATTGAAAGGATACGTTGATGATGAAAGAGTAATATAGAGAGGGCATTAAATTTGTCAACCAGCACGATATTCCTTTGTTCATGATGGGTTTCATTTCATTGTGCGGAGGGGAGTTTGAGAGGAAAAGTGGGGGAGGTGTGTGATACTAGAGCTATCACCATGCATGGTGAATGGATAGTCATATACACTATGGAGGAACACAAGGATATGTACATAATTCCCGTTCTGCGATATAGACGTCGATTACTGTTTTGATGAAAGTTTAGCCTTAGTATACCTATATATTATATCCGACTCCCTGATTCTCTCTGTCTGTTTCCGTGTAGTTAAGAAAAACGGAATGACTAAACCTCTGATGCGAGTGTGGAATGTGGTTTTCATCCCCAGCGACTGGCTTTCTTTCTCTTTTCACTTTTAGTCATTCCACATGAAAATGGAGAGAAAAGAAAAGACGAGAGAAATCCTTTGATGTCAAATACAGTGGTTGGGAGAGGACGATAGCTGAGAGAGAGAGAGAGAAGCCTCTGAGCCATACTTGTCTTCTTTTCCCCAATGGCTGTAACCTCTCTTCACGTTTCCTCCTTTCCTTTACTTTTCCACTTTCCCAAATGCATTTACGTTATCCTAAATAATATAAGATATTATGCATACGTGCATATAAAAATATGTCTCTACGTGCCAAAAGCTATATTATGCATCTGTATTTCAACCTGTATGCCGTTAGTGTCGTTATATTTGTATATCTTTAGATTTAAAGTTGACAGAAAACAGTCAGGTATGTATGTAATATTTGCGTCTGACTGTGAATTATTCTTGGAGAACCGCATCCTCCCTCTTATCGCGCGGTGAAGGTAATGTAGTATACACGCTTCAGAAATGCCTTGTTTCTGAGGAGAAAAGATAGAGTTGGGCACACCATACGTGCTATAACGGTGCGATGTATAATTGATAGATGCTATATCCACATTTTGTATTTATTATTTTGTAGCGTATAGCGTTATAGTGCGATGTATTAATTCCTGTGAGTGTACCCAGTACACCTACCTCTTTATGGTGGTTATATCATATCTACTACATCGTCGTGGTACGGTGGTAGAAAGAAAACTGTGTAGTTTTATGTGACCAACTTCCTTAAATATATGTTTCCCAGTGTGTATATTATTATTATTATTATAAATGTGAAAGTAGTAGCAGGAAAAATAAGTGTATATTATAAAACATGGTTCATTTCAAAGCTCCTTGTACGTATGTATGGAGGACAGAATGTTGAAGAGGACTTTGACGTAATAATACGTATTTCAACGCTTGACTCTGACAGCTTTTTCTCGGTCCAACGATCTCTTTCCCTTTTACATCCAGTGATATGTGAAGAAAATTGGCGGGTTTAATTCTCTCCCTGCATGATTCTATCCAGCCAGGCTTTTCCTCCCAATAAGTCTTTCACTCTCATCTTTTCTCTTCTTCGTCGCTTCTCATCGAAATAAATTGTAGTTCTTTGTGTTGAAAACCCAGAAAAAGAGAAGATAGAAAGGGAGAGAGAGCAAAGGGAGAGAAGAACCAATCTCCGGAGTCTGGTGGGGTTCCTCAGTCTAATTTTCTGGATGTTGAAGTTGTAGGCTTTTCGTTGGAAGTTTCATGATGCTGTGTGTTACCGAGTATTCAGGAGGATAGTAGGCTTTTCGTTCATGACAAGAGTGCGGCTTGGCTGACACCAACCAAGACTGATTCAACTAGTCATCATCATCCTTACAATATGAATGAGGGTAGCATCTGGAACGTTGTTGCATACTCCATTCATAGTACTTTCAGACCTTAAAATTACTGATGAATTTGACGAGATTTTACATTTGCTAGTCGAAGGATAATTGCACAAGTTTTTTCATTACTTTGATGGATACTCGTCAGAAAAGTTTTCTTTAAAATGCCTATTATTGAGCAGATGCATTAATCTGAATGCGATGATTTAAAAACTTTTTACCAATACTTGTGAGATTGCTGCATGCAAGTTTGATGCATTAGTCCCGTTTCGTTCTCTTTTCGATGCAATAACGAAATAGGATTCTAAATTGTCTTATTTTGAATGAGTGTTTCAACCCTTTTACTGCCAAGATATTTATTTTTAGTAAATGGTACTTCTTATTTTCAGCAATTATTGTACAAGTTCATCTGTTGGTATCCGTGAGTAGTGCTTGATTTGCTTGTACATGTCACCGTAAAACCATTCCATTTCGCTTTGAAATTGATTGTAATTATCGAAATGCCTGCATTCAGAGAACTCATTCATTTAACCATACCCAAATGGCTGAAAAGGGATAGGAGTTATTGACAATAAGTGATAGCTACGTTCACTATAGGAGTCAAGTAGTCATTTAAAGTAGCATTAGCACTATTTTTAAATGTTCAGTTTAACGCTAATGGTATGATTTACATTAAGGCGGTGGCGCTGGTACTTGTTGAGCAATGTAAGTGGTTGCCCAAGAATAGTTCACGTTCAGGTTATCAGATTTGAGAAATATTGAAAGCGTTTCTCAATACCCCATTCAACATACCTAGTTTATTTTCGTATATATTTTTCGGGTTCACATGTATCCGAAGTTGTACGCATTGTTTGTAAAATTCCCGTATATTAATACCAATGTAGTGACATTTTTGTCTCATAAACAACTTGCATTACTTTCACAGGAAATGACAACCAGGACTCTGACTCCTCGTTTGATGTTTCAATGGATACGTCCACTTCCACGGTCCCAGTTTACGACATAACTGACGATGACGATGATGATGACTTCAAACCGAAGAAGCGTTCTCGAACTTCAGCCACTTCAGCGTCTACTAGTCTCGTGAGAAAACTGTACCATACCTTTGAATTATAAAATTTCTATGAAAATGAGAAAAATAATCTAACAATTCAAATATTTTGCAGAACATAAGTAACTACACGTCAGATTCCGACACTGAAAGTCTGAAAGGAAATGCCAAGGTGAAGATAGCTGCTCCAAAAAAGTCGGAAGCTGGAGATGATAGTACTTACTTCGTTCCGTCTGAACAGAGACTTACGTAAGTATTTTAATATTTTCTTCTTTTCTAAGCAGATGTGACATATGTAAATTACTTAGTTCGGTAGTTTAGCTTTCATTATAATTTGGTATTGTTGCTGTTACAGTGTACCTAAAATATTTTTTGGAACTCGAACTCACAAGCAAATTGCTCAGATTACCAGAGAATTGCGGAAGACCAACTATCGGAATGTGAGGTGGGTAAACACATCATTTGCATTGACTTCTCTCGTTTGACTTTTTTATTTGAAATTGATTATTTATATTATATTGTAGCTATTGCGATTATCTTCTAATTATGATTCATAGCATTTATACCGATGGCTTTTTGCTACTGAATGCATGAACCATGATTCTTAAATGCTATGCATACTTATTATAATTTTCTATGGTATAGAAATCAATGTCAAGCATATTGAGCACCTTATATATTTCCAATCATCCTTCACATCAGATGAAATTTTATCTTAAAAGATGTTTTCTGTGTTTTGTCATTTCGGGAAATTGTACTACCACAAACTTTAATTGCCTTCCTTCATCCTTATTTGTATGCACAGTCACGCTGTTTTTCCAACAAAAAAACGATGAAGGGAAGTGTTTTCCTTGTGAAGAACATTTGCCCTTTGTGTTTCGGCGAATAAACAATTTTATTATTTTTGGGCAGATGCTCTTATGTTGTATTTATCCTGCCGATACCTGAAGGCTATGCTTGATAAAACAAAGATGTGGCGCATTTTAGAGTATGTGTAGTAACCCTCCAACCACCACACACCGTCGTACCACACTTTGCTTACACGGCAAGAACAGAAGACATTCACGCAAAGAAAACATCCAATTTCTCTCTGTCTGTTGTCTGTTCTAAACGCAAAGGCTCGGCAGCATCCGATGCTCAAAAAGACAATATATTCAAGCCTTTGACTGTTTTGCTCGTGGCAAATTATTTCTTGGATGACCGAATTTAGCATACATTGTTTACCAAGAGGATCCCAAACTCTTCCACATTTCCAATTTTACAGCCCTTTATTGTGCTGCTATTTTATTTTGTTTGTCTATTTAAATGTCGAATTTTGTCTTTTCAATTCCAACTCTGCTGAACTGAATATGCGATAGTGCCACAATTCTGAACCCCGAAGTATTAAATTTAACGACAGTTTTCGGAGTATTTAAGATTTACACGGAATCCGTCATTTATATATATTTGTTGTTTGTTGCCTGCCTAAGCATTAAACAGAATTTGCTTTTTGAGGTTAAAATTTTCAATTCCACATCTATCATCTGACTTTAAAGGATAACTTCAAAATTCCCTTTGGTGGAAGCCTTATCATTACGAATGCTATAAGATTTATTTATTTCGAAAAAAAGTACGACATGATATGAGTCATCATAAAGTAACCGAGGATGAGAGAGAGGGTGGAACGGCGACAACAAGCCTGAATTGGAATTATGTACTTTCATACAAACATGAGCATAATGGCAGGATGGTGTAGTGCGTACACATGGTAAAAAAGACACCGCACCGTCTATAAATTCGTTGATAGGGTATCACTCTTTTTCGAAGGTTGTCTCACCCTTCGTAAGAATGAATGGAGGAGGGGGGAAGTATGTTCTTTTTGGAAAAAAAATCCTTCTTTTCTGACTTACATAATATGTTGATATTTAATGCTCTCTGAGACTCTGTTTCACTATGAATTTTTTACACTGGGATCAAACTGATTCGTAGTGCGAGCGAGAGAGAGAGAGAGAGAGAGAGGACGTGGAAGAGAAATGTCTCTTGAGGGAACAATGTTCTAGTACTCTTGCAGCAACAGCAAGCGGCTTCCGCTTGAAAGTACAGTTGTGGCAGTCAACCATGATATGATTATGATTGCAAAAGGCGATATAATTATATGGCTTGTTAAAATGAAATTTGAATGGTATGCTGGAAACTTGAGTTGGTTGGATGGATGAAATGGAGTCATTCATATATATTAATTTACTCTGACTCATCAGCAAGAGTAGCACTTAGAATGGGTTGCTGAAGCATTACGGTCCCTTGGTCT